>OY804519.1:1662500-2073033 GCA_963680855.1 Lepeophtheirus nordmannii
GCCAAGGATGTACTTGATATTCATCAGGAATACATGGTCAGCCTTATCGAAGGCAACTGTTTAATAAGAATAAAGGGCATTGTTGATTTGCTGGGAGCAGTGTTTATCTTATGTGTTTCGAAGTAAACCGTGAGACGCCAATTGAATGGGATGTTCTACACAATGAAATAAATTGTTTGAATCATATCTGAAAATTAATGAATCTGCAAAGAGTTTTTTTTTTAAACTTTCGATTTGATTTTTAATCTTTCTATGGTTTTCAAACAATTTATAAGTAAGAAAAAATGTAAAAATACACTTAATTATAAAGTTTGCTCATTGTTGACCTTTTTTAAGGATTTTGGAGGATTAAAATCATCTCAATTTTTGATTATTTTTTGACTAAAAAAAAAGACAAATCTTAAAAATATAAAAAAACTATCAATACATATATTTAAAAACAACTATATATGTATATAAAGTTAGTTTAATTATATTCATGCTTAATTATTTATTTATTTTTTAAAAGTTCAAAGCCTTACACTTTTATAGACAAACGATGATAAGCCACATGTCTCAAAAGGAAATGTGTCTTAACAACCTCAAAACTGAAGTGATATTATCTCCAAACAAAACCCGAAAAAGAGATTTTCTAAATTTATTACAATAATAATTGGACCAACTCCAGGTTTGAAATTTGTAGCATTACATTCTTAAAGAAAAAAGTTGATTTGTGTTTTTGCGGTATCAGAAATGATTTGAAATTGACCTGACAACAAATATATATAGAACATACATATCTTAATAAATTTCACTAATATACATACTAGGACTATTCCTTTTTGAAATTCTCACATACTCAAAGTTAAAATGCTTAATCTCAATTTTGCATATTTGTGACGCTTTTTATGTGTCAATTTCTAACATTATGGTCGATCCTACGAAAAAATATATGAAGCAAAATGTGCTTAGAATTTTGTTTTTGTTGCATTGCGGAGTCATCTTTCTTTTCATTTTCATTTTTAAAGAGGATTCCCTGTTAAAAAATCTATAAACTCAGTTTATGGGATTTTCATTGGGTTTGTAAAAAACAAAAGTTAAAACAAATATTATCAGGATGCATGTAACTTGTTTAAGCAAATCCTATGATACCTTCAACAAGGTTCTATAAGCAAAAATGTTTAAAATATGAACGGTTTTGTATCTAAACTTTCAAGGCTAATATGTTCATATTGAAGCAAAAAAATCTATAAATTAATTATATAATAAATTTGATGAGTTACTTAGGATATTTATCCATTGGGTATGTATTTTTTTTAAGCCCAAAGGGTCAAAATTTTGTATTCAAAACCTGAAAGAATATTTTTGTATAGGGAGATAGGGAGATGATTTTTCTTTCAGTAATTGATATTTTTTTTAACATAATAAAAGTTGGCATAATTTTGAGCACAGATTTTAAAATTTATATTCTATGGTATGAATTATGCTTTAAAGTATTTATGTATGCGTCAAGTCAACAAGAAACCAAGTTTATTTGAAATATTTCAAAAAGGAGTAAGAATTGCTATCACATTCTTAAAGCAATTTCTTTTTCGTTTGTATTAACAGTATATTTCGATTAATTAAATAATGACTTCAATAATTACAACTTATTTATAGGAAAAAAAACCCAGCCACAATCAAGAATATATGTAGTTACTATTACTATGATTCATGGTGAACATGATAGCGGATGTAGTTGATTTTTAATAGTTCTTAAACAGATGATAAACTGGTTTTAGCCAACTGCAAACTAAATAAATCACTGGGGCTAAGAAAAAGATGGACGTTCTTTCAGGAACCATATCGGCTACATGTGTAGTTGTAACATTTATCCGATTGCTCTATTGGATAGACAAAAATCCTTGGTTTATGGATTAAAAGTGACATTTTAGAAAAAACCGTGCGCGCTAGGTCTGTAACTGACTACAAAATATGTGGCCGTTATATTTATGAAGTAAAAAAAATACTTAAAAGTGGATTTTTTCCTTTTCAATATTTGAAAACAAACTTGCTTTCTTGTTGGGTTGACCCGCATGTTATAGGCTTTATTTGAAATGAAATGATTCATGAAAATAAGAAGAAATGAGCATGAGATAAATAAAAAAGAAGGCAGACTAAAATATCGAAATAAACTTTGACTTCAAATTAACATGTTTATAGCTTTTCAATATTTTTTTTCTCGAGTTGGTACGAAGAAGCAAGAGACTGGTAAAAGAGAACTGGCCGTAACCACTCATAATTTTATTAAAGGAAACAGGATAAAATTACTTTATATTTTATGGCATCAATCAATATCTTTAGCTCTTAACTACAAATTATCCTAGAGTCGTTAATTTTAGAGCAACTAAGATATTTATTCCAAGTTCGTCAAGACTATTCCATTATTTTCATTATTTGATATGATATCACTTATAAAGGGCTCTTTACATCAAAACTATTACCTAAATAGCGCTTTAGATATGTACTGTTTAAAAAATTTAATTTTTTTTAATATTTAGAGGATGCCTTAAATTGACAATTTTTTTTTGAAAACTGTTCCTTCATCTTCCATTATCATTCAATTACCATGGGGCTTGTTATTTTATAACTTTTTTTTTATTGGAGTAGACAATTTTTAAAATGCATTCAAACTAAGCTTCTCTAAAGTCTATTTTTAGTGACTTAAAGGGAGGAGAAATAAAGAAAAAAAAATAAAGGTACTGCGTATAACACGTATTCTTTTCTTCTTATTTATTTCATTTGACATAATTTCATCATTATTTTTTTTACAAAAAGTTATATATAAAGTTATTAGAACTATTTTGATCTTTCATTTAAGACTTGTTTCTTTACTTTATTATGCAAACTGTATCAAAAATTACCCTGTAGTTGGAACTTTATTTATTAAAAATTTTATCAAACCTAACCTTTTTAATATCATGAATACATGAAGATTATTTAGACTTTTTGGAAGTGAAAAGCTTTTCTAATCAAAAAATTTATGGGGTCTGTAAAGAATTTAAAATTTAATTTTCACTACAACACACGAATTGGCACTCTAATATATACATAACTTGTGTTATCTAATAAATGAATATGAGCATTAAAAAATTTAAGGACTTTTTTTTAAAAAACATAAATTGTTCATCAGGGTTTTTAATTTAAAACATTCAGATAGTTTTTCAGAGGGAAAGAAAACTAAAAAAAAAAAAAACTACTTTATGACATTTAAAAAAAAACAGTTCAGAGATTTTATTATACGTGAAAAGGAAACTAGATTTTAACTATAAAGAATTGTTCTGACATCTACGTATATATGTATATATATATATATACAAATTATATTACTTTTTTTCTATAGATGTGTAGTCAACTACTGAATAACTAAAATATATAAATGAACATATATTTTGTATCAACTCAATAAATAAAAAAGAAAGTTAATGAGATTGCTTTTTTGTATTATTATTAGTATTATTATAAACATACATATAACCATTTCAAAGCCTTTTTCAATGGCACAGCCTGAATATAAATAGTCAAACTGATACATACATACATAGGTTCAAAGCATTTGTTATGTATATATTAGCTTCCATTTCTGCATATGTTGTACATAAATTATCCAATCATACAAAGGAAAATTATATCCAAATAGCCAATTATTTTTTACAATATACAGATGTGTATCTCCCTTTTAGATTGCAATGGTCACAGTTATCTATGCTGACATAAAATACAGATTTTCATAGATACATAAAGCAGAAAAAAGATTTTTTTTTTTTTTTTTTGTACTTTTTAATTTAATCTCTAATATAATAAAGAAAAAAATAATAAAAGGCAGACTTATTTTAAGATAATTTCTTTCATTTTGCAGATTTTTCTTTCTCTTCTATTTGATGTACCAATTTACAAATGGACTGGTTATTTACATAACAAATTATCTTTTTTTTTCTTTTAGATATCTACGTGCAGTTGTGCTTATACATATGTTCTCTATAACTCTCATAACTATTGTCAAAATTTTTCATTAAATTAGACTTTTTATGTTATCAAATCTGCAGACATTTGTATACTTCATATATATTAATCAATTACTTGATAATGTTACTTTAATTTTATATCATTTGAAGTTACTTGTAATATTTGAGTATAGCGTTTACTGAAATATGTATTTCTTAGAACCAATACTGACTATTTAGGGATATAAAAAATGAATGACTGATTCATTTGCCATTTTTTTATTTTTTATTTTCAAATTAACAACTTTTATGCAAGCTTTTTTTAGTTATTGATCAATTAACTTTTTTTAAAGTGTAAAATATTATAACATTTAATAGTGATTACTCATGTTTTAAAGTTCAAATATTGTCAGGGTAATATGTGTAACCCTATCACAGCAACCAATTGACCTTTGGAACAGTAAAAAAAAGAAATAAAAATCGATTTTTTATGTTACGAAAAAGAAGGGTAAAATTTTTAATGTACATCACTTTTTATGATAATATAATTATTTTTAATTACAATTCCTTTTTAAAATGATTCGTTTAATCATCTTTGCTTCGATGTCATAACACAAATGTTTGAAGATTTGTGGGAAGAATTTATGATTTACTATAGTTATCAATGGTAGCAATTTTATAGTTATGGTTAATTTTTGAGTATAAATTTGATATTATCTAATGTTGAAAAAATCATTATCATTCATAAGTTGAAGGATCGCAATTTAAAAAAATGCAGTGTCTGCCATATTCATTTTAACACATGTTTATTCGAATAACTCAATGAAAATGTGGAACAAAAGCTTGAGAACTTATAGTCTATCCATAGTAGAACAAGAATCAACTGCTCTTACTTGATGTTACCTCTTTCACATTTTATTATTGTCTTGAATCTGCAAGGAAGTGCTTTGCAGCTGGCATGCAGCACTTTTTGGACTTTAAGCTTTCCAAAAAAATAATGAGAAGTACTACAGACCTTGTTCTCCAAGATTGGCCAAACGGACAATTATCAAAAGTTTTAAACCTGCGTTCCATTCTGAACATCCATCTTTGCTAGGATAAGCAGCTTAAATTCAGTTTTGCGTCAATTTCGAGGCAGAGTCTTCTAGGAGGGTCATAAATGAATCATTAAAATGATGACTGACCCAGGGAAGTAATTGAGCCTCTAAAATATTATGAACGTAATTGTAGCTGGTGATTTTGACTCTAGAATGGATAAAAACGCGTGGTTATCGTCCAATGGATGTGATTGCTGCTCAGACTACCACAGAACGTGGATTTTACCAAACATTCATTCTTCCGTTTTTCACTGATCTATTTTGATGTTGAAACACTGCTAAATATCAAATTTCTTCCTATCAATGAAAACCAATTTGGATATGGTGACATTTATCAAGTCTCGTGTGTTTTGAAAGACTGAAAGTTCATGTCTCATTGCCATTATATAGTAGAATGTCCCAAGGTCGTTCTTAAGTTATTGGCACATTGAAGTCTGGCTGATTCCTGCTTTAGGAGTCATTGTTTTTTGCCTTGATCCGGTCGGTTGGTTGTTTATACTTTTTTAAAACTATATAAATCCTTTTATGAACAATAACTTTTTTTTCTTTGCAACAACCGAATTACTGACCCCTTCCTTATGGAGGCTCACAATAGATTTTATATCTACAGTCATCATTCAACTGAATTCTTAACACTTTTAACACCTCAGAAACAAAATGAACTTACTAAGGATCAAAATAAGCATTAAATATGTTCATAATATTCAAACTAATCTATTTAAACTTATCTTGAAAGCATGAGCCAATAAATATGGCAGATACTGCATGTAAGAAACAAACATAAATTAGATAATAAACGAAAAAGTAGAAAAATAGATAAGAATATTGAAATACACAATAATCTCTTGGTTTATCTATGAATTTATATTCACCTGCATTCCACTCTTTATTATTAAATAATATAATTAAGGCTCTTGCTCTTGAATAATCCTTATATAAAAAGTAGCAATATATTTATACCTATGTAGAACTTCTTCTGTCATCCTTTCATCAATAGGTTATTTTTTATTCAAATAGTTGTTAGCACTTAAAAAAAAGTTCAAGAATGAATTAAGGTACTGAATAGGGATTTTACAATTTACTTTATGGAACTAATATGAAGATAGATATCTCAGCTGTTAACTTTTTAAAGTTTTATTGAAAAATATTCAAAATTAAAAAATGAATAGTAAGTTTCGTGACTTCTCCCGAGTGAAAATTGAAAAATGTGGTCAAAGAAGTATGTTTTTTTATAAGGAATCAAAATACAAACTCAAATTATTTTATTATAGACTAAAATGTAATAAAGTAATATCTACAAAAAATGTTTTATAGACTGTACGCATTGTTAAAAATGGAAATAAAAATACTCAAAGGGAGGTAATGTACTGCGTATAGCGCGCATTAAATATTTATTTATTGGTCCAATTTCTTTAAAAAATTGATGTTTTAATGCTCATTACGCATTATTTAACAATTGGTAACAAAATTATATAAATTTATACTTTTTTGAAAAATCCAGCCAAAATTACTTGCATTTACACATTAGCTAATAAAATTCGACTCAATACCATGTTTCCTGTTGAAAATGTATTCTTGTAAACATACATGATAATTTTATATTTGTACTCAGTCTACATAACATTTCATTTGTAAATATTTTATTATTTTCGAGGAATTTATTTATGTATTTTTTTCTCAATGGATTTACTAATTTGGATTGTGCGTATAAAAAACTTTTCAAAAGGAACTCATTTTGGAAATGAGGCCAATCAAATCGAAAGCAAGTTAGAATGATTTTCCCTTAAAAATATGCCTAGATTACATTTTTATTTATGAT
Source organism: Lepeophtheirus nordmannii (assembly GCA_963680855.1). Lineage (NCBI taxonomy): Eukaryota > Metazoa > Arthropoda > Copepoda > Siphonostomatoida > Caligidae > Lepeophtheirus > Lepeophtheirus nordmannii. The sequence goes on from OY804519.1 coordinate 1,669,379, forward strand.
TTTTCATTTCTATTAATCCTTTCAAGGCACCAATAATTGTATTTAAATGTTCCCAAGCAAATTTAAAATAATATGATTGATTATATTTCAAGGGTCATCTAAGAGTCAAATAACAAAATTATACTTATATCAAATGACGACTCTAAAGATTTAGTGGTAGACTAATTCATTCCAGAAATGTGTCAAGTCAACAAAAAAGCAAGTTTGTGTTTTCAAATATTGAAAAGGAGAAAATTCACTTTTAAGTTTTTTTACTTCATAAATATAACGGCCAAATGTTTTGGAGTCATTTACTGACCAATTGCGCACGATTTTTGCTAAAGTATCACTTTTAATCGAGAAATTAAGGATTGTTGTCGATCCAATAGAGGAATCGGATAAATGTTACGATTGCACAAGGAGCCAATATGGTCCCTGAAAGAACGTTCATCTTTTTCATAGCCCTAGAGGTTCATTTAGTTGTAGTTGGCTAAAACCAGTTCATTATCTGTTTAAGAACTATTAAGAATCAACTACATCCGCTATCATGCTCATCATGAATCATAGTAATAGTAATTACATAGTCAGCAATACCAAATGTTTTTATTCTTGATAGTGGCCGAGTTTTTTCTTTATAATTAAGTTGCAATTATTGGAGTAGTCATTATTTAATGAATCGAAATATACTATTAATACAAATAAAAGAAAATGTCTTCAAGACTATGAGTGCAGTTCACACTCATTTTTGAAATATTTCAGATAAACTTGCTTTCTTGTTGACTTGACACAAATTTAAATATAATGCTTATAATTAACCAAGTATGTCTATGAAGAAGAAGTAAAAAAGGACATTGGGAATTTCTCCTTTTTTTATTCTTTGTATAAAATTGCTTTTGAGTTGATACGCAGAAATGTAATTTTGATATTCAATGCAAAATATATATTATACATATACAAAAAATTGAGTTAAAAAAATAAATCGTTGTTATCTAATATATTTTTTGTATTATTTTATAACTATAGGTGTGTGAAAAATGACAAATGAAGGATAATGAAAGAAAAGAAAAAAAGACGCTTTCTTCCCTTCACTTTTCCAAATAAATCATCATCCTCATAATCGCCGATTGCTCTTCCAATCAACACCATTATAAAGATAGCACAATACCATACAGGATGAGAGAGCCAGGACTCTATTTCATCCTACTTCTGAGTCTCCTACTCTCCTTAAGATCTGCAACATCTAATAGTGAAGATGAGGAAGAGGAAAATGACTGTCCTCATCGTTGTAAATGCAAATGGAGGGATGGGAAGCAGACTGTTGATTGTTTCAATGCCTCCATGAGTGGAGTGCCAAGCATGAATGCGGATACTCAAGTTTTGAACTTAAATCATAACTATCTTCCAATTTTGAGAGCTGAAACGTTTAGAAATTTAAAATTGGTTCATCTACAAAAAATTTATTTGTCAAACTGTTTTATACGAGAAATTCAGGACCATTGTTTCAGGTAAGAAAATATAAGTTCATTTCATTAACTAAGATTACAAAAATTAAACCCATTTTTGTAAAATAATGCATCCATGAAAATACATTCAATTGAGTTAAATATCAATAAAATGAACCCACTGGTGCCTAGAGCCAAGATCAGTGGTACTATAACTCAGGAACCAAGGGTCAACTTTCAAAACTCTTACAAAAAATCGTAAATTATATTTATTTTTAGATTTTGAAGGGTGTTTTTTTTTTATCCCAAGTTAACAGAGGCTCCTTTAACTTAATAAATCTCTCTCCAGGCGAATTGAAGGAAGCAAAAACAATAGTTTAAAACAGAGTTATTATTAGTTAAAAATATATAATTTCCTGACATTAATTTCAGTTAATTTTCTGCCTCTCATCTATGGTATACATACATAAATGCTTCCCTCTCAACGTTCAACAAATTGTACGAGTTACCAGGTTGATTTTTTCTTTCTTTGATTCTTACAAGCCCGATTTGCATATTATTTACATTCCTAGTAATGACCATTTTGTATATAGGCATATTTCTCTGAAGTAGTAGGCTAGGATCTGACCCCCACATAGTAGCAGAATTTTTTTTCTTCCATAGTATCAATGACTTGCCAACCCCTGAAGAATAGAGATATGAAAATAATGAAATAAAGAAATAACAACAGTTGTAGAGCTTTAATAATTGAAAAGCTCTTATTTATATATGAAAAAAAAAAAAGCTCTTTTTCATTTTATTTCATTTCTCAACACAAAAGTTTTAAAATGCAACAGCAAAAAGAGAAAAACAAAAAGAATAAACTATCAACAAAGTGTGGAATGCAAGTTAAAAAAAAAAAACATTTTAAAAAATAAATGTCCAATACCTTGTGTTATATAAATACATACAGAACTGGAGATCTCACTAGAGACTATAATAGCAAACTTTCTTGACTTCTTGGCTCAACTCAGACTCGAAATGAAAACTCAGAATCTATTCTTCAATGCACAGTTCAACAAATTTGAAAAGTCAAAAATCCTAAAGGGTATAAGTATAATAAAAATAATGTATTTTTGCACCCTGATTTCAAATCTGTAATTTTTTTTTTTTTTTTGAGAGAGTTCCAAGGTTTTCGAGAAAATTGGACTCTACTCTTTGAGCTAATTTGGCCCATTTTCCAGCTTCAACTTCAATTTATGCCTAGAAGGATACTCATTTTGTACATTAAAAAAAGATGATCTGCTAGTGTATTTAATGCAAATTCCATTTTCAGTCTTTGTTTTGACTTAAAGGGACTAGCCTGGGGGAGTAGGAGGCGGGAGTAGGCCCAAAAGTCAACCAAAACGTTTGTACTTAAATAACTCCTTGAATATTACAAGAAATGGATTAATAAGGAATGCATGCAAGAGCTGAGAGCTACAGCTTTCAAACGAAATGTCAAGTGTTCGATAAGAATCCTTAACTAAGAAGAAATCATCCATCTAAATGTGTAAATTAGCATCCAATTTCGAGAAATCCACTCGAAATCTAAGACTAACAGTAGGACTACAAAAAAACAACTGCAATAGACTGGCGTAGTCTGCACACTAGCAAGTCATTGTTTTTTAATGCACAAAATGAATATCCTTCTAGGTTTAAATTGAAGTTGAAGTTGGAAAATGAGCCAAATTAGCTTAAAAACCGTCGGACTCTCGATAAAAAGTTTTGTAACCTTACTGAATAACTTATATATAATAATTATAATATTTCAAATCTGTTGACCTGTGTAAGTATTGTTATTTAAGTATCATATGATCAAATTTTAATATTGATGAGAAACGAATCTGAGCAGGGACATAGCAGTCAAAACTAGGACTAGAGCCTAAAGAACATTCTTACTATACTGCAAAATGCTCAAGACTGAAATCGAAAAAAAATTATAGATTATAAAATTAAATAGAGATATAAAACTATAAATCTTTGTTTATGCAAAAATACACAAATTTAAGTAATATTTTATTGAAAAACATTATGTAAAACAAACTTATTTGATCATTTAATGCAAATAGTCCTCTACAAACATAAGTACAAATTGAATATTACACAATTCTCACTTATATAATTGAATAAAGATTATTTGTATTTTGGATAAACTTCAATTTATTTTCAGAATGATTACTTTTATTTTTTTGCAAAAAAAACAAAAACAAAAAAAACACACACACAATGTGACAAAAGGAAAGAAAATCATTTAATCCGCCCTTGCATTAAGATAGCTACATAGGTATAACATCAATAAAAAAGCAATGTAAAAATAATTAATTTAATTCTTACATGACATGAGAGTCATCAATGCATTTACTTAAATGCTCATTACTTTGGATTAAATTCTTGTGTAGAAGTATATGTATCACGTACATTTTTCATGGGATATTGTCAATAAGGTATTTTATTTTTTGTATGAATTTGTTCTCATAATATCATTCGTCTATACATTTGAATACGAATGAAAGTTTTGTTTTTTCTTTGTTGTCATATGAATTGCATTCATGAAAATAATCTCTGATTGGAAGTATAAATAATTTTATTAAAGTTAGTTCAAAAGAGACAGTTGAAATAACAAGTCTTTGTTTTATACAATATAACATTTTCCAGAATAGAGGGTAACTAACGACTTTTTTTTAGGGGTTCAATACGAAGCAAGTGGGTTAGAATGAAACCTAATGCAAAAAATGAAATCGTTACTTGAACCATACAAAATTATCTGTTATGTTAATCAAAAAATAATTATAATCTATTTTTATCAGAAGTGATATATCAGCTTTGGTAAATAGTCTCGTCATATTTATATTTTAATTATTGTTATACATAATATTTATGTTTCAACTACTCTTGTTTTTGGGAGAGAGTTGAAACATTTGACGGTTTATAATCGAATATTAAAACCTATACAGACAAACCTGATCTAACGGTCACCTGCTTTAAGCCTCTCACTACACTAAGTGGTCCTATCTATAAGAATGTAAATAATATGCAAATGGGATGTGTAAAATAAAAAGAAAGAGAAAATAAATCTGGTAACTCTGACAATTTGATGAATGTTGAGAGGAAAGTAGCTTGAGCTGTCATGACGTTTTACTAAGCTAATAGCTGCTATTCTTCTTTATATATACAAATGAAGACATCAATAATAAATAATAACATTATGTATGTATACCATAGATGAGAGGCAGAAAATTATCTGAAATTAATGTCAGGAAGTTATATATTTTTAACTAATTATAATTATACGATTTTATTTGCTTTATTAACCTTAATGCATGTATTCCTTCATGCGAGATCTGTACTATCAGGTAGATGTTCTCCCCTCAGTAATAAAGGAAAAATGATTACAGCTTTGGAAAACAAAAAGGACTGTTAAAAGTGCCAACTCCACAAAATCTCGCACGCGGCATTTTGCATATTTTTTACATTCCTATTTATAACATAAATACCCAAATACCTAAAATAATGCATAATAATAGAGATGAACCAGCTTCCACGGTCACTTTTCTTATCGTTTACTGATAAATGTCTTCATGGATATTTCCCCCCGCTGCAATATTAAAATTTAAACAGTTTGTAATCTTAAGAAGATATATCAGTATGCTAAATGCTGTTATTAAATAAAAATCACAGAAGACACATATTGACATGGCTAATCAGTTTGAAGTAACAACTTCTTTATATAATGTTATTAAAAATTTATTATTAATCATTTTGTTATATAAATAAAGTTTGATACATATTAAGTTTTGATTAAAGTTAATTTTATTCTAACTTTGGTAATATTTTAATAAAAAAAGTTTTAAATATATGGTTATTATTTGGTACAATTTATTTTGAAGTTCATGCAAAATTTGATGCCCAATTTTCCTGATCATAGAATTAAAAAATATACCTGATTTAAGCAGTTACCTGCACTAAGTGGTTGCTTTTCCAGTGTCTCCCGCCTGGCCGCCTAATACAAGTTTGCCTGCAGTAAGTTTATAGTAGCAATGTATTTATCGTAAGGATCTTATACCAAACTTGACTTTTAATAGAATGTTATTTGTTTGAAATTTGATTTATTTATTTATTCCAACCCATGGTGAAGTAATTGAGCAATGAGCTAGATTTATCTATACGCGATATTTTTTTATATAAAATACCTTACTAAGGAACAAAGGAAATCCCAGTCTATATTTGTCAAAAAAAATATATGTACCTTTTATTTCCATTCTTGTCAAACCTTATAAATATTTTGAGAGACTTGGAAAGAAGAAGCATGATAAAATATTCATATAAATAACTTATATTTTCATGACATTTTTCTACATATTATACTGAAGAAAGAAAGTATAAAAAAATAAGTCTTAAAGAAAATCTTTTGTTATTCAAAAGCTTCATTAGAAATAAATACATATTTCTGTATGTATAATATATATATATTTTAAATGAATGATACTAACAATTAAATGATTTTATTTCTTTTTTGATTGCTTTACAAGCAAAAAAAATCTGCATTCATTAACTTTAATATATATATATATATACAAATATATGAATTGAAAAATACTCATACTGCAGTACACACATTTGACTTATTCTTCTCTCATTATTTTTCATTAATATATACATATAAGTTAATATTTATATTTTTTAAGAGTATATTACGCTCACTTTAACGAGATTTTTTATTGTTTTTGATTAAATACTTTTTTTGTTTGTACAGACACAATTGTATCTTTTTATGAGTCACTTTTTATCACGGCTCTTTCATAATAAAATATCATATTTGTATACATATGTATGTATATCAATAATATTTTATGCTTTCTCCATGTGAAAAGAAATATAAAGTAAGATAGACTCATATTTTTGCTTATCTTGTCAACCAACATGAGTATGAAATATATGTATATATTGATCAAACGTAATATACAAATAAAAGATACAACTTATCTTTGATAATAGTTCTGCTACATAGGTAAAGTTCCAAAAGGGGACGCTCTAGAATAAATATGGAGCTGAGTGAATGTCTTAGAAGGCTGTAGAAATAGATGATTTTTATAATTATCCCTCAGCTAGTTCTGGGCCTTGTTGGATATTTCAGCAAATTTCTCTATCCTGTTGGGGAACTTAGTTTCCATGATGGGTCGTCAAACAATTATTGTAGTCGTTGATGTAGAGTCTATGTATATCCCATCAGAGGTACAAAGACCACAAAAATCATAATTTTTAACCAAATGTTACTCGAGAGTGCAGATAAGAAAAAAAAGCTACAATTTAGGAGTTAAATAGTTGTAGGTAAAGCCTTCTAATCACAAAGGTGAACGAAGCAACACAAATTTAGAAAAAGTTATAATATCTTTAAAACATGCTACATAAAAGTTCGTTGGTTTCAGGCAATTTCAAAAGTTTTATAGCTTTATTTTTTTGAATAACTTCGTATGTTCTAAGCTAACAAAAAATTAGTCAATTTTCCTTGTGGCAATTTGACCATTACCTTAATTTAGATATGGTCAAAAATGGTATCCTTCGTACAAAATAAAATATGTAATTGAGACATATGAGCTCATAAATGAACATTTTATTATCAACAACTAATCAATTATCCAAGGTAAGCTATATACATATATGTCTCTAAGAATACATTTTAGATATAATTAGCAGAAATACATTTTAAAGATTATTTATTCAACTAAAAAAAAGTTTTAAAGCAATAAAAACAATTATTTAAGGTATTTATTTGGACGATAATGAAAGAAGACGATAAAATTTAAAAAAAAAAGTTGTCAATTTTTTAACCGTTACAAATGAATTGATACCCTCATGTGTATATATTTATAGAAAGCAATATGCTTAAAACAAAAACTGTTACGTCATACTGATATATTACACTTTATATTTAGTATATTAAGTATGTTTAGTTAACGGTTTATTATATCATTTGTCAAATTTCAAATACCATAAATGAGTCGATCATGTTACTTTTATATATACAATATATGTATGTAAGAACTTAAAGCATATATGTAAATGTTATATGGTTATATTCATCCAATGATTTATATTATACATCTCTTGACTTAGAGACATATGTATGTATATGTATTATGAATACTGGATTGGCATTATTTTTTTATTTAGTTAAAAATCCCAAAAGTGACTTGTTATGTTTAATTTTTGATGATGATATTGAATTTACCCTTGAAGAAACACATTCAATATTGAAATAATGTCAATTATGTTGAAACAAGAAAACGAAAATGTCTTCACGTAATATGATTTCCAATAATAATAATCATCTGATTCAACTTCCTGCTATATGTATATATGTATATTCTACAGTGTGTCAAAATTTGATGGATAGAATCATAGTCAAGACATGTTCATTATACGAACAGTTTCTTTATATATTTTCTTATATCTATATGCAGATAAACATAATCTAATAATAATAATTATTATTATCAAAGGAGTATCTGGGTATTTTTGAAGTAAAGCAGATGTTTATGTATAAATAAATAACATCAATACACTCTAATGATTAGCTTGCCTGTAAAAAAAAACTTTTTGTTAATAAAATAATTGCTTTACTGATACTTCAATTCATTTTTCCAAGTCATTTGCATGTTTACATAGTACTGTTCCTCCATTTGGAATCGATTCTAAAGGCATAAAAAATATAATTAAAAAAGTACATATACTATGTATATATTAAAACTGATAATTATAATAATTTTTTGCAATAATCATCGTTTACAATTATGCAAATATACTTGATAAAGTTTTCCTCATTTGAAAGGCATTTTAACAGCGTTTATTAAGAGGTAAAGTATTTTCACTCATGTCACAAATTCAAAATAAACTAAAAGGAACAGAATGTTAGAGATATAAACAGTTGTTGATCTAATTACACTGGTCAACAGTCAAAAGCCCTAAGGGGTAGAAGTATAATAAAAATTATTATATTTTGCAGGCTGATTTCAAATCTGTAATTTTTTTTTTTCAAGAGTCCGACGGTTTTCGAAAAATCAGACTTTACTTTTTTGGCCCATTTTCCAACTTCAACTTTAATTTAAGCCTAGCATTTTATGTAGTAAAAAATGATGATCCGCTATTATATTTGATGCAAATTTCAATTTCAGTCTGTGTTTTGCCCTAAAGAGACTCTTAGGGGGGTAAAATGCGGGAGTAGGCCCAAAAGCCAACTGTTTGTACTTAAATAACTCCTTGAATATTACATAAAATGGATTAATAAGGAAGGCATTACAAAAGATGAGACCCACAGCTTTCAAACGAGACGTCAAGCACCCTATAAGAATCCTTAACTAAGACTCACAATAGAGCTACGTAAGTAGTAGCACGTAGAATGATTAAGAAACCAGCTGAAATCCTTCTACGTAAAAACACTCAATGATTTATAGCTTCGGTTTTATTTGTCTCTGCAAGTTTTTTTTTTTAAATGAACTTGAATCTTTTAATATGTACACAAAACAAAATTTAAAAAAAATTTGTCAATCAGAAAAAACATAACTTTTTAGATTGAAATGTCTATTTTGGCACGATTCGATATAAAACACTTTTATTTAAAAAAAAAAAAAAGAATGAAATGACCTTCTTAAGCTTACTTATAACTTTAATGTGCTACATATTTATCTATTAAGACTCATTTGATGAGCATGTCTGTACCATTGCATAGAGTTTGCATAGGATATGCAGATAATTCAATTTGTAAAGTTGGATATCTTTTTTTTTTCTACTTTTTTTTTTTTCTCATTTCATTGAAAAGTTACTTTGCAAAACATTGAGAACCTCCCTTTTTTTTTCTTCTTCCTTGCATTATCTTTAGATCAAAACCTTCCATTTTTTTTTTTTTTTTGATCATACGTGAAAAGAATAGATATTTGTTTTATATAAAGGATAAAAGATTTACTGATCTATGTATAAAATAAATGAACGTACATACCTTTATAGAATATCGTATCAATAAATATATGTATGTATATATAGATAGAATTATGTACACTTTAACAGCATTAACTAACATAAATATAATGTAATATGTATGCTATATGAAGGAGGCATACACCATGTTAAGAAGGTTTCTTTTCTTTTAAATAAGTCTTATAAATAAACATTTTATATATATAGTCAGTTGATGAGATTTTAAAGATAGCAAAAGAAATCTTTGAATTATTTAAATGAAGTGTTGTTCTATGATACTACTGGCTAAAAATAAATTATTTAATTGCACCATTTGCTCAAAGTTCTTTGAAACTACAAACTTTTTTTTTTGGTAACTTTATATTAAAAAGCCATATTTTTTTATGGCAATCCGGGTCATATAAGGGATCTGAATGAGAGCTACAAGGATGCATAAACTTGATTGATGACTCAGCATTTATTTCATGTATTTGTACATGAGATTATAAAGTGTTTGAGACATAAAGGATTTTTTTTTTTAGTGTTGAAGTATATTCAATTACAATTAAGTAATGAATTCAATTTCTTTTGCTTTATTGTTACATGTATAATTAGGAATGTAAATAATATGCAAATGGGGTGTGTAAAATTAAAAAAAAGAACTCTGACAATTTGATGAATGTTGAAAGGGAAGCAGCTGTCATGACGTTTTACTGAGCTATAAGCTGCTATTCTCAATTATATATATATACAAATGAAGACATCAATAATAAATAATAGCACTATGTGTACCATAGATGAGAGGTAGAAAATTAATTGAAATTAATGTCAGGAAATTATATATTTTTAACTAATAATAATTATACGAGGACTTGAGCCCTTTTTGTGTACATTTTATTTGTTTTATTAACCTTAATGCATGTATTCCTTCATGACTAAAAACTTGAAGATACAGATTTGCAGAAGTTCAAACGTTGAACCCAATTTTCTACCACTTTTGCGCATAAAGCGACCACCAAAATTGCAGGAATTTCGAGTTCAATAATTATTTTGATCTCCTGTTGTGTTGATGGCTTTCTAATGTGTAGACCAATGACACTACGTGGCTCTATAGAAAATAGTCTAAAGGCGTCAAATTGCATGAGGTAGGCAGCCAATTGACTGATCCATTTCTGAAAATAACACGTTCACTGAATTTACTCTTCGGTAAATTGATTGTATTGTTTGCTGTGTGGTAAGAGGCACCGTTTTGTTGAAACCACATGTCATTTAAGTCCAATCATACTATCCACTTGGAACCACAAATAATCCGCTATCATGGCTCAATATCGATTTCCATACACAATCATTCTTGAGAACGACGTGTAAGAGACTGATTTGAGTCTTCTTGAATTGATGCACTGGCTGCCACGATATTTTGATTACTACGTACAATTCTTTGTCTCGCTGGCACCGGAACATTATGTAGTGAATATGGGGATTCAAATTTTTTTTTACTAGACGTTCAATTGTTTGACGGGTCGGACGATTACTTGGAACATAAATTTGCCGCATGTCTCTTTAAAGTTGCTGTGACCAAACGTGAATTTAGGTAATAAATTTGGATAACTTACTCAAGGTTGACCTGCTCCATGATGATTTGTAAGCTATTTGTGTGTAGAAATATAGACAAAATATGACGTAGAACGCCGTCCATAATGAAATAAAAATGCGTCATCCCTATTGAATTCCTTTTATATATTATATATTGGAACATTATACATAGGAATGTAAATAATATGCAAAATGCCGCGTGCAAGATTTTGTGGAGTTGGCTCTTCGAACAGTACTTTTTGTTTTCCAAAGTTGTTATCATTTTTCCTTTATTACTGAGGGGAGAACATCTACCTGATAGTAAAGATCTTGCATGAAGGAATACATGCATTAAAGTTAATAAAGCAAATAAAATGTACAAAAAAATGGCTCAAGTCCTCGTATAATTATTATTAGTTAAACAGTAACAGGCTATTAAGTTGAAAAATTTACTTTTCGTTCACGACAGAGAAAATTTTATTTTATGCATCCATTACTTTGATACTAAAACTAATTTTATAAGCTTATAATACATCAATACTGATTTTGATAATTCTTCCTACTGATGAGCTCACAAAGTAGTTATATGATATTGATTACATGTATATCAAAATAAATAATTTGAGCATTAATTATATCGAACATTGGCTTCATTTTTTTATGTCTTTTTCTTAGCCCCTCTATGTTCATTCAATCTGTCAGGTCATTCGTATCCCATTTGTAATGTATGTTCAATCTAAAAATATATTCATTATCATTTTTTTATAAAATAAAGACCCTTTGCCCATATTTTTTTTTTTTTTTCAACAGGAGAGACTGCCTTGCTTCAGGTCTGCAAATGATCTACCTGTCTAACACCAAAAAAAAAAAAGTCATGCCAATATATTTTAAAGGGTACCTTTTTTCAATATTTGAAAATAAAGGATTGATGGATACAGTAAAACTTCGATATAAAGCGCTAGTTGTGATCCCAAAAATTCGACCGCGTCGTATCTGATTGCGCCTTATATCCACTTGATTTCATATATATATATATATAGATATTATAAATTTGAGGCCTAAGATCCCATCACGCCCAATTGGTTATCAGACTTCATTGATGCATGTTATATAGATGTTTTACTGTCATTGTAATTTGGATATTATCTCAGAAATAATGATATGATGTTGATCAAAAATGCAATCGTATAGAACTAATATTGAGCTCTTAAGTTCTCCCAAATTCATCAAATGTCGCAGAGAAAGACATCATAATACTAATACAGTAACACATTGATATAAAGCGCTAGTTGGGCGATGTATCTGATTGCCCCTTGTACCCATTTGATTATATGTGTATATTTTTTGACCCTCGAAGTGACCGATAATGCAGAATTGATATTCTTTTGTGTCATATTAACCGGTGGCTTGCCCACAATAAACGGCTAAAAACCATAAAGAAAGATTGAAGTGGATTTATTTTTTGTTTACATTAAGGAGTGTTCATTTTTTTGGGAAGGACTCTATAAAAATCCGCAAAAATTTTTTAGGCCTTTGACCCCATCGTGCCCAACTGATGTTCACACTTTATTGATGCGTGAACCTTATATCGATGTTTTACTCTAGTTGCTATTTCTCGTGGAGTAGAGTTAACATCCCAAATATACATCCATTTTTAAACTATAAATGTCACTTCAGTTTTTTTATTTTGTTTTATATATAAGGTTGTCAAATATCTCCCTTCCGCCTTTTTGTGAGGAACTTATTTGTTAGCACATCTAAATCCAATGTAAATATTGAATATGTAAATATGTATGTCCTTATGAACAAAGTTGAAAAAGCTTATAAAGATGACTTTCATTTACAAAATATCTAACAAACAATTAAAAAATTATTTTTACATCACCTTTACTAACCATAGAAAATAAATATAAAATAGAGCAGACACAATTGTTGAAGGTCTGGACATGAAATATGCCGGTTTTGGTGGTTGTAGAATCTGATCGATTGTAGAATCTTTGCTGGCGTACTATAATATTTTTAAGTGGATATTGCATTTTTAATATATATATATATGAGGTTGTCAAATATCTCCTTTCTGCATTTTTGTCTTTTGAATTTCGCGGCTATGTACAAAGCGCTATAGGGCATTACTATGCATCATTTGAAAGGTCTTGACATAACCTACAAAACGAGGCTATGCAGGATTAGTTTAGATATTGTGTTCAACAGTTATAGACGTGTAAACAAGGAGTTCACTAACGCCGAAATCTGTGCTATTTTAAAGTTTTCCTTCGTTAAAGGCAAATCCGCTAGAGAAACGTTCCGTGAGATTAATGGTGTTTTGGGGGATGGTACTCTATCACTTCGAACAGCGGAGGAATGGTTTCTACGATTCAGAGCCGGTAAAAACGACACCATGAATAAGCCATACCCATGGCTCCCATATGGCCAGACGCTTAATTCAACCATCTACTCCGAACAACTGGACCGCTTGAAGAAGACGATCGACCAGAAGCGTCCAGAATTGGCCAACAGGAAGGATGTAGAGTTCCACGAGGACAACGCAAGACCCCACACACTTTGTTGATGACTGAGCAGAAGCTACGGGAGCTCAGATGGGAGGTTTTATCGCATCCACCATATAGCCCGGACATAGCGCCAAGTGATTACCACCTATTCCTGTCCATGGCGAACGCCCATGGTGGTTGAACTCAAAAGAGGCTTATGAAAAGTGGCTGTCCGAGTTCTTCACAAATAAGGAAAGGGGGGGCTTCTACAAGGGGGGTATTATGAAGTTGCCGTCTAGATGGAAACAGATTATCGAACAAAACGGCGCATATTTGAACTAAATCCGGTCCCTGTAACACTTTTTATAAAGGATTGAATAAAGAGCAAAAAAGCGGAAGGGAGATATTTGACAATCTTATATATATATATATAGATATATGTAAGCATTCAATGTATTACATGCATCACTGAATTCATTTCAAAAACAATTGAACAATTCGGAAACGAATGAATAGATTCACAAACTGTTTTTATTTTCAAGTATTTATTTGTATGTACATATATATATATATATATATATATATGCATAAATATGACTGTACACAACATGCAAAAAAAAAAAAAAAAGTTGTAAAGAAAAACCCTTGGCTTTTATATTTTATAATAAATATGATATATGTATGTATACATGTATATTCCCGTATATTATTTTTGAATGCATATTTTCACAAGTAATTTTGAAGATAAATTGGAAATTAATGATACTTTGATGTAAGGTAAATTAATTAGCTTTGCTAACATGATGATAAAAGATGATATTATTATATGTACTATGGGCAAAAAATAGATGGAATCAAAAAATTCTTATTTAATAATAATTAAAATTCATTTCCTTTCCTTCAAAGAAGTCCCCCTCCCTCCCCCCTCTCCCAGATGCAATGCACTTGAAACAGTGCTTGTTTGTTCGTTTTTTTTTGGTTTTTTTTTCAATTTCCAAAACATTTACACAATTTTTATTAAGTAAATATTAATTACAAAACAACAAATGTTATGCTTAGATATGCTATTAAAATTAGAAATCAGAGTCTCGGCTTCCTTTGTAAAGGGTCATATATCTCGAAAAATAAACATCAGATTCTCAAAACTTCAAAAGAATACAGTCTTGGACATTCATTGTAACTTTTTTGATTTCAAAACTATTTCTCTAAATTACACATTTTAGTCATCATTTTACAGACATTTTAAAAAACGAAAAATTCGATTTTATCTGCTAGCAAAAGGACGCGTTTTTATCAAATATTAATGAATATAATTTGGCATAGATGTCAATGGTAGGTGTGTCAACTTGAAAACAAAAATATTTATTCTTATTAGAATCTCCCCCCCCCCCAAAAAAAAAAAAATAATAATAATATCGAATTTCCCAGTATTTTTGACATATATTGAGAGTAATATATATAATTTAAAGTCATGATTTTTCTTGAAAAAAATTGAATTGTCTGGACATCATATGTAAGCTATTTGCAACGGTACAGACGTGTTCATCAAATGAGTCTAATTTAATTCAATTTAATTTATTCAATTAACATTAAATATAAGTAATCTTAAGGTCATTTCTTTCATAATGTGTTTTATATATCGAATCGTACCAAAAACCTTAAAATACATACTGTCTGACATATTATGTAATAGCCAACTAATAATTTTCCTAAGTCGAAATGATGAACTAACAGCCATTTGTGTCAGAAAGAGAATAAGAACACATATTTAATATAGTTTGATATTTTTATGTGAAGGGTCTTTAGTCATTTCTTAGAACAAAAGAAACATTTTCTTCCTTTTAAATTGTCACATTTAATATCTGGATTTTAATAATAATTTTTATTATAAAATAGAAGATAGATAACTTGAAACCGGATATTTAGAACAACGCAGTCCTTTTCTAGATAGTAACATACCACAAGCTATGATTTATTATAAACACGTGTTGAAAATATATCTGTTATTATCCAATTTATAGATTTTTTTAGTTGAAATAAAAATAAATACGAGTGGGTACATATGTGTCTTTTGTTATGGCTCAGAAAAGTTATTGTACATATTGAAAAAAGAAAAAAGAAAATTTTTCTCATGCCTAGAATAAAATTTGTATATTGAGAGTAATATAATATAATTTGAAGTCATAATATTTCTTCAAAAAAAAAATTGAATTATCTGGACATCATGTGTAAACTTTATACAACGGTGAAGACGAATTCATCAAATGAGTCTACATAGATAAACATATATGACTTTAATATTTACTAAATTAACTTCATAAGTTATAAAGCTCATTTTATTCAACTATACAAATTTGACACCTTACTTGATGGAATTTGTTTTAAATTACAAGTTATTTTTTGTGTAGGTATAATCTACATAGTTGGCTTTTTTTTTTTTTGCTCCATATTTCATGACTTTTCCTAATTTGATGGGGACAACTGATACAGCGTAAAATTATCATGATAATATTTTTTCAATGTGCTGAACGCAATTTCCACGCATCGGTGTTCCTCTGGGGTCAATTTGACCCCAAGCTGTTTTAGCTGTGTAAAACTTGTCTGTCTGTGTGTGTGACCTAACATCCCCACACCTGCAGGTGCAGAGTTGATACTTTTGAGTTGATACAACATGGGGGGAAACAATTTTCTGTAAATCATTTTCTGGAGGCAAATATACCTGGGGTCAAATTGACCCCAAGGGTAAAATGTGTTACTAATATTTTCAAGATAAATTAATTCTAACCCTAAAAGTTTTGCCTGATGGTGGCGTTAGAGGGCAGGTAAACTCACTGATAGGTTTCATTATCAAGGGGTTATTTATGTATTCAACAAATAAACAAAGTGCCTGACACAAAAACTTGGTCAACAATTTTCTGTAAATCATTTTCTGGAGTAAATGTTCACTTTTTGTATTTCATTTTCGTTGTAGAAATTAACAAAAAAAGAGACTAAGTCTCTAACAACGAGAGGATTTGAACTTCTGCTTTAAATTCAAATTTATTTTTATTATTTATAGATCTTTGATCTGTCAATTTTAAAAGGAACGAAAATAGTTTGTAAATGTTTTAAAAATGAAACAAATATTAACTTTAGTTAATCTACGTGCGTTTAATAGCCTTTTAAAAAAATGCTTCATTATTGAATGTATCTATTTTAGACTCAATTATTTTATTTTATAGATATTTTGTGAAAAGAATTATTTAAAAAAAGAAAAACGAAATGTGAAATAGAAACTAACTGTAGAATCCTTTACAAAAAAGTATTAATGAGAACATTTTTTTTCTTCTCCCCATCTATTTCTTAAGGATGTAAAGGTTAAAAAATTTAATTACAGGCCCTATCTGGTAGTTGTAATTGTATTCTATACAAATTCCCTTTTTAATTCCTTAACCACAGAGGCAAAATTACTTAATAAACAAATAAAAGGTTTAAACTTAGTAAAAAAAAACAACTTTTTATACATGAATATTTTAATTGCTTTAAATAAACAAGTTAATGTTTGTATTTGTATTTGAAACAAGAAATTAAGAAAACTTTTACAAAGAAACAGGCATTTTATTTTAACATTTAACATTGGATGTAACAAAAAATAAACATATAAACATAATACATTTTTTATTCATTATTTTTTAGGGGCTTGACAAATTTAGTTGACTTGGATCTTAGCTACAATATTCTAGATTCAATACCATCCCTTGATGATGCACGTTATTTGATGAGACTCTCACTCATGGGAAATCCGATTCGACAGATTCGAAGCTCAGCCTTTAGTAATCTTCGAGATCTCAATACTTTAGAATTGAATGACTGTGGACTTGAAGTGATTGATAAACATGCTTTTAATGGACTTCATCATTTGCAGTACCTCAAACTACACTCCAATAAACTCCAATACTTCTCTCCATCCTCTGAAAGCTTTCCGCCAAATTTGAGGTAAGAAATACATTTTTTGAAGAAATATATAGGAGTGAAAGAAAATGCAAATTTGACATCTTAAAGTTGTTTTATGTTTGTTGATTATGATGTGGGTAGGATGTCTCAAAACCTTAGAATTCAGTTTCCCATTTGTCTAGATTTTACGGTACGTGATGAGCAGTGTTTTTTTTTTTTTGTATAAAAAAAAACATTCATTTGAACAGGTCAAGAGAAAATCTGTTTTGATTTTTTAATAATGTTGAGAAAATGTTCAAGATGCATTAAAGCAGTGGTCCCCAAGCTTTTAACAACTGCGGACCGGTCAACACTTGACAATTTTACTGCAGATCGGGGAGTTTCTTATATTATATTAGTAATAATAAACGTGAATCTCCTCTGTACTCATATGAAACTTTATTAGCGCATTGCTCCAACATTACAATGCTATTATTACATCATTAGAAAGTCATGACTTTAGTTACACATTGCTGTTCCAACATTATAACATATTATAACTCATTCCCGGTATTGATTAATCCAAGGGCCGGCACACCGGTATGTAGTCCAGAGGTTGGGAACCACTGCATTAAGTCATTATTAAGAGTAATTTATAAGTTTTTTTTGTATTTAAATAAATACAACTGATATGGATCACTAATATGATTTCAGATTTGTATAGAAAAATATTATAAATTAAAGTTTTGACAGAAAATACAAATCAAAAAACACAGAAGCAGCAACTTTTATTTTTGATAAATAAATTTAATTTTTTATCTTTATCATTTACAAAAATTTTATAATTTTATAATCTTTGTCTAAGAGTCGTTATTTATTCTTTAAAAGTGAGGGGGGGGGGGGGGGTAATACGTGCAGAAAGGATACAAAACCACACATAGCACGCACATTAAAAAAAGATTTTTTTTTTCATTTAGTTAAATGACCTCATTTGTTTTGAAATAAACATTTATATATGTTTTAAGTGAGCTCTTCAACTCTAGTCTGTTTTTTTTTGTCTCATTTTACATGGGAGGAGTTTAATTCAAAATGTCAGCTATATGTTGTTGTTTTTTTTTCAAGAAAAGGAATTATATTTATTTAAAGACCAATTTTATGGTCTATTTAACTTTATTTGAATGAGATATTATGAAAAACACTTTGTCTTAATAAACATTTATGTCTCCATGTTTATATTGTACGTATCAGACATTTATTTTTTGTATATATTTAAAGAGCTAACAAATGTCAGTCTATTGAGTGCAAGCATAATTACACAGACAAAAAGCCTACTTTATATGTAATTAGAACGGACAAAAAAAATGCAAGTAATTTAAATTAAAGCAATTGAGGCATGAAAAAAAAAATTTCAAATTTTTTTTTGTTTGAAATTATTGAGAACTAAGCACGACGTCACAAATCATTTTTTAATCTAAAATCTGCACGAAAAGTTGTCAACATTTACTCTAACAATGTAAATATATATTGAATTCTATTTTTCGATAAGTTTCTAAAACCCTCAAAGGCTTCTATTGGTTTTATTTGACAATATATACATATATACCTATAAGAAAAGGGACTCTAAATATTTGGTATAGGAAGCACATTTGACAAAAAAGTTTTTTTGCTTTTTTTTCTAAGTCATATGTGTAGAGCTTTTTTTTTTTTTTTCATAAGTTCCTTATTTAGAAGAAAAGTTGGATAAATAACTCAAAAATATTTTTTTTGTACTTTTTCAGGAAAAACGAAAAAAAAAAAAAAAAAGCAGTGTGATAATCTTGTGTCTTAAAGTGTTCAAATAGTAGTAAAAGTTTGTTGTTGTTGTTTTTTCCTTAGGGAAGGAGTAAATCCTTTTGTAAGCATGGGTTTGAGAGAGAGTGATTAGGGATTTCATGTTTATAAATATACTCGAAATAACAATTGGGCTATATGTAGGTATTTATCAATCGTTTAGTTGTAGGTAAAAAAAATCAAAATAAAAAAAATATGTACATTAGACATTTGTAGCGCCATCTATGAGAACTTTCATTTTATCTCTCTTTAACTTTATAATCCCTTTTACACTTTTACTTTATAAAATTAACTCAATGACTATGTGTAATAATACTTTGAGTTAAAAGAAATTTGCTTTGAAAGAATTAGAACAACAAACGACATTTCATATAGCAATATATAAAATCTGAATAATTTAAATGATATATATATATATATAATATCCTTATTAAAATTTATAGTAAAAGGGAAAAATTCAATTATGTTATGAATAATTTTGGAATAAGTCCTTGTATAATTCAAACTTGCTTTGAGGTGAATGTTGACAAGAATATTAGGACTGAATTTCAAAGGATCAATATTTACTAAGTTGGAGCAAATTATATCTTAAACTAATATAAACTTAAGTCAGTTACATTTGACAAACAATAATTCTAATTTCCTTACAAATGTATATCCACAGTATTCCATATTTGTATGGAAAGTCTCTTCAAAACGGCAAAACTTTAGTACATCCTTTACTATCCTTTGATTAGCATTATTAATTCAGGAGTTGTAATGGGAGTAAATTTAGAACTATGAAGCTATGTGTCACTTTTTTCGAAGAAATCTATAATACAGACGTTGCTGCTTGTAATCAAAGAGTTCATAGGGGTTTGACTATGATCAAAAAATCCTTTCAGACTTTTTTTTTTTTGAGTGATGATGAAAGTGACAATAAGTTGATGAAAAAATTCTCTATTTTTATAATATTATATGTAAATAATTCAACTCCTACTTATAAATTCTTGAAATTCTCATAGATAATAGATGATTTCAATTTTTTTTCCTCTTCTATATACTCTTAGAGAGAAGGTTTAGGAAAGAAATTCCAATCCTCTTTTTTTTATTATTATTTTTAGTTACATATATGTATGTAGATCAGAGTAATATGACATATGAAATCCTCTCTTTTCCTCATTTTATTACAAAATTATTCAAATTAGGTTATCTTTTGTAAAATAGGTATTAAATTTATATCCTTAATAAAATATATTTTTTACAATGATGGTGGGAGAGAATTATATTAATAGGAATGTAAAAAATATGCAAAATGCCGCGTGCGAGATTTTGTGGAGTTGAATCTCTTCGAACAGTACTTTTTGTTTTCCAAAGCTGTGTTCATTTTTCCTTTATTACTAAGGAGAGAACATCTTAACAGATAGTAAAGATCTCCCATGAAGGAATACATGCATTAAGGTTAATAAAGCAAATAAAATGTAAACAAAAAGGGCTCAAGTACTCGTATAACTAATTATTAGTTAAAAATATATAATTTCCTGACATTAATTTCAGTTAATTTTCTGCCTCTCATCTATGTTATTATTTATTGTTGTATATATAATGGAGAATAGCAGCTTGTAGCTCAGTAAAACGTCATAACAGCTCAAGCTGCTTCACTCTCAACATTCATCAAATTGTCAGAGTAACCAGATTTATTTCTCTTACTTTTTTTATTACAAGCCCGATTTGCATATTATTTACATTTCTACTGATGATAAAGGTCTCACATGAAGGAATCACATACATTAAGGTTAATAAAGCAAATAGAATGTAAACAAAAAGGGCTCAAGTCCTCGTATAATTATTATTAGTTAAAAATATATAATTTTCTGACATTAATTTGAGTTAATTTTCTGCCTCTTATCTATGGTATACATACATAATGTTATTATTTATTATTGATGTCTTCATCTGTATATATAAAGGAGAATAGCAGCTATTAGCTTAGTAAAACGTCATGACAGCTCAAGCTGCTTCCCTCTCAACAATCATCAAATTGTCAGGGTTACCAGATTGATTTTCTCTATTTTTTTTTTACACACCTCATTTGCATATTTTTTACACTCATATATATTAGCATAGTCAGGTTTGCAAAAGACTCTTTTACACTATGTTCAAAGACGCAAAGTCAAATAAATATACATTTATGAATCTATTTACTTTATAGGGACTTAACCCTAGATGGAAATGCATGGCTTTGCAATTGCAAACTTTTGGAACTACACAACTGGCTAAAAAATTTTAGTGTTCCGTACTCAGTCGAACCCCGATGTGCATCTCCTTCACGGGTGTCAAACCGAGAAATTCGCACTCTTGAAGAAGAAGAATTTGCATGTATTCCAGAAATCAATCCCAGTTCATCCTATAGAGAAGTGATTGAGGGTAAAAACGTGTCCCTTCTTTGTAACATTCGTGCTGTTCCATCAGCCTCAGTCTATTGGTACTATAAAGACACCCTTATACAAAATGGCTCAACCCTCATAAGTGATATCGATTTGCGAAATTATTATCATCTGGAAACACATGAGTCCGAAGAGTTCCTACAGAGTCGACTCTACTTGTCTTCCACTTCCGTTGATGATAATGGAACTTTTTCCTGTGTTGCAAAAAATAATGCTGGAAGAGCACGAGCTGAATTTTTTCTGCATGTGGTTGTTCCTATGCCACCAAAGCCACCTCAGGTAAGAAATGATGTTACATTGCTTTATTTTTAATGGGTTTTTTTATTCAATAGTGAATGTGTCAAACTGTCTTGTTAGCATTTATAAAAAAAAAATTGAAAATAAACTATATATATATATATGTCTAATAAAATTGGGAAGCGATCGATTGAAAAGAGAAGGGAAGAGAATAAAAATCTTCGTATACGCAATATAGCATATACATTTATTTAAATTATGTAGACATATTTTAAGCTTTTGAATGTATAGTTCAACATTATCGTTGATTTCACAATTGCTACAAAAAGTATCATTTAACAAATAAAATAGCAATTTTATTTGTAATATTTTGTCTCTGACAGAACGTATTAAAAAGTTTTTTCATGTCTGAACTTAAAAATGAAACAAATACCTTAATTTATTTATTTTTTTATGTAAAAAAGTCTAAGCAAACAACAATTTTAATCAAATATGACATTTTTTAAAATCTTTATTATAACTGTTTTCAAAATTTGAAAAATAAAAAAATCTCTTAAATAAATACATAACTGTCAAATATTGAAATTTATTGCATTTATTGCTTAATCATCATTTATTTTATGCTCCAAATACTTAATCACATAGAATTTTACTTTAAATTAGATTTATAAATAGTTTATGTGAGTATAAAGCATAACTTTAAAAAAATATCATATTTTTGAGCATCCTTCCTAAAGGATCATTATTAATATATATTTAACTCTCTGTAAAAAAATAGTTTTTTTATCTTTTAAAAACTTTTTTAGGCATTAACGATGTGAATGCAATTTGGGATTAAAAAAACAAACAAACAGGCCTTGAATATAAAAAAAAAAGTACCTTTGAATAAGTATTATTTTTAAAGTTGTTCAAGATTTGATAAATCGGATAAATGCTAAGACTGTTCATGGAGACGAGTGGGTACCTGTAAGAACGTTCATCTTTTTCATAGCCTCAGAGATATTATATATAGTGGCAGTTGGTTTTATTCCTATAATTAAGTTGCAATTATTGGAGACAATTTGAGTCCCTAGCTCTCACATCATTTAATTCGAGTTGAATCATTTTATAGTGCTCAAAACACTCGGAAGGAGAAGATAAGTTGACAAATTGACAGTTGATAACAAAATACACTCTGTTGAAATACAAAACACACTTGATATTTAAAAAAGAAATTAATTACAAATTTAATATTTTCTAGTTGTAGTAGTTAGTATTTCAATCACTCAGACCAGAGTCTTCTGCTTAGATATACTTTATTAGGTTCAAACCAGAGTGAATATGCTAATATTTCTAACACGAGTGAAACTTTTGTTCCCAAAACTTATCTCTCTAGTTCACCAATAATCACCTGGAAGTCTCTAGTCTTCTCAAGGGTAGGTAATTTAATAAAAGAGTATAGAACCAAGAAATACAACAAAAAATCCTATCTCAATTTTTTATTTCCATACTCAATTTATGAAATTCATTATTGATATGATGGACTCACGTTCTCATATAGTCTGAATTTAGACCGCTGTGTTTATCCACGGAACCAATTATCAAGACACTTGAAGGCATTTAAATTTTCAAATTGAAATAATCAAATATTATTCAAAACAAATGTGACGTCATCCATTGATTATTCCTTGAACAAACCTTCCTTTTTCAGATTATGTCAAGTTGTTTAATGGTAAAAAATAAATAGTGATTGCACATGAACGATAATTGTGTTGAAATGAAGAATTTGTGTAGAGGGTCATAAAAAAATGATCTACTTATTATTTGTGAAAAAATGTTTTGTAGTATAAATATTTAGGTAATTGAAAAGTAATGGTTGTATAGTAACACAAATTATACTTACACCATTCAACAAATATAAAAAGGTATAATTCGATTTGGGAACATATGGCTGTCTACTCTGCTTTTCAATCAATGTTTGATTATTATTATTATTATTTAACAAATGTATAAATTATTTTTGCAACATACAAAAATTATAACTATCTGTAATTAAATCTGTTGTTAAAATTAATTAAACAATTTTTAAGAAAATCTAATTTTTACACATTTCATCCGATACATTGAAGAACAAGCTATCAAGCCACTTCTGAGATGGTTTGTCAATTCAACCCATTGAAATTCATCAAAGAAAAAAAAATATTTTTCTCTTCAAATTATATAGGTCAACAAATTTGAACTCTCAAAAATCCTAAGGGGTATAAGTAAAATAAAAATTATTTAGTTTTGCACTCTGATTTCAAATTAATAATTTTTTATTTTCGAGAGTCCCACGGTTTTCAAGAAATCGAACCCTACTTTTTAGCTAATTTGGCCCATTTTCCAAATTCAGCTTCAATTTAACCCTCGAAGAATACTCATTTTGTGCATTAAAAAATAATGATCTGCTAAGGTATTTAATACAAATTCCAATTCCAGTCTTTGTTTTGACCTAAAGAGACTCCCAGGGGCGTAAGATGCGGGAGTAGGCCCAAAAGTCGACCAAAACGTTTATACTTAAATAACTCCTTGAATATTACAGTAAATGGATTAATAAGGAATACATTAAAGAGCTGAGACCCACAGATTTCAAATGAGATGTCAAGATCCCAATAAGAATCCTTAATTAAGAAAAAATCATCCATCTACGATTTCGTTTTACCCTTATGGACTTAAATTGAAGTGAAAGTTGGAAAATGGGCCAAATTAGCTCAAAAAGTAGGGTTTGATTTCTCAAAAACCGTGGGACTCTCAAAAAAAAATCACAGATTTGAAATTAGTATGCAAAATCAAATAATTTTTGTTAAACTTATTCCCCCTTAGGATTTTTGACTGTCGACTAGTATTAGTATGCACTATAAAAGTTTTAATAAGCACTGATTTACTGAGTTCATTATTATAAGACTTTTTTCTGCAATTTATAAAGGAGTCCTACATATTTCAAAGTATTAAAATCTATGTACAATATTGATTCGTATTCAATGAAATAGTTTTAGAAACAGTAATGAGTATTTAAAGTATAATCCGTTGTATATAAATATATAAATTCGTTAGGTAAAGTTTCTAAATGATTTTTTGCGCTGTTTTTTTTATATATATATCTTTCAATAGGTTATAAATAAGATACATATATTTGAAAAGGATTTCAATGCGCTTATCTCTTCTTTTCATGATTTTAAGGGTAAAAAATGAAACTCATTTGGAGAGGAAATGAAGTAGTAAATAAGGGGGATACAGGATTGGCCTTTTCTTTAATTAATTTATTGTTTTTCTTTCTTTTTTAATGGTTTAATTTTATAAAACCATCAATTATGATCAACCAAAAACGTTCATGTACAAGCGTAGTTATTATATTTTCTTACCATTATATATATGTATATACATACATATAATGAAAGCAGAGGCCTCTATAATTGATTCTTAACTTTGAACGCTTCGGCTTTCTTGGTAGATAGATATTTATGATCATTTCTTAACAACGTTTCTGCATACTAACTACCCATATAACTTATGTAGATACATATGTACATATGTATGGTATGGTCGTTAGATAAATATTCAAATTACTTTATCTACGAATGTTCTTAGATAATCCATTGAAGATTTATTTATACACATATATGCATGCATACACGAAATATTTTTAGTGATCATATTAAATTATAGAATATGGGTTCATATAATGAACTCAATTGGTATTTATGCAATTACAATATGAGAATAGAGAAATTCATCAAAGTAATTGAGGAACTATGAAGATTCTTGAAGATGTTTCAAGCTTTACATTGTGACAAAAAAGTATTCGGAAATTCTCATTTAAATTGTCTCCGTTGAGTATTGGTTATAAGTACTATAAAATATTTGTATCTTCTTGGTATATATTATAAATTTCGTGAAAATATTCACCGTAAACGTCTGGATTTGTGGCAAAACAATTCATGGATTTTGCAAGAGGATATCACATCCTGTCATTGAGCCACGATTATTAACGATTTTAAGACCAAACACTCAATAAATACCATCAACCAGCCCCTGATCTAGCTCCGTGTGACTTTTTTCTTTACTTCAGATTGAAATTGCCGCTCTAGGGAACCAGATTTAACTTCATAGACGCCATAAAAGAAAATTCACAAAAGGAGCTGAAGGCCATCCCTGAAAGCACCTATAAAAAGTGCTTTGTTGATCGGAAAAAACGTTGACACATGTGTGTTGCTTTAAATATTGTGCATATTTTGAAGGAGATTCAATAAATATTGAAGAAGATATATATTTTTGGAGTTTTATTTCAATATTCCGAATACTTTTTTGTCACAGTGTATAAATTAACTACCTGCTAGCAATCTTTCCTTTAAACACTGAAAAAAGTTGGCTAAAATATATTATATATATATAATTAACTAATTACTTCCTCAATGTGACGTGTTTTTATCTTTATAGACCTCTTTTTTCAATACTCCAAGAGTAAAATTTGAAGTGATCATAAGTTGTTGATCAAATGGTCAATTAATCAAGAAATACATTCTGACAAAAAAGTATCAGAAAATTCTCATTTAAATTGTCCGCGTTGATAATTTTTAAGTACTTTAAGTTTGTGAATGTTGGTAGGACTGTTTTTAATTACGACATCAAAAACGAGTGCGTCAACTAGTTTGTTTACGACAGCTGTTGAAGCTAGTCGACCTTAGTGTTTCTCTGCGAATTTTCTTTAAAAATAAACCTAAAATTGATAATAACTAAAATGAATACATATGCCATCTTCTTTTAAAAACAGATGGAGCTCTTAAGTAGACGTATAAGTATATATTTATATCATCCAATATCTTTCGGGAATGTAAAAGTTATTCATTGCACAAATAGGCAAAAAAAATGCAGATGTCTACTTATTTTTCATTGTATATTTTTTTTAAACACTGTTATATTTTTGACAAGAATATCATAGAGTTTGATTGGGTTATTTTTTAAGTTTAAATCATTCATAACTTTTTTTTCCTTGCACAAGTTTCTGGTGAAAAAAATATATAAAGAAACTAACTTTACTAAAATTTGAGAACCCTCGAGTCATATTTGGCATGATAAAAGTTGTATAAATTTTCAAAAAAAATTATTTTTGTTTTGAAATCGGATATTTTTAAGCCTCTTGCCCAATTACGATTTAATGAGTTGAAAATTGTACTTTTAATGTTTTATAAGATTTGTCTAATTAGAATAAAATATTGTGCACCTTGTCTATGAAAATTTAAGATTTTTGAGATTGTTTCGTCCCAAACAGTTTCTATCTTTTATTGAGGTGAGTAAAAAAGCGGTAATATAATGAAAAATAAAAGAGGGAAAAAAACAGCTGAAAGTTTTATTTTTATATGTTATTTGACGATATATTTCAGCTTTGATCAGCTGTTTTTCTCCCTTTTACATTTTGATAAGAGAGAAAAACAGCTGATCAAACACCTTTAATTTTTAAGATAATATATACAATATTTTTAACAGATTATCCAAATCTAAAAAAAATTATAAAAAGTACAATTTTCGACTTATTTCATCATAACTGGGCAAGAGGTTTTAAAATGTCCGATTTCGACATAATTTTTTTTAAAAGTTTAAATGACCTGTACCATGCCTGTAAAAGGGCATGAGAGGTATTAATATTTGGCAAAGTCAGTTTTTTTTTATTGTTCCATCAAAAGTATTTATGTAGTGAAAAAAAGTATTATTTGAAAAACAGAACAGTCTATAATAAAGTAGCGTTTCGGTTAGTCAAAATTTACCGAACCTTGGCCAGTAAAATCTGCTGATGTCCGGTATTTTGTAAGCCCTCCGGTCATAGTTTCCGGTGAAAATATCCCTTAAAGCACAATATAAACTGCATTAAAATAAACAATTTATACTAGACATTTCACCGATAGGTTAATAAATTAACCACCCCAAAAAAGCACTGAAAATCTACCCTGAGTGATATGATGGCGGCTTGCGAGATTCCCATTTCAACTGTTCCAGCAAATAGAGAGGTTTCTCTCTACAGAAAGGAATCAAAACAGTGCAGCGCAGTCAGAGAGAACAAAATAACAAGACTCATGCGCAATGCAAGCTACAGTGAAACACTTACTACCTTTGAATTTAAATCAGCTGCTACTCATGTCAAAAAGGCGTTGAATGTAGGCTAAACATGCCTGCAGATCATCCTTATATAGCTTGATTATCATTCATTATAATTTTAAGCCTATTGAATTCAGATAATATCTAAACGGAATTTCAAACACTTGTCCGGTAAATTGAAGACCTACCGCTCGCGTTGTTCGGTGCCAATTTTGTGATTATATAAATTGTAAATTTAGTAACAGGTCTCAAACATATTTGACAATTGTATCAAATGTGCTAAATATTTTCTTTTTCAAAAGTTTGAATAATTTTTAATTTATTTCATAATTATATTCATTGATTACCATGTGCAATGGTACTTCGACTGTAAATTGTTTTAAATTTATGGCTGAAAACTAGACAAATTTGTTGAATTTTTATTAAGAATAAACAAGAAAAGAAGGAAATTATTCAAGTTCCGAAAGGTTTTTCGACTTTAGTCATTCGATTATTAATAATATATTTAAGTAACAAATTTTTTCAAATTGAAATTATTTGGAGTATCAAAATATCCCCATCGCGCATAAAAGGTGTAATTTTTTTTTACATATACAGGGTGTTCCAAAAGTAACCGAACTGCAAACTTAAATAAAAATTGTACATCAAAAACAACAAATTTAATAGATATATTTAGTATTTACAAATGTTCAAAATGTTTACCTTGAACTTCAATACAATCACTACATCTTTTGACAACACTGCGACATACATTCTGGCAAGTTTCCTCTGAAATTTGGTTCAATTCGTGCTGAATACTTTGTTTTAGTTGATCAATTGTTCTGGGCTTTTTAGCAGTAACCGCGTTCTTTAGAACTCCCTGTATAAAAAAATCAGACGGGGTTAGATCCGGAGATCTGGCAGGCCATTCGATTGGTCCTCGGCGACCAATCCAACGTCCGAGAAATGTTTCATCAGGCCATTGTCGAACATCTTTGGTGTAGTGGCCAGGTGCTCCATCTTGTTGAAAATGAAGATCACCGAAGTGGGGGAACTCATTAACAATAGGAAACACTTTTGTCTTCAGCATATCAAGATAACGTTTACCATTATTAACGGTTCCTTCAAAGAAGAATGGGCCAACTAGACCAGTGCTGCCGATTCCAGCCACGACTGTCACTCCAGGAACATTGACTTCCGTTTCAATTATACGATGGGGGTTCTCATTGTCCCAATAAACACAATTGTGTCTGTTAACATACTAAATATACTTATTAAATTTGTTGTTTTTGATGTACAGTTTTTATTTAAGTTTGCGGTTCGGTTACTTTTGGAATACCCTGTATATATATATATATATACTACATAAGTTAAAGTCCCAATAATAATAGTATCCATTTGGAGTTGAAGTCATAGCCAAATGGAATTATATATTCGAATAAATTAAAGGTATTTCAATGTTACCTTCAAAATAAATAATAATTGTCTTCAGTTGTCAAAAAAAAGTCAATAATTTTTTTTTTCTCACTGAAATGAAACTTTCTAGAAAAAGAACATATATATCATGTCATTATTACATTCTATCCAAATAGACAACACGCTTGAATTATTTATCAATATTTATACTCTGAACTTTATATTAAATACAAATTCAAATACCCAAAACTTAATAGTATAGGGGGAAATACTTCTACTGTATTCTGCCTCTAGGAAATTTAAATGTACATATTTACAAAATAAAACTAACAAATGTATGTACATTTTGTTTTTTGTTTTTTT
The DNA here is from genome assembly GCA_963680855.1 of Lepeophtheirus nordmannii. NCBI lineage: Eukaryota > Metazoa > Arthropoda > Copepoda > Siphonostomatoida > Caligidae > Lepeophtheirus > Lepeophtheirus nordmannii. The sequence goes on from OY804519.1 coordinate 1,699,103, forward strand.
GAAAAAGATGAATGCCTAAAGTAAAAATTTGCATATATTCGTAAAAAGATTGAAAAGAAACTTGGTAAAAAGAAAATCACAAAAATGTGTTTGTACATATATGTATATTGTATACTTTTAACCCCAAGAAAAAAGTTTATTTTCTACATTTTTATATATAAAATGTTTTAAAAGGTCTTTAAAAGCTTACATATCTCATATGATACATGTTTAGTAACAGTATATTATTAATCCAATTCGTTGGTTGGTTGGTTGTTTGGTTGTTTGCTGTCGTTTGTAGTGTATTTTTGATACATTATATGTATATGGTCATGATTGTGACATAATTGATTGAGATACATTGACCATATGTGTCGAGTCAACAAGAAAGCAAGTTTGTTTTCAAATATTGAGAAGGAGAAAATCCACTTTTAAGATTTTTTTACTTCATAAATATAACAGCCAAACATTTTGGAGTCATTTTAAGACCTATGCCGCACGGTTTTTGTACAAATGTCCCTATTAATCGAGAACGCAAGGATTGTTGTTTATCCAGTAGAGCAATCGAATAAATGCTACGACTGCACATGGAGTTGATATGGTCCCTGAAAGAACCATCATCTTTTTCATAGCCCCAGAGATTTATTTAGTTTGTAGTTGGCTAAAACCAGTTCATTATCAGCTTAAGAACTATTAAGAATCAACTACATCCGCTGTCATACTCACCATAAATCGCTAAATAGTCAGAAACACCAGATGTTTTTTATTCTTGATTGTGGCCGGTATTTTTTGACTCCTATAATTAAGATGCAATTATTGGAGTCATTATTTGATTGATCGAAATTTACTATTAATACGAACAAAAGAGAATGTCCTCAAGAATATGAGTGCAGTTCACACTCATTTTGGAAATATTTCAGATAAACTTGGTTTCTTGTTGACTTGACACTAGAAATCCCTTTCAATTGCATTTTGTTACTTTTTTTAGTATAGTAATTAAATCATTTATAAGTTTGCGTAGAAAATAAACAAAAAAAAATATCTGTTAATTCATAATGACGACCTCACTTTATGCACATTATAAATTGCATGCGAATAATTAAACAAGAGCGATTCATAGTAAATATGGCCACATTTAATAAATAAAAATCAAGTTAAAGTTTAAATTATGTCCTTGTTTTTTAGCTCTGAAGCCTTAAGAAGGGATGATTTTGTTTACTATACTTCAATGGTGTTTGTTAAATTAATTGACGTTTTCTCCGAATGAATACCCTACTCCATTATCTTTGCTCATCTTTTAAAGTACTTTATTTATCTACTGCTGAAACCAGTTGACGGGTAAAATATGGAATGATGTTTTTTAATAAATATATTATTAAATTTGTTCTTGTTAATTATGAAGATCATCTAGCACAACTAGGAATATTTCTCTCCAACTATATAATATGTATATTGAAGAAGAAATAAACAAAATCTCACCAATAACACATAAATCTACTGTTAAACAACGAAACAAAAGAATAAGATATATTCTGTTATAACTGAGTTATAGACTATTGAAAATGGATGAGTTCTTGTTGTTCCACACACACACAACACATAATAAAAAAAAACAAAAGTACAGAACAATAAATCAATCATCAAAGCGAATATAAAGGAAGCGAAAAAAAAACATTTAGATGGATTGTGGAATCCTGTAATTACAGGAGGTATTTTCCATTGATTACTATAATAGATAAAGGTTTTGCTCATACTTAATTAAATGAATTAGAGCCTGTTTTTGAAAAAAGATTTCATTTCAAACCACCACTTATAACCCCACAATACACAACGAGCTTTTTGGGTTGAACAAAAACACATTGTATTCTCCCTTCAGCTGATTTTCTGCTGATTTTCAGCAAGTTAACTTGTGGACATTTTGGTATTCTTTGGGCCTCCATCTTGTATCATAATAAACCATCCACATCTTATCATCTTTTCTTGAAGATAATTTTATAAGTATACTGTAAAATATATGTGGTACTGGATGGATCATAGACCCAACCTGTGAAAAAAATTAAAAAAAAATATTGATGTATATACAGTAAAACATCGATATAAGACGCATCAATGAATAGGAATGTAAATAATATGCTAATCGGGCTTGTAAGAATCAAAGAAAGAGAAAATCAACCTGGTAACTCTGACAATATGATGAACGTTAAGAGGAAAGCCGCTTGAGCTGTCATGACGTTTTATTAAGCTACAAGCTGCTATTCCCTTTTATATACATATACAAATGAATACATCAATAATAAATGGATAACATTATGTATACCATAGATGAGAGGCAGAAAATTAACTGAAATTAATGTCAGGAAATTATATATTTTTAACTAATAATTATTGTACGAGGACTTGAGCCCTTTTTGTTTACATTTTGCTTCATTAACCTTAATGCATGACTTCCTTCATGCAAGATCCTTACTATCAGGTAGATGTTTTTCCCTCAGTAATAAAGTAAAAATGATAACAGCTTTGGAAAACAAAAAGGACTGTTAGAAGTGCCAACTCCACAAAATCTCGCACGTGGCATTTTGCATATTTTTTACATTCCTATCAATGAAGTGTGATAATCAGTTGGGCGCGATGGGGGTCTTAGGCCTCAAATTATATATATATATATATATATAATCAAATTGACATAATGCACAATCAGCTACAACACAGTCGAATTTTTTGTGTGCAAATATTCAATATTCTAGAGTATTTTTAAAATAACTACAAATACATATAGCTACTTATTGGCCACAATATATGAGAGTAATTTATAAGCAATAAGGAAATACAGAGGGACAGATATACCTATGTACAAATATATGTTATCTAGGCATATTGTTCTTCCTATATATGTTCTTCTTCTTTGACCAATTTAGAATCTTGGAAGTAAAACAATAATATACTAGTATGTATTTTTATATAGTCCATTTGTTTATTAGAAAATTTATGGGAACTTTTTTTTTTCTACATACGTATGCTTGTACAGTTTATGTACCTTCAAATATGTATATAGTAAGAACGAACGAACATTTTGCAAGATAGTGTAGATGGGCTTTTAAAAAAAAGGTTTTTTTTACTAATATGGATATTAGTAAATATATTGAGAAAGAAAAATCGATTATAGAAATTATAATGAAGTCAAAAAAAAGAAAAAAAATGAATATGACGTTTAAAATCCCATACTATCTAACTATACCTTTTCAAGTTCAATATGGGAATAAATAAGTTCAATATGGGAATAAGTAAGCTCAATATGGGAATAAATAATATATAGAATAATATTTTTATCCTTAATGACCGATCGTATGAAGAAAAAAGAAGATCAGGCGCAAAAGTGAAGACAGCTTTTAGCTGCAAAAGAAGCAAATGGTAATTGGAGAATCCTTGCTCAGATTCTTTGTTGGTCTAAGATAATTGATGAAAGGGGGGAGGGGGGGCAAATGTTACTCTAAGACTAATGCACAATTCATTCATAAAATTTTTATTAAATGCTGATTGAATTTCTATTGTAAATGCTGAAAAAAATCATTGCAGCACTTCGGAGCAAAGATCAAGAGCTATGGAACAATTAATTGAAAAAAAAAAACTAAATGAAATTACTTCAATGGTTTGCAATAGTTGTATTGCTAGCATCCAGAATAGTTTTGTACATGGATGTGATTAATTTTGTTGACATGAGATTCTAATAAATTTATTATTATGTTAAATTTCATGAATATTGTTCTTCATTATTTATTCCCATATTGAACTTGCTTATTCCCATATTGAACTTGAAAAGGTATAGATATGTTGATATGTATTGTATCTTGCAATATTTAGTTTCAAAATCAGTTGGTAGTTGGCCAATTCTCTCAAACTATTATTAAACTATTTTTAATTCAAAGGCAGATAACTGCCTACAAATAAACAATAGTTAATTCGAGCTCAAAAATAATCAATGTTGAGGGCCATGAGTAGTGGATACCCGACACAAATATAATTTTGATGCTAGTGGGATAGTCCTTTGTCAAAGAATGCTTAAAAAACGTGCTTCTTGTACATGCAAAAAGTAAAATACACCTCATTATAACATTCTTAATATAGGGCATAACTAAATTGACTCTCATTATCTTCCTTAGACAATTCCTTCGCATCTATCCATCCATCATGTTGTCCATACGTTATCTCATTTCAAAACGTCAAACACCTTTTTTTTTAAATATTTATTTTTTATTTTTTAACGAATGAATGAGTAAATTACTCTTAGTATTTAATTTTAGTATATATGTATATACGAATGTTTTGTATATTGTTAGATTAATTTCTCTTGTACTGAAAAAAAAAAAAAAAAAAAAACCATTACTGAGAAAAAAGATAAGTTTTTTTAACAACGCTAATTTCTCTTAATATATATAAAAACTTTCTCATTAATGGAAATAAAGAGGAGAGTAAATTTATAGTTTTGCTTTACAAAAAAAACAAAAAACATGGGAGAAACGAAATAGAGAAATAGAATTATTATTTTTTTTTTCTTCTCTGTTAAATATATTAAAATGCACTTTTGCTTGAATTTGCACGAATAAGTCCAACTTTTCACAAATGAAATCAATAAAAATAAAAAAAATGTTAAAATTAATTAAAGAGTCATGATATTTTTGTTGATTTTTGATTTCCTTTCAATGAAAATTTCAAAGTCGACATTTCATTTAATATAAATATCAGTAATATTTTTTTATTTTATTGAACTATCACTCTTTGAAAAGTCAGTCAAGTGCATTAAAAAAAAATATTTCATAATATTGCAAAAACATTGAAGTTGAATTAAAAAATTACAAATTACATTGATAATGGGTAATATAATTGAAGACTCTCTGATAATTTTTTGTACTTTTTTCCTAGTCCCTGCGTCAAATGTTTTTACACTAATTTGAAAATGAGGCTCTATTTATGAAAGACATCAAAGTATGTTTATATCACCCCTGTGTATAAATACTCATGTTTAAAATAAATAAAGTAAGTTGTTCCGACGTTGATGTTTTAATATTTTTATTATAACTGTCATACTAAGGCAAAAACTTAACACGTCTGCTACTGACATATTTCCAAAATTTAAACCTATAAATAATAATTTTTTAATGTCAAGAAATCCTTTTTTTATATAAACAAAGAACTCTTGGGCTTTGAAAGACTGGAATAATTTGTAGTAAATCAATTCATAGAAAGTCCTTGAAATGATGATGTTTTCGAGAATGTTTATTTATTCACTACACTAATGGCCGAGACAGCCTAATGTTGTTAACTTAAGAAAAAATTGATCATTCTGACAAATATTATGTATATTAAATAGTATAAAGCAATGATTTAATAAAGGTTTTGATAAATTGTTAAATTATATGGTACCCATAAACTAAAATTCAATATAAATAACTTTATTTAATGTATTCTTAAAAACAGTAAGTGGGAAGATTTCCCTTTACTCTGATGGTAAGAGATTCCGTTTGAACACTGTTCTATTAAAAAAAACTATGTTGAAGTTAGTTATGATTAGAAAAATGGTTGTTTCAGAATACTATTTGAAAAAAGTCGGGTGTGTTAGTTACTTTTTGCTGATCCTCCTTTTCTCTAGAGTTTTCATATCGTAGATCTTCTTCGTTTCAAATATATCCAAACACAGCAGACGGACAAATTGCCTTTAGAAATTTTCTAATGCAGACATTTCTTCTTGCATATAGGGTTACACATCTGAGGTACGTACATTCATAAGGGTATAACTTTTACTTCAAATAATAGTGTCACTATAGGTAACATAGACTTCGAGGTGCCATGAAATCCAAGATTATGTTTGCTCTTCTTGTGATTTTAAAAATACGAGAAAAAAACTTGAGATTCCTAGAAGTTAGTACATACACCCAGATCCTTGAAGGAAGTGATTCTCCTCATTCCATTTAGGTTAATTTTATCCCCATGAAAGACCATCAGATCGTTTTTTTCATGAATAACAGGGATCCTACACTCAGTACTCCATCTCAAGAATTCTATGAGGTATTGTTTGGTGCCTTCTTTGGCATAATAGACTAACTTTGTATCATCAGCATAGTTATAAACATTCAATTTTAAATTAGAACATATATCATTAATAAAAATAGTGAAGAGCATCGGACCAAAGACGCTTCCTAGAGGACTGAGGGTATTTTGGTTGGATTGGAAGTTATTTCATTAACGTCAACCCAATGTTAGATGTTTCGTAGCCAGAAACACATCCATTTTTTAAAATTACCCATCTAAAGCCATTCTCTGTATTTTTAACTAATACAGACTCTGGTGTAAAACTTTGTCAAACGCTTTGATAAAACCAAAGTACGCATTTGAATCCTTACTTTAGGCCATATAATCACAAAAGGAGATCAGATACATGTATGAAGTTAAAAATAGATGGAAAATAGGCTACAGAATAATATTTTGACTTTTTTATAGAGTATCATATCTCACAACTTGGCAAAATAGTTTTGTCCTTATATTCATGCCTGTTTTTTAGCACCATTAAATGACTATATGTATGCAACTTTTTTTTTTGCAATTTGGGAGTTGGGAGTTGATACACCACCTCTTCTCTAGCTGTTATTATAGAGTCTCTCTATAAATTAAAATCTTAATCTCCCTCCTTGTATCATGATACAAGATTGACAAGGTTTTTTAACGGCCTCTTTTTCTCACACACTTGAATATAATATCCCTACAGGGTATAAACATTGATTGTCCATAAGATATACATTCCCAATTTGCAATAATCACCCCGTGAAACGGGTGTATATTTTTTAATTTATGCAAAAAAACAAAACAAAAAAACAAGTGTATCAACTCTCCCCTCCCCCTTATTTACATCATTTTTGACAAAATAATCCCACATGTATAGTGATATTTATTATTTTTCCCTATTTGTTATTTCTTCTTGTAAGGAAGTTAAATAATTTCATAAGGAAGAAAAGGTATTCAAAATACCTTGTTCTTTTCACAGCCTGGATTAACTACTGTCTTACACAATAACACCGCAGTTATTAACTTTTATATAATCAATATATGCAAAACGGAAAGAACTGACCTAAATTACATGTTATCACAAGTTATTTATAAATATATATACATATATCTTTTTTTCGGGGGGGGGGGGGTTATTGAGAAGAATGCCATTAAAATCCTTTGGCTTTCCAAAGCAGCAATAAATCAGATTAATGAAATTAATGTTTGCATTTTGTTACATGAAAATAATATATATATATATATAAGGGTTGCCCTTCTTTTTTTGTACTTTCACATTGTTGATGTCAAAATACCACTCACATATTTTTTCAATGATGTTTACGAAAAAAAAAATTAATTTTCTGATGTTCCAACTTTTTTTTTACATACATGCACATATAAAAAAAATTAGCATAAAATTGCAATTAAAAAAGTAATTTGCTTTTCTTTTCTTTTTTTCATTTCTCTCTTTCTACTTTTCCTAACAAAAATATTATTTTTTTTAAGTATTTAATTATATGCAGAAATTCTTTTTATGTCAAAAATTGCAATTATTTTAACTAACTATATTTTGAGGCTATCAAATGCAATTTGTAAGCCATCATTATTAATTTTTCTGTTATTGCTGTTAAGAGAAACTAACGTTTAGAGCAGGGATGGGCAAACTTTTTGACTTGTGGGCCACTATGGGTTATAAAATTTGAAAAAGGGGCCACAGCAGTACATTGACCTGTGAGCCAAATATAATAAAGCGTTGCTTGTAGTGTGCAAGCTCGGCGGGCCGGATTAAATTGTCTAACGGGCCGTATAAGGCCCGCAGGCCTTAGTTTGCCCATGTCCGGTTTGGAGTGTGCTATAGTACATATATATCAGTTGTTCCTCCCAACCTTTTGTAAATCGCGGCACACTATATAGCTTTTTAAATTTTCCTGGCACACCATTCACAAACAAATAAATATTTTATACACATAAAAAACTTTTTTATATAAAATAATAAGAAAAACAGACAAGATCACATAAGGAGAATTTTTATTCACATAGACACAACTGCGCTCTGTCATCATGATTAAGAAATATAATGCCTTTCACCTATTATCTCTTCGCAACACAACAGTACTTATTCTGTGGTACACTAGTATGCCGCGGCACAGAGGTTGGGAACCACTGGTATTTATATTGTTATAAAATTCTTTTAAAATAATAGAAGTGTTAAATAATAATCAGAAGAGAAATTAAAAAAACATTAGGATTTTGTAAATTAGAAAGATGTTTAATTATAAATAACATATATATATATATATATATATATGTATGTATGTATGCATATATTAATAAATATTAAGCCAATTATGTATACTGCCATTATATGCAATTATAGTAACATTTGCAGATATATTAACAAATTTGCAAATCTCTGTAGCTAAGTGCATAATAAATTGCTTTAGACATTGACAAAATAAAAAGAACTTGAGTAAAGAAGAATATGCAATATTAATGATGTGTCATTTTTCATATTTACTGTTAGAAAATAACTTTAATAGCACATCGTTACAGCTGTGTAATACATATATATATATATATATATATATATATAGCTCTTAAAGCTTATTTTTATGAATGTATGAATATCAGATTGAAAATGAATTCATGGTTTTAGGATAGGATAATACTTCAGCCAAATTTTGACTAGGACAAATAATAATAATAATTAATAATTATACTTCTAAAGAAAACACGATGAGCTTTTTAGTGCACTCGCAACCTCGACTCTCATAAGGGAAAGGAAAAATTTGAAAAAACAACTGGTAGCTAAGCCTTCTGTATTTTTCTTCTTGCCAACTTTTAAATATTGGGCAGAAGAGTTATTATTTAGATATACTATATTATATTGATAAATCCTACCAATATACAAATCAATCGTTAATACTTGTTTATTATTCAATAATTCGAAAAAAGGGCGCGTAATCCTTGATTTAATATATTTTTTATATATCAAAATCATGAATAATAATAATAATTTCCTTTGTGAGTTGATAACACGTAGTAGAGTCAACTGATGAAAAACAGCTGAAAGGAAAAATTGTAGTGTTTTTCTTTATCCCAAAAAGCTTGTTGTGGTATAGCTTAACAGTATTCAATTATTTGATTGTATTGTTTTAAGAGGAAAATTCCTCAGTCGAATTTATAAATTGTTAAAATTTTATGAAAATCCATGACATTAACTATGGATTATTACATTTATATATATATATATATATATATTGGTTTCATTTGAGGTTCCAAAACTTTTGAAACCATTTTCATACTTCCTATAATCTAAATTCTATGTTTCTAGATGGGCAACTTTTATCAAGGAACAGTTTTTGAGAAAATTAGGGTTTTATTTTGATACATCGTGTTATTTTGCTAACATTAAGAAAAAGTTCAACCATTAATTAGGATATTAAAAAATAAATTTACAATTTACTTTATTAGACCACTCTGACAGATATATATCCCAACTATTTATTTGTTAAAACTTAATTGAAAATTAAATAATTTGACAGTACATTTAGTGACTTTTCCTGAGGGAAAATTGAAAAAATGTGGTCAAAAAAGTATGTTTTTTTTTGTAAGAAATCAAAAAATATATATTCAAATTATTTTATTATAGACTAAAATGTTTTATAGACTGTCCATAAAAGTAAGTATCTCTTTGTTGTTAAAAATGTAAATAAATATACTACTGGGAGGAAGGAAATGTACTGCGTATAGAGCGCACATAAAACATTGACAATTTGGTTAAAGAATTTAAACTTTAAGGCTCATAGCGCATTATCTAGAATATCTAACGCGCATTATATCTAAAATTAGATAATTTTAACATATACTGTTTAGCAAAAAAATCCAACTCAAACTACTTTATATGTGAATTTTATATTTAAATTTATATTTGAATTTATAATTATTTGAAGAAGGTCTTGACAACAAGAGAGCTCTTTCTAATAGCTTTCACGCAAGTACATATAATTTTCAGAAAAATGAAAGGGATTACTTCCTTCTTTAAATACATTATATGAGTCTTAAACACATATATACATGGTACCTATGCGAAATTCCTGCAGTGCTATAACATGGCTTATAATACATATATATATATATATATATATATATATATATATACATATTTATAGGAACAAAAAAAAATAAAGAGAATTAAAGCGATAAAAAACGAATCCTTTGTGATATTTATGAGCTATATATCTGTTGTTGTTTTTTTAACTTAAAAAAGTTCCTTTCATACAAGAGAAACAGAGAGAAAAGTACTGTTTTTTTGTTGTTGTTGTTGTTTTACTCAAGAAGAATGAGAGTTAAAGAAATAAATATCTAAGACAAACTTTTTCACAATGGTCATATATATTTATAACATTTATTAGTTCTCTCTTTAATAAAAACAGACTTCAATTTTGTGTGTGTGTGTGTGTTTATATTATATATATTACAAAGACAAGATTTTTAAGGATTAATAAATTATCCAAACCTACTTCTTTTTTTTTAGAGTCATATTTTACGGTCATAAAACTACTCTAGATTTTTTTTTCTTTACATTAAAAAAGTAGGTACATATATCCTTGTGTTTGAAGATTCGGGTCTTAAATTAGTACTATATAGAAAGCATTATTTCCAAGCCACTAAACGTCCGATATCTTGCGTAGGATAGAGCAGGTGACTTGAATACCATATACTACTGATTGCTCTACAGAAACATCTTATGTGAGTAGAGTATATTAAAAAAATAGTCTCTTCCTCGTTTTTGTTATTATTATTATTATAAATAATATTTGACTCAATGTACTTCAATCTCTTTTATACCCTTTCAAGTTCAATATAAAAGCTTACTTTCCTATCTGACTCAAAGTTTACCAATCTTGTGTATGGAGGAGACTAGATTGAATGCCCATATTTCAAGATCAATGGGTTGTTCACCACGTGGAGCCAGATGTTCTCCCATTTGCAGGAGCCTCTAAAGGGGCCATGTTCATGTTGTTGAATGTATTGATACCTATGGCCTTGTTCATGATGAGGTGAAAGGAGGAAGTTTCAAAAAGGAACCAGCAATGGATGTATGAATGCTTAATGGCCATCAGTACTTGGTATTGATAATGTTCCGTCCCACTCCAGGATTGAAGATGTCCTATGCTCAATCCAATTTTTTTATTTTCATTAATTATAAAATTTATTATTATGTTAAAATTCCTGAATATTGATTTTTATTATTGATTTATTCCCATATTGAACTTGATAAGGTATATTTGATATATTTGAATTTGATATATATATATATATATTCTGGACCTTCTTTTAATGCAAATTCTCATTTTTAATGACACTGTGGCTTAAATGTAAGGAAAAAAGGAAGAGAAGTTGCAGATTTAACAGAGTTAGTTAGGAAAATGTTCCAAAGGAAGGCTGGATACGAGTAAAGACAGTAACAACTTTGATCGTAAATTGAAGAAAATTCTTTTGAATAAACCTTCCATTACATCAGGGGGTTAGTAAATTGTTCTAGAATGCATTGTCTTTTAGTATCTGCAGCAATACAACCAATAGGACTACATTTTCAGGCGAAATCTATGTACAATTAATATCTCCACAAGAACTAACCTTATCAGTTCTGAACTTCTTTGCTTGAACCAATGGAACTTTTTTTGGGGGGAGGGGGTTCGAATATTCAATAAAAACAAATGGTATAAAATAAGTTTATTAAGAGGAATTACATATTAAAAGGAAGAAACAATCCAGAGATGACTCGTATTTTAATGCAATTGAAAATGATATTCAAGAGCTGATGCCCACAGCATTCAAACGAGATGTCAAACGCCCTATAAGAGTACTTAACTATGAAAAAATTATTTCATCTAAATATGTAAGCCTTCATCCAACTTTGAGCTAAGAAACTACTGCAATAGACTTAGTATTTTTGACTGTTGACCAGTGTGCTTTTTTTTTTAAACTCAAAACTGAGCTAAAACTTTTATACAAAAGGGATAATCATTATTTTTAGTGGACAAAATAAATCTACCAAGTACTTCATCACAAAAATACTTAACAAATTATATTGCTCAGTTTCAAAGCTGCAAGGTTCAATTGGACGTTTCATAACATGTGACTTGCTATAAAACCTTTACGTATGCTTATATCATTAAATATAGCTTTTAATAACTTTGTTCCTATAGAAACATATTCACGTCAAATCAAAAATCTAATAGTTATTTGAGAATGACATATTATACATAAAAATTCCATGGATCTAAAAAAAGGGTGAGAAAAGATAATTAAAAAAACTAAAAAAAAACTCCGGTTGGGGTTTTAAAAGGTAAAAACCCTCACCTTATAAAGTAATTACAATTACTCAATTCTAGTATAGTTAGAATTGGTGTGAGATATGTATAAACTTATAATTAAAAAAAAAATGGAAACAAATAACCATCTCGAAAATGTACATATAAGAAAGAGAAAGGAAGAAAAAGTTATGGAAATTACATTTCATAATCTTGATTTTTATACATACATATATGGTTGTAATTTCATATACATACATACACAGAAAGAAAAAACTTTCTATGTATGTTGTACATATAATAGAAATAACAATTTTTTAATTAATACTTAAGAAAATTTGGGAAAAAGTTAAGATTAAATTAATAGTAATTTGAATGGATATAATATATAAATACTTTACAAAATAACTTAAAACTCTGGTTTAAACATTAAAGTGAATGTCCAAAGGATATATATATATATATATATATATATATATATATATATATATATATATATATATATATATATATATATATATATAATAAAATAAGTAGATATGTGTCAAGTCAACAAGAAAGCAAGTTTGTTTTCAAATGTTGAAAAGGAGAAAATCTGCTTTTAAGTTGTGGAGTCATTTAACGATCCAGGATAAAATGTCACTTTATATGGAGAAATCAAGGATTGTTGTCTATCCAATAGAGTAATCGGATAAATGTTACAACTGCACATGGAGTCGATATGGTTCCTGAGCGAACGTCTATCTTTTTCATAGGCCCAGAGATTTATTTAGTTGCACTTGGCTCAAACCAGTTCATCATTTGTTTAAGAACTATTAAGAATCAACTACATCCGCTATCATGCTCACCATGCATAATAGAAATAGTAACTTCATAGTCAGAAATACCAGATGTTTTTTATTCTTGATTGTGGCCGGGTTTTTTTAACTCCTATAATACAGTTGCAATGATTATTGGAGTCATTATTTAATTAATCGAAATAGCCTATTAATACGAACAAAAGGGAATGCTTTCAAAAATATGACTGCAATTCACGCTCATCTTTGAAATATTTGATAGATAAACTTGGTTTTTTGTTGACTTGACACATATATATTTATCTCCTAAATTATAACCATTATTGTGAACTAACTATAAGGCATTGTATTCAACTTTGACAATCAATAAATAATAAAGATATGATGTATCCCAAAATCAGAGAATTAGTAATATATGCATATCTAAAAATATTCAACATAATTTGGCAGAATTATTTCAAAGTTTCACTTGCCAAATAACCCAAGTAAGAATTCTTATAAATATTTTTTGAAGAAAAGAAGATGTAATTTGCTTTGACATCTATATTCAAATTGGTTTTTATTTTTTTTAGATAATGTATATATTTCTAATAAGTTTGTATGTAAAGTCTTATAAGAATATGAATACTCATTCCTTGAATTGACGTAAAATTGAAGACACTCTTATTTATTCAATTGTTTTTGTCATCAAAAAAGAATGATGATACCAGAATTTTGAAAATAGATGAATGTTAACTTGAAAAATTGAAAAGAACTTAATGTTTTAAAAATATTTATCAAATAGTATGTATATATATGAAATTATTTAGGAAAGAGTGTTTTATAAGTTTATATATCTAGAATAAAGATTTTTTTTTAAATTGTACATACTTTTCATTACAAAAACGATTATAAAGGTTAGAAAATGATTTCATTTTTTTTAGTTAGAAAATTTTAATTAGAAGGGAAAAAAAATATTAGAATTTAAAAAAGAAAAGAAAAGAATAAGAGATGAATCTACATATATAGATTGAATCACTTGTATTAAGGGTCACAGCAATAATACAAAAAATGAGTTTGCTGATTGTCTGGCTAAGGAGGGCTCAGGCAGAATAAAGAAGCATATTAAAACAAGTGTTTATTTTTTTTAATTGGAATACTTTGAACTTTCCAAGATTGTACAGTTCAATGTCCCGTAGTTACGAGACGTATAATCCATCTTAAAAAAAAAAAAAAAAAACTAGGAAAGATTAGAATTTTAAAAATATAAAAAAAAAAAATATATAAGTTTAAAATTGAAAAGGATTATTCAACCATCAGTAAATTTCTAGAGGAGTTGCTAAATTGTAAAATGCGACCGTGCTTATTGAAAATTTACTATAGATAGGAATGTAAATAATATGCAAATCGGGCTTGTAAGAATCAAAGAAAAAGAAAATTAACCTGGTAACTCTGACAATTTGATGAATGTTGAGAGGGAAGCAGCTTGAGCTGTCATGACATTTTACTGAGCTACAAGCTGCTATTCTCCATTATATATACAACAGTAAATAATAACATAGATGAGAGGAAGAAAATTAACTTAAATTAATGTCAGGAAATTACATATTTTTAACTAATAATAATTATACGAGGACTTGAGCCCTTTTTGTTTACATTTTATTTGCTTTATTAACCTTAATGCATGTATTCTTTCGTGCGAGATCTTTACTATCAGGTAGATATTCTCCCCTCAGTAATAAAGGAAAGATGATAACAGCTTTGGAAAACAAAAAGACCTGTTTGAAGAGCCAAATCCTCTTTTTTATTACAAGCCCGATTTTTATATTATTTACATTCCTAACTATAAATACCTTCTTAAAATACCTAATTATGGCCATCAAGTATTGCCTATTAATTCAATAAAAGAGTTGATAGCTACCCTAGGATGCTAAAGGGTATATTTTTGCATAATATGACTTTGATTAAAAGAAATGTATCAGATAAATACACAAAATTAGATAAAAAAAAAGACAATGACTCGTTTCCATGTATTACAAGAATAATGAAACAAAATATTATTCTCTTTGTTAGCAATTTACAACAAAAGCAATGCATTGTACTATAAAAATACCCTAATTTAGAAATACTTTTTGCTTCTATCACTCACCCAAGCTAATTGGTAACTAATTAGTTGACAATTACCATATTAGAATATATTTTTTTAAAGTTGTATATTGTTTAACTAGAATAAATTTTAGCGTGAGTAAAAAAAAGAAAGTCTTAAATGAAGTCAAAAGAGATGAATTATTTATGCAGATATAAAACATATATAAATATGAATATTTGTCTATAAATACGATGGTGTTTCATTATTGAATAAGATGTATATTTAAAAAAAAATAAATGTATATATATATATATATGTTATATATTATATTAAAAGGAATATCCAAGAAATAAACAAATGAATAATTTATCCATACAAAAATGAAGATTTTTTCCCCTTAATGAAAAGTACATTTATAATTATATATATATATATATATATTCATTTTAGTAAAATGAGAAAAATAGGAAAAAATAAATTGAATTATTAATTCTTAATGAATCATTAATAACTTGAATACAAGAAATAAGTTTTTTATTCGACAGTTATAAGTTTTATTTAACACTTTTTTCTTAAATAAAAGATCAAATTTTGAATAGTATTTACGGCATATAATTAACTGTGCCTCTTATTTACCTCTTTTTTGTGAAATTATGGAATAAAAAGTAATGTTGCTGGTATTTTTTTAATGTTGTTAAATTTGTTTTAGACTTGAAAAAAAAAATCAAGTCTTAGATTTGTTTTTAACTTTTATTCAAATTTTTAAGCAAAAATTGAGTTATGAGGATTAATAATTTTTTTTAGAATAATCAAATCATTTTTTAATTTTTAATTATATTACTTAAAACTTTATGGAAAAAGAAAATATCAGCTTTATAAAGGAATGTTATTAGTGCATCATTATACTTATTAAATCCAAAAACTTGAGCATACAATGTTAACTAACTTTTAAAGCTATTATCTCTGGTTTTGAAATAACCAAATGACTTTAAAATTTCCAAGCTATTAAATCTATTTGTTAAACGAGACAAAATTAAACTATTTGGTTAATAGTTTTTTTAATTGGGAGAGATGAAAACGTTTGAAAATGGAACAATTTTGAACAAAAAACGTAATTTCTTTCCTCTATAAAGTTGCAATAACATGCAAAAAAACCGCATATGGACTTGAAATTTTGCAGATATTTTTTTTTAATGCCATACATTGCATGTTGGCCTACTAATAATATATTATCAAATAAAAAATGTGAAATCTGATCACTGATTCGACTTCTCTTTGTGGAATAATTTCTTGATTTATTCTACACAGAATGAATAAAATGACGTAATCATAAAAGTTTTTATTCATCCAACAATTAATAGTAATTTACAAAGAAATTTTATTTGTAATTATGTATTATGCTGATTTGTAAAAAGTACATTAATTAGTATCAGTTCTTTTGGACAATTGTTCACATTATAAATTAAGTTTTTTATTCGAAGTGAAGGGAGATACAAAGTAATACAACTTGGAAAAAAACAACTAAATGTCTCTAATGATGAAATGTCCCGCACATTTAGTCTGATTAATATTAAACTCTCTCATAGTTTGATTAACAATATTACATAAAAGATTTTTTGGCGGGCGTCTTTCAATAGAATTTTATTTGAAGAAACAAAACAAAACTAAAAAAAACAAAACCCTGAAACTTTTTCATTGTTATTCTTCGATCGTAAAACAAACATTTTCCTCAACAATTTATTTTGTCTTACGCTTTTCCTTAGGATAATCTCATGTGTCTCTTTCATATATGGACAAACCTTTTTTGTTTGTTATTCACTGGAAATTATTTTACGCACGTAGATGCTTTTATTCATAGGCACTACCTATGTATATACATTTTATGTATGTTTATCAACAATTTCCTATTTCAATGTCCTTCAAATTGATTTTCATTTATCTTAAAATATTTGAAACCTTTGTAAGCACAAATAATATATAATCAATATATAATTATTAATTTTTCAATTAAAGGATGTTGTTGAAGATCGTTTCCGAATGGAGTACCTGATAGCTATTGTTGTGGCAGGATCCTTGTTACTAGTCATAAGTATGGTCGTGATAGGCCTATTTGTACTAAGATGTCGTCGAGGGCGAACGCCCAAAGTGCGTAAAAACTTTGTTGTTTCGACTTCGGGTACAGAGGAAACATCTCTTCAGTCACGGGGAGCTAGCTCTTCCTCTTCTCCTGGAAGAATACAAAATTCAGCACTCGCAGAGTTTGGTAGCACTGATACGCTCTCAACTCAGGTAACTAACTATAATTTATAAAACGAATATAATGTTCTTGAATCAAAAAAAAAAAAGCAACTTAGTATTTCACTCATACGAAT
Source organism: Lepeophtheirus nordmannii (assembly GCA_963680855.1). Lineage (NCBI taxonomy): Eukaryota > Metazoa > Arthropoda > Copepoda > Siphonostomatoida > Caligidae > Lepeophtheirus > Lepeophtheirus nordmannii. Next base: position 1,716,675 of record OY804519.1, read on the forward strand.
TAATCTTCTTAACAAAAATGAATTAAATAAAAGTATATAAAGGATTTCTAAAGAGTAAAAGCTTAAATAGTTATAGAATTCAAACCTCAGTTAATTTTTGCATATAAGCAACATTCTAAATAGTATATATCCAAATTAACTGTCAACCTCAATTAACAAAAGTTGAATTATAAAAGTACCGTATTTTCCCATGTATAAGAGATCTTTTTTTTTTTGCTCAAAATTTTCAATTTAAAAATACAGAGTCTCACATGGGAGTAAGAGTTTTTTAGCACCAGTAGTTACTTTGTTCCAGGATTTTTCCAGTTGTTTAGAAATTGACGGATCTCTTATACACAGAAAAATACCCTTCATCTTGTAGCATATAAGGGATCACAAACTCTTTTGAAACTCGCCCTAGAAAAGAAGGAGTTGGTCCAATGATTGATTTATTAAACATACTTTTAATATCTTTTTAAAGATATGAATTTGTTATTTGACAAAAATTTTCGTTTCACTACCTATTAAAAAAAGTTATATTTTGTAGGGAGCCTTTCAGTGAAAACCTAGGAAAAGAGTCTCAAACAATTCCATTTTTTACAATTTGATATTTTTCGGAAAAAAAAATTCCTGATACTTATATATGTTTTTTGGTTTTTCTGTTTGAGTAGACGTAATAATTTATTTCTACATAATAGTTTCCATAAGTTATACATCAAGTTACTTATGAACTACATTCCTACATTGTGTTACCTTTCGAATCCTGAAAAGTAGAACATAGAAATAAAGAATAAAAAATGTACCTAAAGTTAAAATAAATACGAAAAAAGTACTGATAAACCGTGTATTTTTAAGGATGAAAAAATTTCCTTCACACCCAGAGGAACACCAGTGTCCCATAATTTCTTAGAGAAATGGGGTTGAACTACAATTTTGTTATAAAATCAAATTATATTAGTATGGTCGCTTTGACCTCAACAAACATAACTTCCATTTAAAAATACTTTCTGATACCTTCAAAAAGTATTAGTATTATTTTATTTTTTCAATCATAATTATGTATATAAATGGACTCAAGAAATAACAATCAACTCCTATCTTACAACACTTTTACAAGTAATCTATTACGACTCTTATCATTTTTATTTTTATTTTAAATAGATGACAGCAACGCCCTCTATGCCCTCAACTACCACCACAACCCATTCAGCTCTTGTCGTACATCATAGTACCTCTGTGGATGATAGTTTATGTACAAGTGGCCTCACTTATCACACCACCACCACCAAAACAACAAAAAAACTCTCCCCAGACGATCTCAACTTTCCTCCTCCACCCCTTCTTGGATCCAAAGAGGAGTCAACCATTCGTGAGGAAGAGGACTTTGAGATGGATGAAGATGATGAGGAGGGTGAAGAGGAGGAGGAGCGCTATCATGAAACACTCTGTTTTGATAAGCCAAAGATTAGCTTTAACTCCTCAAACGGAAGTAGTCATTCACAGCCTCCAAGACTCTCACCTCCAACGCCATTTGCAGATGAAAAAAGTGATTTTTCAAAGACGAGCACTCTTTTGAGAAATAGTTCAATTCCTCTTCGACACCACATCGAGGATGGACGGATTTGTCGAACGCTACCACGAAAGACCTCTGCACTTAAAACGGGTGTCCCTTCGAAAAAAAAGGAGAGCAGTGATCACGTACTTCCACCACCTCCGCAATATAAGGGCGTTCATTTTGCTCCCATTGTAGAAAAGATGTCTATACCCACAGAGGGACTTCCCATGGGTCCTGCCCTAGTTCCGCATCTCAACGTTGACCGAAACTCCTCTCCCCCTCACAAAAAACGAAAACCTCTTCCTCCGGTGCGAAAGGGGAGCTCTCTCTCATCAAGCACTCGGGTTTTCTATGACAGTAAAAAGGAAGAGGAGCTCCATGATCAAGTAGAAATGGAAGAGGAGGAGGAGGAAGAAGAAGAGGAATCAGACTCCAAAACGAATGAGGAAAAATCACTTCTTCTATCAAATTAATTAAAACAATGAATTTTTCTTAAGAGAATAAAAAACACAGAAACATTTGTAGCAGCTTTTTTGTGACACTCAGTGATGTTGAATAAATGTTCTTTTTTGTTTTGTTTTTATTTTCAACTCAGTACACGTCTTCTCCCTTATACTACTACATCTCCTGTATTTTTAAATAGTTTGAATATTTCAGTTTCTCACATATTGTTTTTATACACTAATAATACTTACATATATGATTCAAATTTATTTAAAATTTGTCAAATTTAATCCAATGTTAATATATATTATGTAAGTGAACAAAGAATGTATTTTTGGGGATATCAAACTACATTTTATATACATATATATACATGTAGTTAAAAGTCAGTCAAAATAGTACTTAAAATATATATATTTAAAAAAAAATGAAAGCTTTCAAACTAAGTACAACTCATGAAAAGTAAATAAAATTATAATTAGACAAACATGAGAAAAAAACAGACAGACATCAAATTAGTTTTTCTTTTTTTTTTCATTTATCATCTTCTTCTTTTTGTAAAAAAAAAAAACAAAAAAAAATATTAATTAAATAAATTTTATATATATTTTAAAAAAATACGACACATCCTTAAAAAAAACAAAAAAAAAACAACAACAATTTACCTTTCTAACCTGTTTATATTTATTTATATATATATATACTCTTTTTTTTCTTTTTTCAAAAAAGGTACATATTTAAAAAAAAAATACAAAAAATAGCTTGATACTATAATTACATAATGAATTGCGTATATACATACATGTTTAATGATAATGGTAATTATCAACAATAACCTTTTTATGATTGCAATAAACCCCTTTAATAAGCTGAAGAAAATTTGTTAAACTGATTGTTATTCTCTCTCATGACTTATTTATTAATTTACTCTTAACCAAGAGGCACAATTTGCTCTTGATGAAAGTATCTATTTAAATTTATTGCTAAAGATGATTTTTATTACTACTACAACTATTTAATTAATATTAATTATATATAACTTATATATATATTTATATATATTTGTTTTCTAAGCGTATCTTGATTTCGTTATTTATCATATTAAAGTGTTACTCATATAAAATAGCTACATACTATATTATTTAGTCAAAAAATATTTATTTATTTTGGAATTTTTGAAAAAGTTATATTTTTATATAAAAAAAAAAGATTGTAAGATCATCATTGTTTCTTAAAGATAGTTATCCTTGAGTAGGAATGTAAATAATATGCAAATCGGGCTTGTAAGAATCAAAGAAAGAGAAAATCATCAACCTGTTAACTCTGACAATTTGATGAATATTGAGAGGGAAGCAGCTTGAGCTGTCATGACGTTTGACTGAGCTAATAGCTGCTATTCTCCTTTATATATACAACAATAAATAATAACATAGAGGAGAGGAAGAAAATGAACTGAAATTAATGTCAGGAAATTATATATTTTTAACTAATATTAATTATACGAGGACTTGAGCCCTTTTTGTTTACATTTTATTTGCTTTATTAATCTTAATGCATGACTTCCTTCATGCGGGATCTTTACTATCAGCTTAGATGTTCTACCCTCAGTAATAAAGGAAAAATGATAACAGCTTTAGAAAACAAAAAGACCTGTTCAAAGAGCCAACTCTTTAAAGTCTCGCACTCGGCATTTTGCATATTATTTACATTCCTATCCATGAGAAAGAAAGTTGGGCGTAGGTTGAGTTAATATTATGAAAATAGATTTTTAAATAAAAAATGAATCGTAACTTTCTATAATTTTTTTTTGTTTTAATTATTTGTACATAAAAAAAAAAGTAAATCTCAAAGTTGGTTATGATATTTTGAAGCAATTGTAATTAGAAATTGCTTAGGTAAAAATTTATCTGGGTAGAGAAATTGTGTTTCATCCTTGAGGTTAATTTCAAAAAGTTGAAAGACCAAAAATGAGTACTGTATTTTTCGGATTATATGTAAGTTGCAGTTTTTTTCATAGTTTGGCTGGGGGGTCCGACTTAAACTCTTGTGTGACTTGTGTATGTGTGAAATTATTAACAAATTATTGTATCATTTCATATGTTATTTTCACATTAAACCGCAAGAGGGCCAAAAATACGTTTTTTCCTCCTTGATTATGCATTTTTTGGTTGGTACGACTAATAATCCGAAAAATACGATGAATACTTGTACTTTTTTCTTTATAATATAAAAATATATAAACACTAAATTTACAATTCATCTTTTTTTAAAAATAAATTAAAATACACTAAAATCATTTCTATTTGTATACCTCAAGTTTTTCTACAAGTGAACTTTTCCAATGTTTTTTTTTTCCTTGCAGTGAAGAATACTTTTTCTAAACTCGTCAAAATATGAATAAAATGAATTTGGAGTCGAATGAGTCAATCATTCAAAAAAGTACGAATCAACGAACAATTTTTGAAATTGCAATCAAATGTTGGCAAATGATTGCAAATATTCCTTATACTTATATTAAAAGCTAGGAATTATATTGGTTGATATAGAAAAAGAACTCCACAGGTATATGTACGTTAAAAAAACAACACTTTGATAGATACAAAGCTTTAACACTTATAATTGGCTTTCATTTTTGACCATAGACTTGAAAGTTTCTATTTGAATATTTCAATATATTGTATAAAATACATACAAGACCTTAATTTTGGAGTGAATTTATGGATTACAAGAGAAAAGAAGCAATTTGTTGTTAAAACGACAAAGTCTAGCTTTTCACTCATACATATTGTTGAATTAGTTAGGTTTGAGCCATCTATTTTCAGAGTGTCTATGACATGAATTGAAATTGAATCATTAATAAAAATAATATGTAATTCGGTAATAAATCCACATTCACTTCAAAATACAAGTTTTTTTTATTATATTTTAAAGATCAACAATAAATTGAATTTTTTAACATATTAAAATTAAATTATTTTCATTTATTATTCAAAATCTACAAATAACAACTCTCTGTGAAGGGAAAAAAATAAAAGTTTGTCAATGCATAATTATAATCCCTTTTAATAGACTCTATAAATACTACAAATATTCGATAAATTATTTCAAATACAAAAATTATTTCAATCGAAATATATAAAGAAATGCTAGACATATAAATTTCTAAACAAATTAAGAAATAAAGGAAATTAATATTGTATGTTTTGCAAATTAAATTAAATAGTTTTTGCAATCCTTATTTTATGGTTATTGGATATTATTTACCTACATAAAATTTTATTATATCTTATGAAAAAGAAATCAATATTAACTTCCACATAAAGTTTTCTTTCTATATGATATTTCCATTACATTAACTTATCTTCAAATACTAGTTTAAATGAAACAAAACTTTGGAGTCAAAATAAAACATTTTATTTATATATAAAGAAAGAAAAAAAAACATCTGGTTCATTTTATATATAAGAAAAATATAATCACACAACTTTATTTGTACAACTGTTGAATGAGTATTAAAAAAATTAAAACGAAGCCTATTGGCTATTATGGCCCAATAGTTCCAAAAGTAATTGAAGCGATATACGTTTTCTCAGTTTTGTTTAAAAATGCATCACTAAAATTAGTACGTGCACTGTCACAAAAAAGTATCCAGAAATTCTCATTCGTGGATATTCGTGGTGTGGTTCATCATGAATTTGTTTCACAAAGTCAAACGGTAAATAAGGACTTCCATTTATCCATTTTGAGACGCTTGCGTGAAAATACTCGCCGTAAACGGCTGGATTTGTGACCAAACAATTCGTGGATTTTGCATGACGATATCACAACCTCTCATCGAGTCATGATTATTTATGATTTTAAGACAAAACACTCGATAAATGCCATCGATCAGCCGCCCTGAACTAGCTCCGTTTGACTTTTTTCTTTTCTTTAGATTGAAATTGCCGCTCTAAGGAGCCAGATTTGACTTCATATACGCCATAAAAGAAAAAGGAGCTGAAAGCCATTCCTGAATGTGTTGATAAAAAAGTATTTTGTTGATTGGAAAAAACGTTGGCACATGTGTATTGCTTCAAATGGAGCATATTTCGAAGGGGATTCAATAAATATTGAAGAAAATTATGATTTTTGCGTTTTCCTTCTATTTTACGTATACTTTTTTGTTACAGTGTAGATGGGTAAAGTTATTAAGAAGTGTATCTAATATATATACATATGTAGGTGAAATAAGCTTCATATATTAGGCCCAGAGAGAGAGAGAGAGTAAAAAAGATCAAAAAGTATTTTTTCATTATATGATGGGCCCTTTACAAACATTTTTATTTGCAAACATTTATATGGTAATACACACTCTGAAACTCTTTTTAATATTGTCATGATTGCAAGGGGTAATAGACATTACTAAAAAAAACTGGCAAAAAATGCTGAATAGTTACAATCATTACATATACAACTTTAGTTAAAGATAAAAAAGGTTATTATCGTTCTTTTAGCAATCATCATGATGATAGTTGGTAGTTTTGATGTCATAAAATAATATTTTCAAAATATAACTAAAGCACTTTGAGAAAATATTACTAGACGTCCTTGGGGCTTGACGATACAGATACGGTTTATCTCTTGAAACTGTATATAAATAATTCCTTGATAAAATACTTGAATGATATTTTGAATCTAGATTGTCAAAAAAACAAGAATCTTTCAAACCTCTGAACAAGATTTAAAACAAAAATATTAAGAGTCATATGGTGGTTCATTCATGTCAAATGATAATAATTTGACAGAACTTGTGTTTATTGTCAGACTCAGTTCCCAGATCCTAAAAATACCCTTTTAGAATCAATAAACTTGATGAATTTGAAAATACTCAATAACTGCGTCATTTGTAGAACTGCGCAATAAGAATTTTCAATATATTGACTAATAGTTTAGTCTTTAGTCACAAGGACAAAGCTACTTTGTCTCTAGATAATATTTATTGGTCTGAGGTAAATTAAGTTCAAATTTACGGGATCGTAATTCACACTATGAAGTAAGTTGGCAAAAAAAACTTTGATTTATATTTAATTTAGCAAAATTTATTCCAATTTATGTGAGCCAGAATTTCATGGAATAACATTTAAAAAAAAACAAAAACGGCATTCCATATTCAAACAGGAAATAGTATACTAAACAAGTCGCAGGATTTATTATAATAGGCAAATTTCAATAAAAGAATTCTTAACCCTCCTATTATCCTTAAGGGTCAATGTGACTCCAATCAATGTTTATCATTCAAAAAACAATAGTTGGCTTCTTCTTTTTTTTTGCTCCATATTTCAAGACTTTTCCTAATTTGATGGGGAGAACTGATTAAGCGTAAAATTATCATGATAATATTTTTTCAATGTGCTTAACGCATATTCCACGCATCGGTGTTCCTCTGGGGTCAATTTGACCCCAAGCTGTTTTAGCTATGTAAAACTTGTCTGTCTGTGTGTGTGACCTAACATCCCCACACCTGCAGGTGCAGAGTTGACACAACATGGGGGGGGGGGAAACAATTTTCTGTAAATCATTTTCTGGAGGCAAATATACCTGGGGTCAAATTGACCCCAAGGGTAAAATGTGTTAGATATATTTTCAAGATAAATCAATTCTAATTTAAAAGTTTTGCCTGATGGTGGGGCTAGAGGGCAGGTAAACTCACTGATAGGTTTCATTATTATCAAGGGGTTATTTATGTATTCAACAAATAAACAAAGTGCCTGACACAAAAACTTGGTCAACAATTTTCTGTAAATCATTTTCTGGAGGCAAATATACCTGGGGTCAAATTGACCCCAAGGGTAAAATGTGTTAGTAATATTTGAGGATAATACGAGGGTTAAGTAGGATAAAACCAGAATAAATGCGATGGAAGGCTATCTAAATTTAGTCAATATTTCAATAGGATTAAGGCAACAGAACTCTAGACTTACACTTTTGTAATGCACTTTTTTCCTTGCATGTTAGTAGCTATATTTTCTTATACTTTTTAATACGAAATATTTCATAGTTTCTCATATCTTTCTTTGAGTGACACTTTGATTGAATCCTAGAGCTTTCATGCCAGAGTACTGAAAATTGATGTCATTTGAATAAACTAGTCATTCAATAACTCTTTATCAACAATTGCTTCCTTCATGATAATATGAGAAGGATTAAACTATTCCGTGGGGATAATAAATCATGTCATGAGAAAAGTCTAAAAAAATAGATGCAGTGAATGATGAATTTTGTTCCATAATTTGTCACAGAAACACTACCAAACTATATTTTTCAATGAATGGTCATCAAATAAGATCAGCTATACCACAACAGAGTTATTGACCAGCAATACAGCTCATTGAGGGTGGGAGTGGATTAATATTTAGGGAAAAGAAAAGAAAAGAAAAACTTTTTTAACTGGAGAGCCCCAGTAAATCATGTATATATATATATATATATATATATATATATATATATATATATATATATATATATATATATACATGTAATATCTAACACATCTTTGACAATGAGATCCATATCTTCATAATTTCTTAGGTATATTATTATCTCCAGATCCTTTTTTGTCCTTCATTATGGCTACAAAGAAACAAAAAGTCAGTGTCGATTGTTTAGCAAAGAATGGGGAATTAAGTACATTGTCGTGGAAACAAATGAAAATGAATATGGTTCTTTGATATGCCGTGAAACAATTACTGTACTGAAGGAATATTAATATCTATATTAATATCAGATAACACACCCGACAAAATATTCAACGTTTCCTGGAAAATTAAGTCTGAAAAATACAAATCAATGAAACGTGTTGTTGAAGCTCATAGAAACTTCTTCAGGAGATAATATGAAGAAAATGAGACAGTCACTCGCGATTAAGTCATAAAATTGATAAATAGCTAACTGAGCACAGAAGAATATCCATTCATGGATGGAAACTTTATAAATAATCGTATGATGGATGTAGTAAATTAATTGTATTTGTTCTAAAAAGTTCAATTGATTTTCACGTCATATTAGTCATTCAGCAAGTTCAGTTGCAAGGAGAACCGAAAAAATTGGGAAATGTACAATGCTACAAATAAGTGATTAGGTTGTATTATGCTTATACAACATTAAGATAGAATTGACAACCATTTTGCCACACATGAAACAACAACAGGTAATTACATTTTTTAGAAGTTTGGAAAAGCTTTGCAAAAATACAAATTCAGTGGCACCAGCTTCCATGGGTTACGACGATTGATGGAAAAAAGAAAAAGTGTAGGAGAGTGAAGATGTATTTGGGCCAATCAAAATTCAATTCAAAAGTCATTAGCTTTATTTATTCATTCCATCAAAAAGCATTTTTGCGGAAAGGGATAAGATATTTCAAGTGTTATGAAACCAGTCGTTTCTTCTTTAAATTTTATTTGTGGACTAAATCACCGTCTACTCAAGACTCTCCTTGAAGAAATTGATTCAATATTTTGTGACATGCCCTATTACACAGCAGTGAGATTCCCAAGTCGGTATCATTTTTACAAAAAGAAATATTTGTTTTTCTCAACAAACAAAGCTGATCCATAGCTGTCAGTTGTCATTTTTAGTTTACATTAAAAATCATATAAAATGATTTGAAATTGAAAGTTCATTTGTGATTTCTAAAATATTATCAAAGGAGTTAGAAGGAAGGGTTTATTGTTTGAAGCACAATTGGAAAGAAAGAGCATATCCCATTTTTGTTGTTTCAAAGAGTTTTATTCGACCTCTTTAAATGTCAAACTTGATTTTCAGAAACAAATTATTCCCGACCTAAAGAAATAATTAATGCAAAGATTTTCAGATATTAACAGAATCAAAAGTAAAATCCTTCTTTTCCATAATCTGTTGAACAGACATCTTGCTGATGTGCGAACTAAGTTCATTTTAAAAGCATTAAATTATAAAAGAAAAATTAAGGCTGAAGGTTGAAATTATAATTTTATGTCATTTAATGGAACCGATATAAGATTTTGCACCTACAAAATTTTCCATATTTATGACATAAAAGTCAGTTTCCCTATTAGTGGATTTATCCTCCATGAAGAAGTTGCAGAAAGACATAGGTATAAACAGAAATAATTTAAAAGTACAAGAAGAGGAAACTCTTGATTTCATATCCTGTAGGCAAATGATGATCGGTTCTGAGAGATAGCAGATGCTTCATCAGAGCATGGTCTGGCTTCCTAATTTTTCCTCCCTTTATATTTAAGGATATGACTTTACTAATCCCTAGGTTCTTTGAGCTATTATGTAATGTGTGTGTCGCATTAGTTTTTAAAAAAGTCCTTAATATTCAATTCACCTTTTCCTGTGTGTTAATGTTTGCAGTATCTAAAGACATTGTTTAACCTTTTGTAGTAACTAATCCTGAATTTATTATATCAAATGAAAGAAAACAAGAAGAAAATAATGAGCGAGATACGAATTATATTTATTTTTTCTCATTAATTTGACTTCCTTGATGTCACTAAAAATACATTTATGAGAAATATTATTTCACTAAATAATCTCTTAATATAAATATATATATAATGAACTTCTATCGAAGATTATGCCCAACAGTCAATCATTTAATTAATTATATAAATTAATTAAATATATAAGAAATTAAGATCTCATTAATTTACATTAATTATGCAAAAATATAACTTTTTATTTTTATATGATTTTAATAAGATTTCTGTCCTTTTGCTTGAATATATGTGGCGACATAAGGATAACATAAATTCCCTAAGATGGGAGATTTAATAATTACTATTAAATAATGAAAATCATTTTATATTACGATAACAATAATAAGATGAAAATGGGTGGAGTTATGCGTGAGATGTACAAACTAGGGTTAAATTCCGGGGCTCCCCAATGCGGAGATTTCCAAGGAAATCACTGCAATAAAAATTCTCCTTCCCATGAAAAAATCTAAAAAGACCTATGGTACTTTCAAATTTTTTACGTCCGTGAAGAATTAAAGTTTCTTCGGAAGTTTTATAGCTATGCAATGTTCCGTGTATTTAAATTTAAGCTCAAAAAATATTTGAATCCTTAAATAATTACTACCCTCTCTTTTTCTTCTTTCTTTATTTGAGATCGGGCAATAAAGTGAATTTTTATTTAGTATGGGGATCTCCAAAAATAACTAGGAATGTAAATAATATAAAAATGGGGTGTGTAAAATAAAAGAAACAGAAAATAAACCTGGTAACTCTGACAATTTGATGAATGTACAGAAGAAAGAAACTTGAGATGTCATGACGTTTTACTGAGCTACAAGGTGCTTTTCTCCATTATATGTGTATACAAATGAAGACATCAATAATAAATAATAACATTATGTATATACCATAGATGAGAGGCAGAAAATTAACTCAAATTAATGTCAGAAAAATATATATTTTTAACGAATAATAATTATACGAGGACTTGAGCTCTTTTTGTTTACATTTTATTTGCTTTATTAACCTTAATGCATGACTTACTTTATGCGAGATTTTACTATCAGGTAGATGTTCTCCCCTCAGTAATAAAGGAAAAATGATAACAGCATTGAAAAAGAAACAGTTCTGTTCGAAGAGCCAACTCCATAAAATCTAGTATATGGCATTTTGCATATTATTTACATTCCTAGATATGCCATATACGCAACATGTAGAAACACAAAACAAAACAAAGAGAAGGGAGTTGAGTTTAAGTAAATATAAACACTACAAAACGTCAAAATATGCGATGCATCTTTAAATGAAAGATAAGAAAGAGTCAAAACTATGAATAATCCAAAATATTGGAGAAAAAAAAAGCAAGAAAAATACATATACAAACGTAGGCATTCTTTGTCCACTTGGAAGGAAAAACACACAAGAACAAGTAAGTTATCTTATTTTCAATTTTAAAACAGAGGTTATCAATGACCCCAGAAAAGTGATGGAGGATTAAATTTGTCTTGAAGAGGACAAATTTGGATGGAGGCAGAAATTATATTTTGTAGAAGAGGTTAGTTGATGAAAAGTAAATTTCTGGATGTTCATCTTTAGTCATACATCCTAGGAAGAAACCTTTTCATATTTTTGATGAAAGGAATTAAATTTGGATACTGATTCGAGGAAGAGGAACAGCCTCGGTAGCGCAGTAGGCAGCGCGTCAGTCTCATAATCTGAAGGCCGTGAGTTCGAGCCTCACCCGGGGCAACCCTACTTTTTATTCTAATTAACGACCTCAACTCCTCAGGAATCTCTTTTACTTTTCCTTGTGAAAATGATTAGAAAAGTCAGATTGTATTGATTATTTTCACTAAATATTTAAAAAGATTTTCAAAAAAAGCTTAGAAGCAAGCAAATGACCATCCTTATATATATATTCTACATAAATAATTGCATTATTTGAGTTTCTTCGAGTTCATGAAATGGTCAGAATTATATCAGGCACACTGAATATTTTATATATAAAAACAAAAAAACATGGAGAGAGATATTGAGTAGAACCCTCTTGAACTCCTTCCAAGATAAAACCTTACTTCAACTCCACCAAAATATGTCAATAACAATCAGATTGAAACTCAGTTCTCCACCCCATAATCTTCAAACACAGATAAAGGAATGAATAATGGGATATAAGAAAGAGAAGTTGGGTAAGTACATCCTTCGGACTTTGTTCTCCCCTAGACAAAAGGAAGCTCTTACTATGAGACAACTATCCAAGTTGACAGTATGGATCTTATCTTGTAGCTGTTTTTGTAACCCCCCAAAACCTTGGCCAATATTATTCTCAAAAATGCAAATAGTGTTTCCACGAAAAGAGTTGTAATACAGAAAAATAAATATTTGAAAGGCATAAGGTTAATTTTCTTTTCAAGAATGATTTTAATCTTGGACTCAGGTTTCAAAAACAAAATTATCATTTTAAATGCAGCTGAAATATTCACATATGTCTTAACAGTTTAACTGTGAAAACATATCTTGAACAAGAAAAATCTCTTAGGTTTTTAAAAATTGCTTTTAATTTAAAAATAAATCATAATTAAATCTTGAGGATTCAAATTAAATTTTTGTACAAAATTGAGGTAAGATATCTTTAACCCATGACAAATTACAAAGTTTCATATATAGAAATTATGTCGTCACTACCTTCTTTCTGTAAATTCTTCATCTTTTTATTTTTATTTAATTAAGAAAGAGTCAAAACTATGAATAATCCAAAATATTGGAGAAAAAAAAAGCAAGAAAAATACATATACAAACGTAGGCATTCTTTGTCCACTTGGAAGGAAAAACACACAAGAACAAGTAAGTTATCTTATTTTCAATTTTAAAACAGAGGTTATCAATGACCCCAGAAGAGTGATGGAGGATTAAATTTGTCTTGAAGAGGACAAATTTGGATGGAGGCAGAAATTATATTTTGTAGAAGAGGTTAGTTGATGAAAAGTAAATTTCTGGATGTTCATCTTTAGTCATACATCCTAGGAAGAAACCTTTTCATATTTTTGATGAAAGGAATTAAATTTGGATACTGATTCGAGGAAGAGGAACAGCCTCGGTAGCGCAGTAGGCAGCGCGTCAGTCTCATAATCTGAAGGCCGTGAGTTCGAGCCTCACCCGGGGCAACCCTACTTTTTATTCTAATTAACGACCTCAACTCCTCAGGAATCTCTTTTACTTTTCCTTGTGAAAATGATTAGAAAAGTCAGATTGTATTGATTATTTTCACTAAATATTTAAAAAGATTTTCAAAAAAAGCTTAGAAGCAAGCAAATGACCATCCTTATATATATATTCTACATAAATAATTGCATTATTTGAGTTTCTTCGAGTTCATGAAATGGTCAGAATTATATCAGGCACACTGAATATTTTATATATAAAAACAAAAAAACATGGAGAGAGATATTGAGTAGAACCCTCTTGAACTCCTTCCAAGATAAAACCTTACTTCAACTCCACCAAAATATGTCAATAACAATCAGATTGAAACTCAGTTCTCCACCCCATAATCTTCAAACACAGATAAAGGAATGAATAATGGGATATAAGAAAGAGAAGTTGGGTAAGTACATCCTTCGGACTTTGTTCTCCCCTAGACAAAAGGAAGCTCTTACTATGAGACAACTATCCAAGTTGACAGTATGGATCTTATCTTGTAGCTGTTTTTGTAACCCCCCAAAACCTTGGCCAATATTATTCTCAAAAATGCAAATAGTGTTTCCACGAAAAGAGTTGTAATACAGAAAAATAAATATTTGAAAGGCATAAGGTTAATTTTCTTTTCAAGAATGATTTTAATCTTGGACTCAGGTTTCAAAAACAAAATTATCATTTTAAATGCAGCTGAAATATTCACATATGTCTTAACAGTTTAACTGTGAAAACATATCTTGAACAAGAAAAATCTCTTAGGTTTTTAAAAATTGCTTTTAATTTAAAAATAAATCATAATTAAATCTTGAGGATTCAAATTAAATTTTTGTACAAAATTGAGGTAAGATATCTTTAACCCATGACAAATTACAAAGTTTCATATATAGAAATTATGTCGTCACTACCTTCTTTCTGTAAATTCTTCATCTTTTTATTTTTATTTAATTAAGAAAGAGTCAAAACTATGAATAATCCAAAATATTGGAGAAAAAAAAAGCAAGAAAAATACATATACAAACGTAGGCATTCTTTGTCCACTTGGAAGGAAAAACACACAAGAACAAGTAAGTTATCTTATTTTCAATTTTAAAACAGAGGTTATCAATGACCCCAGAAGAGTGATGGAGGATTAAATTTGTCTTGAAGAGGACAAATTTGGATGGAGGCAGAAATTATATTTTGTAGAAGAGGTTAGTTGATGAAAAGTAAATTTCTGGATGTTCATCTTTAGTCATACATCCTAGGAAGAAACCTTTTCATATTTTTGATGAAAGGAATTAAATTTGGATACTGATTCGAGGAAGAGGAACAGCCTCGGTAGCGCAGTAGGCAGCGCGTCAGTCTCATAATCTGAAGGCCGTGAGTTCGAGCCTCACCCGGGGCAACCCTACTTTTTATTCTAATTAACGACCTCAACTCCTCAGGAATCTCTTTTACTTTTCCTTGTGAAAATGATTAGAAAAGTCAGATTGTATTGATTATTTTCACTAAATATTTAAAAAGATTTTCAAAAAAAGCTTAGAAGCAAGCAAATGACCATCCTTATATATATATTCTACATAAATAATTGCATTATTTGAGTTTCTTCGAGTTCATGAAATGGTCAGAATTATATCAGGCACACTGAATATTTTATATATAAAAACAAAAAAACATGGAGAGAGATATTGAGTAGAACCCTCTTGAACTCCTTCCAAGATAAAACCTTACTTCAACTCCACCAAAATATGTCAATAACAATCAGATTGAAACTCAGTTCTCCACCCCATAATCTTCAAACACAGATAAAGGAATGAATAATGGGATACAAGAAAGAGAAGTTGGGTAAGTACATCCTTCGGACTTTGTTCTCCCCAAGACAAAAGGAAGCTCTTACTATGAGACAACTATCCAAGTTGACAGTATGGATCTTATCTTGTAGCTGTTTTTGTAACCCCCCAAAACCTTGGCCAATATTATTCTCAAAAATGCAAATAGTGTTTCCACGAAAAGAGTTGTAATACAGAAAAATAAATATTTGAAAGGCATAAGGTTAATTTTCTTTTCAAGAATGATTTTAATCTTGGACTCAGGTTTCAAAAACAAAATTATCATTTTAAATGCAGCTGAAATATTCACATATGTCTTAACAGTTTAACTGTGAAAACATATCTTGAACAAGAAAAATCTCTTAGGTTTTTAAAAATTGCTTTTAATTTAAAAATAAATCATAATTAAATCTTGAGGATTCAAATTAAATTTTTGTACAAAATTGAGGTAAGATATCTTTAACCCATGACAAATTACAAAGTTTCATATATAGAAATTATGTCGTCACTACCTTCTTTCTGTAAATTCTTCATCTTTTTATTTTTATTTAATTAAGAAAGAGTCAAAACTATGAATAATCCAAAATATTGGAGAAAAAAAAAGCAAGAAAAATACATATACAAACGTAGGCATTCTTTGTCCACTTGGAAGGAAAAACACACAAGAACAAGTAAGTTATCTTATTTTCAATTTTAAAACAGAGGTTATCAATGACCCCAGAAGAGTGATGGAGGATTAAATTTGTCTTGAAGAGGACAAATTTGGATGGAGGCAGAAATTATATTTTGTAGAAGAGGTTAGTTGATGAAAAGTAAATTTCTGGATGTTCATCTTTAGTCATACATCCTAGGAAGAAACCTTTTCATATTTTTGATGAAAGGAATTAAATTTGGATACTGATTCCAGGAAGAGGAACAGCCTCGGTAGCGCAGTAGGCAGCGCGTCAGTCTCATAATCTGAAGGCCGTGAGTTCGAGCCTCACCCGGGGCAACCCTACTTTTTATTCTAATTAACGACCTCAACTCCTCAGGAATCTCTTTTACTTTTCCTTGTGAAAATGATTAGAAAAGTCAGATTGTATTGATTATTTTCACTAAATATTTAAAAAGATTTTCAAAAAAAGCTTAGAAGCAAGCAAATGACCATCCTTATATATATATTCTACATAAATAATTGCATTATTTGAGTTTCTTCGAGTTCATGAAATGGTCAGAATTATATCAGGCACACTGAATATTTTATATATAAAAACAAAAAAACATGGAGAGAGATATTGAGTAGAACCCTCTTGAACTCCTTCCAAGATAAAACCTTACTTCAACTCCACCAAAATATGTCAATAACAATCAGATTGAAACTCAGTTCTCCACCCCATAATCTTCAAACACAGATAAAGGAATGAATAATGGGATACAAGAAAGAGAAGTTGGGTAAGTACATCCTTCGGACTTTGTTCTCCCCAAGACAAAAGGAAGCTCTTACTATGAGACAACTATCCAAGTTGACAGTATGGATCTTATCTTGTAGCTGTTTTTGTAACCCCCCAAAACCTTGGCCAATATTATTCTCAAAAATGCAAATAGTGTTTCCACGAAAAGAGTTGTAATACAGAAAAATAAATATTTGAAAGGCATAAGGTTAATTTTCTTTTCAAGAATGATTTTAATCTTGGACTCAGGTTTCAAAAACAAAATTATCATTTTAAATGCAGCTGAAATATTCACATATGTCTTAACAGTTTAACTGTGAAAACATATCTTGAACAAGAAAAATCTCTTAGGTTTTTAAAAATTGCTTTTAATTTAAAAATAAATCATAATTAAATCTTGAGGATTCAAATTAAATTTTTGTACAAAATTGAGGTAAGATATCTTTAACCCATGACAAATTACAAAGTTTCATATATAGAAATTATGTCGTCACTACCTTCTTTCTGTAAATTCTTCATCTTTTTATTTTTATTTAATTAAGAAAGAGTCAAAACTATGAATAATCCAAAATATTGGAGAAAAAAAAAGCAAGAAAAATACATATACAAACGTAGGCATTCTTTGTCCACTTGGAAGGAAAAACACACAAGAACAAGTAAGTTATCTTATTTTCAATTTTAAAACAGAGGTTATCAATGACCCCAGAAGAGTGATGGAGGATTAAATTTGTCTTGAAGAGGACAAATTTGGATGGAGGCAGAAATTATATTTTGTAGAAGAGGTTAGTTGATGAAAAGTAAATTTCTGGATGTTCATCTTTAGTCATACATCCTAGGAAGAAACCTTTTCATATTTTTGATGAAAGGAATTAAATTTGGATACTGATTCGAGGAAGAGGAACAGCCTCGGTAGCGCAGTAGGCAGCGCGTCAGTCTCATAATCTGAAGGCCGTGAGTTCGAGCCTCACCCGGGGCAACCCTACTTTTTATTCTAATTAACGACCTCAACTCCTCAGGAATCTCTTTTACTTTTCCTTGTGAAAATGATTAGAAAAGTCAGATTGTATTGATTATTTTCACTAAATATTTAAAAAGATTTTCAAAAAAAGCTTAGAAGCAAGCAAATGACCATCCTTATATATATATTCTACATAAATAATTGCATTATTTGAGTTTCTTCGAGTTCATGAAATGGTCAGAATTATATCAGGCACACTGAATATTTTATATATAAAAACAAAAAAACATGGAGAGAGATATTGAGTAGAACCCTCTTGAACTCCTTCCAAGATAAAACCTTACTTCAACTCCACCAAAATATGTCAATAACAATCAGATTGAAACTCAGTTCTCCACCCCATAATCTTCAAACACAGATAAAGGAATGAATAATGGGATACAAGAAAGAGAAGTTGGGTAAGTACATCCTTCGGACTTTGTTCTCCCCAAGACAAAAGGAAGCTCTTACTATGAGACAACTATCCAAGTTGACAGTATGGATCTTATCTTGTAGCTGTTTTTGTAACCCCCCAAAACCTTGGCCAATATTATTCTCAAAAATGCAAATAGTGTTTCCACGAAAAGAGTTGTAATACAGAAAAATAAATATTTGAAAGGCATAAGGTTAATTTTCTTTTCAAGAATGATTTTAATCTTGGACTCAGGTTTCAAAAACAAAATTATCATTTTAAATGCAGCTGAAATATTCACATATGTCTTAACAGTTTAACTGTGAAAACATATCTTGAACAAGAAAAATCTCTTAGGTTTTTAAAAATTGCTTTTAATTTAAAAATAAATCATAATTAAATCTTGAGGATTCAAATTAAATTTTTGTACAAAATTGAGGTAAGATATCTTTAACCCATGACAAATTACAAAGTTTCATATATAGAAATTATGTCGTCACTACCTTCTTTCTGTAAATTCTTCATCTTTTTATTTTTATTTAATTAAGAAAGAGTCAAAACTATGAATAATCCAAAATATTGGAGAAAAAAAAAGCAAGAAAAATACATATACAAACGTAGGCATTCTTTGTCCACTTGGAAGGAAAAACACACAAGAACAAGTAAGTTATCTTATTTTCAATTTTAAAACAGAGGTTATCAATGACCCCAGAAGAGTGATGGAGGATTAAATTTGTCTTGAAGAGGACAAATTTGGATGGAGGCAGAAATTATATTTTGTAGAAGAGGTTAGTTGATGAAAAGTAAATTTCTGGATGTTCATCTTTAGTCATACATCCTAGGAAGAAACCTTTTCATATTTTTGATGAAAGGAATTAAATTTGGATACTGATTCGAGGAAGAGGAACAGCCTCGGTAGCGCAGTAGGTAGCGCGTCAGTCTCATAATCTGAAGGCCGTGAGTTCGAGCCTCACCCGGGGCAACCCTACTTTTTATTCTAATTAACGACCTCAACTCCTCAGGAATCTCTTTTACTTTTCCTTGTGAAAATGATTAGAAAAGTCAGATTGTATTGATTATTTTCACTAAATATTTAAAAAGATTTTCAAAAAAAGCTTAGAAGCAAGCAAATGACCATCCTTATATATATATTCTACATAAATAATTGCATTATTTGAGTTTCTTCGAGTTCATGAAATGGTCAGAATTATATCAGGCACACTGAATATTTTATATATAAAAACAAAAAAACATGGAGAGAGATATTGAGTAGAACCCTCTTGAACTCCTTCCAAGATAAAACCTTACTTCAACTCCACCAAAATATGTCAATAACAATCAGATTGAAACTCAGTTCTCCACCCCATAATCTTCAAACACAGATAAAGGAATGAATAATGGGATACAAGAAAGAGAAGTTGGGTAAGTACATCCTTCGGACTTTGTTCTCCCCAAGACAAAAGGAAGCTCTTACTATGAGACAACTATCCAAGTTGACAGTATGGATCTTATCTTGTAGCTGTTTTTGTAACCCCCCAAAACCTTGGCCAATATTATTCTCAAAAATGCAAATAGTGTTTCCACGAAAAGAGTTGTAATACAGAAAAATAAATATTTGAAAGGCATAAGGTTAATTTTCTTTTCAAGAATGATTTTAATCTTGGACTCAGGTTTCAAAAACAAAATTATCATTTTAAATGCAGCTGAAATATTCACATATGTCTTAACAGTTTAACTGTGAAAACATATCTTGAACAAGAAAAATCTCTTAGGTTTTTAAAAATTGCTTTTAATTTAAAAATAAATCATAATTAAATCTTGAGGATTCAAATTAAATTTTTGTACAAAATTGAGGTAAGATATCTTTAACCCATGACAAATTACAAAGTTTCATATATAGAAATTATGTCGTCACTACCTTCTTTCTGTAAATTCTTCATCTTTTTATTTTTATTTAATTAAGAAAGAGTCAAAACTATGAATAATCCAAAATATTGGAGAAAAAAAAAGCAAGAAAAATACATATACAAACGTAGGCATTCTTTGTCCACTTGGAAGGAAAAACACACAAGAACAAGTAAGTTATCTTATTTTCAATTTTAAAACAGAGGTTATCAATGACCCCAGAAGAGTGATGGAGGATTAAATTTGTCTTGAAGAGGACAAATTTGGATGGAGGCAGAAATTATATTTTGTAGAAGAGGTTAGTTGATGAAAAGTAAATTTCTGGATGTTCATCTTTAGTCATACATCCTAGGAAGAAACCTTTTCATATTTTTGATGAAAGGAATTAAATTTGGATACTGATTCGAGGAAGAGGAACAGCCTCGGTAGCGCAGTAGGTAGCGCGTCAGTCTCATAATCTGAAGGCCGTGAGTTCGAGCCTCACCCGGGGCAACCCTACTTTTTATTCTAATTAACGACCTCAACTCCTCAGGAATCTCTTTTACTTTTCCTTGTGAAAATGATTAGAAAAGTCAGATTGTATTGATTATTTTCACTAAATATTTAAAAAGATTTTCAAAAAAAGCTTAGAAGCAAGCAAATGACCATCCTTATATATATATTCTACATAAATAATTGCATTATTTGAGTTTCTTCGAGTTCATGAAATGGTCAGAATTATATCAGGCACACTGAATATTTTATATATAAAAACAAAAAAACATGGAGAGAGATATTGAGTAGAACCCTCTTGAACTCCTTCCAAGATAAAACCTTACTTCAACTCCACCAAAATATGTCAATAACAATCAGATTGAAACTCAGTTCTCCACCCCATAATCTTCAAACACAGATAAAGGAATGAATAATGGGATACAAGAAAGAGAAGTTGGGTAAGTACATCCTTCGGACTTTGTTCTCCCCAAGACAAAAGGAAGCTCTTACTATGAGACAACTATCCAAGTTGACAGTATGGATCTTATCTTGTAGCTGTTTTTGTAACCCCCCAAAACCTTGGCCAATATTATTCTCAAAAATGCAAATAGTGTTTCCACGAAAAGAGTTGTAATACAGAAAAATAAATATTTGAAAGGCATAAGGTTAATTTTCTTTTCAAGAATGATTTTAATCTTGGACTCAGGTTTCAAAAACAAAATTATCATTTTAAATGCAGCTGAAATATTCACATATGTCTTAACAGTTTAACTGTGAAAACATATCTTGAACAAGAAAAATCTCTTAGGTTTTTAAAAATTGCTTTTAATTTAAAAATAAATCATAATTAAATCTTGAGGATTCAAATTAAATTTTTGTACAAAATTGAGGTAAGATATCTTTAACCCATGACAAATTACAAAGTTTCATATATAGAAATTATGTCGTCACTACCTTCTTTCTGTAAATTCTTCATCTTTTTATTTTTATTTAATTAAGAAAGAGTCAAAACTATGAATAATCCAAAATATTGGAGAAAAAAAAAGCAAGAAAAATACATATACAAACGTAGGCATTCTTTGTCCACTTGGAAGGAAAAACACACAAGAACAAGTAAGTTATCTTATTTTCAATTTTAAAACAGAGGTTATCAATGACCCCAGAAGAGTGATGGAGGATTAAATTTGTCTTGAAGAGGACAAATTTGGATGGAGGCAGAAATTATATTTTGTAGAAGAGGTTAGTTGATGAAAAGTAAATTTCTGGATGTTCATCTTTAGTCATACATCCTAGGAAGAAACCTTTTCATATTTTTGATGAAAGGAATTAAATTTGGATACTGATTCGAGGAAGAGGAACAGCCTCGGTAGCGCAGTAGGTAGCGCGTCAGTCTCATAATCTGAAGGCCGTGAGTTCGAGCCTCACCCGGGGCAACCCTACTTTTTATTCTAATTAACGACCTCAACTCCTCAGGAATCTCTTTTACTTTTCCTTGTGAAAATGATTAGAAAAGTCAGATTGTATTGATTATTTTCACTAAATATTTAAAAAGATTTTCAAAAAAAGCTTAGAAGCAAGCAAATGACCATCCTTATATATATATTCTACATAAATAATTGCATTATTTGAGTTTCTTCGAGTTCATGAAATGGTCAGAATTATATCAGGCACACTGAATATTTTATATATAAAAACAAAAAAACATGGAGAGAGATATTGAGTAGAACCCTCTTGAACTCCTTCCAAGATAAAACCTTACTTCAACTCCACCAAAATATGTCAATAACAATCAGATTGAAACTCAGTTCTCCACCCCATAATCTTCAAACACAGATAAAGGAATGAATAATGGGATACAAGAAAGAGAAGTTGGGTAAGTACATCCTTCGGACTTTGTTCTCCCCAAGACAAAAGGAAGCTCTTACTATGAGACAACTATCCAAGTTGACAGTATGGATCTTATCTTGTAGCTGTTTTTGTAACCCCCCAAAACCTTGGCCAATATTATTCTCAAAAATGCAAATAGTGTTTCCACGAAAAGAGTTGTAATACAGAAAAATAAATATTTGAAAGGCATAAGGTTAATTTTCTTTTCAAGAATGATTTTAATCTTGGACTCAGGTTTCAAAAACAAAATTATCATTTTAAATGCAGCTGAAATATTCACATATGTCTTAACAGTTTAACTGTGAAAACATATCTTGAACAAGAAAAATCTCTTAGGTTTTTAAAAATTGCTTTTAATTTAAAAATAAATCATAATTAAATCTTGAGGATTCAAATTAAATTTTTGTACAAAATTGAGGTAAGATATCTTTAACCCATGACAAATTACAAAGTTTCATATATAGAAATTATGTCGTCACTACCTTCTTTCTGTAAATTCTTCATCTTTTTATTTTTATTTAATTAAGAAAGAGTCAAAACTATGAATAATCCAAAATATTGGAGAAAAAAAAAGCAAGAAAAATACATATACAAACGTAGGCATTCTTTGTCCACTTGGAAGGAAAAACACACAAGAACAAGTAAGTTATCTTATTTTCAATTTTAAAACAGAGGTTATCAATGACCCCAGAAGAGTGATGGAGGATTAAATTTGTCTTGAAGAGGACAAATTTGGATGGAGGCAGAAATTATATTTTGTAGAAGAGGTTAGTTGATGAAAAGTAAATTTCTGGATGTTCATCTTTAGTCATACATCCTAGGAAGAAACCTTTTCATATTTTTGATGAAAGGAATTAAATTTGGATACTGATTCGAGGAAGAGGAACAGCCTCGGTAGCGCAGTAGGTAGCGCGTCAGTCTCATAATCTGAAGGCCGTGAGTTCGAGCCTCACCCGGGGCAACCCTACTTTTTATTCTAATTAACGACCTCAACTCCTCAGGAATCTCTTTTACTTTTCCTTGTGAAAATGATTAGAAAAGTCAGATTGTATTGATTATTTTCACTAAATATTTAAAAAGATTTTCAAAAAAAGCTTAGAAGCAAGCAAATGACCATCCTTATATATATATTCTACATAAATAATTGCATTATTTGAGTTTCTTCGAGTTCATGAAATGGTCAGAATTATATCAGGCACACTGAATATTTTATATATAAAAACAAAAAAACATGGAGAGAGATATTGAGTAGAACCCTCTTGAACTCCTTCCAAGATAAAACCTTACTTCAACTCCACCAAAATATGTCAATAACAATCAGATTGAAACTCAGTTCTCCACCCCATAATCTTCAAACACAGATAAAGGAATGAATAATGGGATACAAGAAAGAGAAGTTGGGTAAGTACATCCTTCGGACTTTGTTCTCCCCAAGACAAAAGGAAGCTCTTACTATGAGACAACTATCCAAGTTGACAGTATGGATCTTATCTTGTAGCTGTTTTTGTAACCCCCCAAAACCTTGGCCAATATTATTCTCAAAAATGCAAATAGTGTTTCCACGAAAAGAGTTGTAATACAGAAAAATAAATATTTGAAAGGCATAAGGTTAATTTTCTTTTCAAGAATGATTTTAATCTTGGACTCAGGTTTCAAAAACAAAATTATCATTTTAAATGCAGCTGAAATATTCACATATGTCTTAACAGTTTAACTGTGAAAACATATCTTGAACAAGAAAAATCTCTTAGGTTTTTAAAAATTGCTTTTAATTTAAAAATAAATCATAATTAAATCTTGAGGATTCAAATTAAATTTTTGTACAAAATTGAGGTAAGATATCTTTAACCCATGACAAATTACAAAGTTTCATATATAGAAATTATGTCGTCACTACCTTCTTTCTGTAAATTCTTCATCTTTTTATTTTTATTTAATTAAGAAAGAGTCAAAACTATGAATAATCCAAAATATTGGAGAAAAAAAAAGCAAGAAAAATACATATACAAACGTAGGCATTCTTTGTCCACTTGGAAGGAAAAACACACAAGAACAAGTAAGTTATCTTATTTTCAATTTTAAAACAGAGGTTATCAATGACCCCAGAAGAGTGATGGAGGATTAAATTTGTCTTGAAGAGGACAAATTTGGATGGAGGCAGAAATTATATTTTGTAGAAGAGGTTAGTTGATGAAAAGTAAATTTCTGGATGTTCATCTTTAGTCATACATCCTAGGAAGAAACCTTTTCATATTTTTGATGAAAGGAATTAAATTTGGATACTGATTCGAGGAAGAGGAACAGCCTCGGTAGCGCAGTAGGTAGCGCGTCAGTCTCATAATCTGAAGGCCGTGAGTTCGAGCCTCACCCGGGGCAACCCTACTTTTTATTCTAATTAACGACCTCAACTCCTCAGGAATCTCTTTTACTTTTCCTTGTGAAAATGATTAGAAAAGTCAGATTGTATTGATTATTTTCACTAAATATTTAAAAAGATTTTCAAAAAAAGCTTAGAAGCAAGCAAATGACCATCCTTATATATATATTCTACATAAATAATTGCATTATTTGAGTTTCTTCGAGTTCATGAAATGGTCAGAATTATATCAGGCACACTGAATATTTTATATATAAAAACAAAAAAACATGGAGAGAGATATTGAGTAGAACCCTCTTGAACTCCTTCCAAGATAAAACCTTACTTCAACTCCACCAAAATATGTCAATAACAATCAGATTGAAACTCAGTTCTCCACCCCATAATCTTCAAACACAGATAAAGGAATGAATAATGGGATACAAGAAAGAGAAGTTGGGTAAGTACATCCTTCGGACTTTGTTCTCCCCAAGACAAAAGGAAGCTCTTACTATGAGACAACTATCCAAGTTGACAGTATGGATCTTATCTTGTAGCTGTTTTTGTAACCCCCCAAAACCTTGGCCAATATTATTCTCAAAAATGCAAATAGTGTTTCCACGAAAAGAGTTGTAATACAGAAAAATAAATATTTGAAAGGCATAAGGTTAATTTTCTTTTCAAGAATGATTTTAATCTTGGACTCAGGTTTCAAAAACAAAATTATCATTTTAAATGCAGCTGAAATATTCACATATGTCTTAACAGTTTAACTGTGAAAACATATCTTGAACAAGAAAAATCTCTTAGGTTTTTAAAAATTGCTTTTAATTTAAAAATAAATCATAATTAAATCTTGAGGATTCAAATTAAATTTTTGTACAAAATTGAGGTAAGATATCTTTAACCCATGACAAATTACAAAGTTTCATATATAGAAATTATGTCGTCACTACCTTCTTTCTGTAAATTCTTCATCTTTTTATTTTTATTTAATTAAGAAAGAGTCAAAACTATGAATAATCCAAAATATTGGAGAAAAAAAAAGCAAGAAAAATACATATACAAACGTAGGCATTCTTTGTCCACTTGGAAGGAAAAACACACAAGAACAAGTAAGTTATCTTATTTTCAATTTTAAAACAGAGGTTATCAATGACCCCAGAAGAGTGATGGAGGATTAAATTTGTCTTGAAGAGGACAAATTTGGATGGAGGCAGAAATTATATTTTGTAGAAGAGGTTAGTTGATGAAAAGTAAATTTCTGGATGTTCATCTTTAGTCATACATCCTAGGAAGAAACCTTTTCATATTTTTGATGAAAGGAATTAAATTTGGATACTGATTCGAGGAAGAGGAACAGCCTCGGTAGCGCAGTAGGTAGCGCGTCAGTCTCATAATCTGAAGGCCGTGAGTTCGAGCCTCACCCGGGGCAACCCTACTTTTTATTCTAATTAACGACCTCAACTCCTCAGGAATCTCTTTTACTTTTCCTTGTGAAAATGATTAGAAAAGTCAGATTGTATTGATTATTTTCACTAAATATTTAAAAAGATTTTCAAAAAAAGCTTAGAAGCAAGCAAATGACCATCCTTATATATATATTCTACATAAATAATTGCATTATTTGAGTTTCTTCGAGTTCATGAAATGGTCAGAATTATATCAGGCACACTGAATATTTTATATATAAAAACAAAAAAACATGGAGAGAGATATTGAGTAGAACCCTCTTGAACTCCTTCCAAGATAAAACCTTACTTCAACTCCACCAAAATATGTCAATAACAATCAGATTGAAACTCAGTTCTCCACCCCATAATCTTCAAACACAGATAAAGGAATGAATAATGGGATACAAGAAAGAGAAGTTGGGTAAGTACATCCTTCGGACTTTGTTCTCCCCAAGACAAAAGGAAGCTCTTACTATGAGACAACTATCCAAGTTGACAGTATGGATCTTATCTTGTAGCTGTTTTTGTAACCCCCCAAAACCTTGGCCAATATTATTCTCAAAAATGCAAATAGTGTTTCCACGAAAAGAGTTGTAATACAGAAAAATAAATATTTGAAAGGCATAAGGTTAATTTTCTTTTCAAGAATGATTTTAATCTTGGACTCAGGTTTCAAAAACAAAATTATCATTTTAAATGCAGCTGAAATATTCACATATGTCTTAACAGTTTAACTGTGAAAACATATCTTGAACAAGAAAAATCTCTTAGGTTTTTAAAAATTGCTTTTAATTTAAAAATAAATCATAATTAAATCTTGAGGATTCAAATTAAATTTTTGTACAAAATTGAGGTAAGATATCTTTAACCCATGACAAATTACAAAGTTTCATATATAGAAATTATGTCGTCACTACCTTCTTTCTGTAAATTCTTCATCTTTTTATTTTTATTTAATTAAGAAAGAGTCAAAACTATGAATAATCCAAAATATTGGAGAAAAAAAAAGCAAGAAAAATACATATACAAACGTAGGCATTCTTTGTCCACTTGGAAGGAAAAACACACAAGAACAAGTAAGTTATCTTATTTTCAATTTTAAAACAGAGGTTATCAATGACCCCAGAAGAGTGATGGAGGATTAAATTTGTCTTGAAGAGGACAAATTTGGATGGAGGCAGAAATTATATTTTGTAGAAGAGGTTAGTTGATGAAAAGTAAATTTCTGGATGTTCATCTTTAGTCATACATCCTAGGAAGAAACCTTTTCATATTTTTGATGAAAGGAATTAAATTTGGATACTGATTCCAGGAAGAGGAACAGCCTCGGTAGCGCAGTAGGCAGCGCGTCAGTCTCATAATCTGAAGGCCGTGAGTTCGAGCCTCACCCGGGGCAACCCTACTTTTTATTCTAATTAACGACCTCAACTCCTCAGGAATCTCTTTTACTTTTCCTTGTGAAAATGATTAGAAAAGTCAGATTGTATTGATTATTTTCACTAAATATTTAAAAAGATTTTCAAAAAAAGCTTAGAAGCAAGCAAATGACCATCCTTATATATATATTCTACATAAATAATTGCATTATTTGAGTTTCTTCGAGTTCATGAAATGGT
This sequence comes from Lepeophtheirus nordmannii, assembly GCA_963680855.1. Classification (NCBI taxonomy): domain Eukaryota; kingdom Metazoa; phylum Arthropoda; class Copepoda; order Siphonostomatoida; family Caligidae; genus Lepeophtheirus; species Lepeophtheirus nordmannii. The sequence continues at coordinate 1,744,667 of OY804519.1, forward strand.
CAGAATTATATCAGGCACACTGAATATTTTATATATAAAAACAAAAAAACATGGAGAGAGATATTGAGTAGAACCCTCTTGAACTCCTTCCAAGATAAAACCTTACTTCAACTCCACCAAAATATGTCAATAACAATCAGATTGAAACTCAGTTCTCCACCCCATAATCTTCAAACACAGATAAAGGAATGAATAATGGGATACAAGAAAGAGAAGTTGGGTAAGTACATCCTTCGGACTTTGTTCTCCCCAAGACAAAAGGAAGCTCTTACTATGAGACAACTATCCAAGTTGACAGTATGGATCTTATCTTGTAGCTGTTTTTGTAACCCCCCAAAACCTTGGCCAATATTATTCTCAAAAATGCAAATAGTGTTTCCACGAAAAGAGTTGTAATACAGAAAAATAAATATTTGAAAGGCATAAGGTTAATTTTCTTTTCAAGAATGATTTTAATCTTGGACTCAGGTTTCAAAAACAAAATTATCATTTTAAATGCAGCTGAAATATTCACATATGTCTTAACAGTTTAACTGTGAAAACATATCTTGAACAAGAAAAATCTCTTAGGTTTTTAAAAATTGCTTTTAATTTAAAAATAAATCATAATTAAATCTTGAGGATTCAAATTAAATTTTTGTACAAAATTGAGGTAAGATATCTTTAACCCATGACAAATTACAAAGTTTCATATATAGAAATTATGTCGTCACTACCTTCTTTCTGTAAATTCTTCATCTTTTTATTTTTATTTAATTAAGAAAGAGTCAAAACTATGAATAATCCAAAATATTGGAGAAAAAAAAAGCAAGAAAAATACATATACAAACGTAGGCATTCTTTGTCCACTTGGAAGGAAAAACACACAAGAACAAGTAAGTTATCTTATTTTCAATTTTAAAACAGAGGTTATCAATGACCCCAGAAGAGTGATGGAGGATTAAATTTGTCTTGAAGAGGACAAATTTGGATGGAGGCAGAAATTATATTTTGTAGAAGAGGTTAGTTGATGAAAAGTAAATTTCTGGATGTTCATCTTTAGTCATACATCCTAGGAAGAAACCTTTTCATATTTTTGATGAAAGGAATTAAATTTGGATACTGATTCCAGGAAGAGGAACAGCCTCGGTAGCGCAGTAGGCAGCGCGTCAGTCTCATAATCTGAAGGCCGTGAGTTCGAGCCTCACCCGGGGCAACCCTACTTTTTATTCTAATTAACGACCTCAACTCCTCAGGAATCTCTTTTACTTTTCCTTGTGAAAATGATTAGAAAAGTCAGATTGTATTGATTATTTTCACTAAATATTTAAAAAGATTTTCAAAAAAAGCTTAGAAGCAAGCAAATGACCATCCTTATATATATATTCTACATAAATAATTGCATTATTTGAGTTTCTTCGAGTTCATGAAATGGTCAGAATTATATCAGGCACACTGAATATTTTATATATAAAAACAAAAAAACATGGAGAGAGATATTGAGTAGAACCCTCTTGAACTCCTTCCAAGATAAAACCTTACTTCAACTCCACCAAAATATGTCAATAACAATCAGATTGAAACTCAGTTCTCCACCCCATAATCTTCAAACACAGATAAAGGAATGAATAATGGGATACAAGAAAGAGAAGTTGGGTAAGTACATCCTTCGGACTTTGTTCTCCCCTAGACAAAAGGAAGCTCTTACTATGAGACAACTATCCAAGTTGACAGTATGGATCTTATCTTGTAGCTGTTTTTGTAACCCCCCAAAACCTTGGCCAATATTATTCTCAAAAATGCAAATAGTGTTTCCACGAAAAGAGTTGTAATACAGAAAAATAAATATTTGAAAGGCATAAGGTTAATTTTCTTTTCAAGAATGATTTTAATCTTGGACTCAGGTTTCAAAAACAAAATTATCATTTTAAATGCAGCTGAAATATTCACATATGTCTTAACAGTTTAACTGTGAAAACATATCTTGAACAAGAAAAATCTCTTAGGTTTTTAAAAATTGCTTTTAATTTAAAAATAAATCATAATTAAATCTTGAGGATTCAAATTAAATTTTTGTACAAAATTGAGGTAAGATATCTTTAACCCATGACAAATTACAAAGTTTCATATATAGAAATTATGTCGTCACTACCTTCTTTCTGTAAATTCTTCATCTTTTTATTTTTATTTAATTAAGAAAGAGTCAAAACTATGAATAATCCAAAATATTGGAGAAAAAAAAAGCAAGAAAAATACATATACAAACGTAGGCATTCTTTGTCCACTTGGAAGGAAAAACACACAAGAACAAGTAAGTTATCTTATTTTCAATTTTAAAACAGAGGTTATCAATGACCCCAGAAGAGTGATGGAGGATTAAATTTGTCTTGAAGAGGACAAATTTGGATGGAGGCAGAAATTATATTTTGTAGAAGAGGTTAGTTGATGAAAAGTAAATTTCTGGATGTTCATCTTTAGTCATACATCCTAGGAAGAAACCTTTTCATATTTTTGATGAAAGGAATTAAATTTGGATACTGATTCCAGGAAGAGGAACAGCCTCGGTAGCGCAGTAGGCAGCGCGTCAGTCTCATAATCTGAAGGCCGTGAGTTCGAGCCTCACCCGGGGCAACCCTACTTTTTATTCTAATTAACGACCTCAACTCCTCAGGAATCTCTTTTACTTTTCCTTGTGAAAATGATTAGAAAAGTCAGATTGTATTGATTATTTTCACTAAATATTTAAAAAGATTTTCAAAAAAAGCTTAGAAGCAAGCAAATGACCATCCTTATATATATATTCTACATAAATAATTGCATTATTTGAGTTTCTTCGAGTTCATGAAATGGTCAGAATTATATCAGGCACACTGAATATTTTATATATAAAAACAAAAAAACATGGAGAGAGATATTGAGTAGAACCCTCTTGAACTCCTTCCAAGATAAAACCTTACTTCAACTCCACCAAAATATGTCAATAACAATCAGATTGAAACTCAGTTCTCCACCCCATAATCTTCAAACACAGATAAAGGAATGAATAATGGGATACAAGAAAGAGAAGTTGGGTAAGTACATCCTTCGGACTTTGTTCTCCCCTAGACAAAAGGAAGCTCTTACTATGAGACAACTATCCAAGTTGACAGTATGGATCTTATCTTGTAGCTGTTTTTGTAACCCCCCAAAACCTTGGCCAATATTATTCTCAAAAATGCAAATAGTGTTTCCACGAAAAGAGTTGTAATACAGAAAAATAAATATTTGAAAGGCATAAGGTTAATTTTCTTTTCAAGAATGATTTTAATCTTGGACTCAGGTTTCAAAAACAAAATTATCATTTTAAATGCAGCTGAAATATTCACATATGTCTTAACAGTTTAACTGTGAAAACATATCTTGAACAAGAAAAATCTCTTAGGTTTTTAAAAATTGCTTTTAATTTAAAAATAAATCATAATTAAATCTTGAGGATTCAAATTAAATTTTTGTACAAAATTGAGGTAAGATATCTTTAACCCATGACAAATTACAAAGTTTCATATATAGAAATTATGTCGTCACTACCTTCTTTCTGTAAATTCTTCATCTTTTTATTTTTATTTAATTAAGAAAGAGTCAAAACTATGAATAATCCAAAATATTGGAGAAAAAAAAAGCAAGAAAAATACATATACAAACGTAGGCATTCTTTGTCCACTTGGAAGGAAAAACACACAAGAACAAGTAAGTTATCTTATTTTCAATTTTAAAACAGAGGTTATCAATGACCCCAGAAGAGTGATGGAGGATTAAATTTGTCTTGAAGAGGACAAATTTGGATGGAGGCAGAAATTATATTTTGTAGAAGAGGTTAGTTGATGAAAAGTAAATTTCTGGATGTTCATCTTTAGTCATACATCCTAGGAAGAAACCTTTTCATATTTTTGATGAAAGGAATTAAATTTGGATACTGATTCCAGGAAGAGGAACAGCCTCGGTAGCGCAGTAGGCAGCGCGTCAGTCTCATAATCTGAAGGCCGTGAGTTCGAGCCTCACCCGGGGCAACCCTACTTTTTATTCTAATTAACGACCTCAACTCCTCAGGAATCTCTTTTACTTTTCCTTGTGAAAATGATTAGAAAAGTCAGATTGTATTGATTATTTTCACTAAATATTTAAAAAGATTTTCAAAAAAAGCTTAGAAGCAAGCAAATGACCATCCTTATATATATATTCTACATAAATAATTGCATTATTTGAGTTTCTTCGAGTTCATGAAATGGTCAGAATTATATCAGGCACACTGAATATTTTATATATAAAAACAAAAAAACATGGAGAGAGATATTGAGTAGAACCCTCTTGAACTCCTTCCAAGATAAAACCTTACTTCAACTCCACCAAAATATGTCAATAACAATCAGATTGAAACTCAGTTCTCCACCCCATAATCTTCAAACACAGATAAAGGAATGAATAATGGGATATAAGAAAGAGAAGTTGGGTAAGTACATCCTTCGGACTTTGTTCTCCCCTAGACAAAAGGAAGCTCTTACTATGAGACAACTATCCAAGTTGACAGTATGGATCTTATCTTGTAGCTGTTTTTGTAACCCCCCAAAACCTTGGCCAATATTATTCTCAAAAATGCAAATAGTGTTTCCACGAAAAGAGTTGTAATACAGAAAAATAAATATTTGAAAGGCATAAGGTTAATTTTCTTTTCAAGAATGATTTTAATCTTGGACTCAGGTTTCAAAAACAAAATTATCATTTTAAATGCAGCTGAAATATTCACATATGTCTTAACAGTTTAACTGTGAAAACATATCTTGAACAAGAAAAATCTCTTAGGTTTTTAAAAATTGCTTTTAATTTAAAAATAAATCATAATTAAATCTTGAGGATTCAAATTAAATTTTTGTACAAAATTGAGGTAAGATATCTTTAACCCATGACAAATTACAAAGTTTCATATATAGAAATTATGTCGTCACTACCTTCTTTCTGTAAATTCTTCATCTTTTTATTTTTATTTAATTAAGAAAGAGTCAAAACTATGAATAATCCAAAATATTGGAGAAAAAAAAAGCAAGAAAAATACATATACAAACGTAGGCATTCTTTGTCCACTTGGAAGGAAAAACACACAAGAACAAGTAAGTTATCTTATTTTCAATTTTAAAACAGAGGTTATCAATGACCCCAGAAGAGTGATGGAGGATTAAATTTGTCTTGAAGAGGACAAATTTGGATGGAGGCAGAAATTATATTTTGTAGAAGAGGTTAGTTGATGAAAAGTAAATTTCTGGATGTTCATCTTTAGTCATACATCCTAGGAAGAAACCTTTTCATATTTTTGATGAAAGGAATTAAATTTGGATACTGATTCGAGGAAGAGGAACAGCCTCGGTAGCGCAGTAGGCAGCGCGTCAGTCTCATAATCTGAAGGCCGTGAGTTCGAGCCTCACCCGGGGCAACCCTACTTTTTATTCTAATTAACGACCTCAACTCCTCAGGAATCTCTTTTACTTTTCCTTGTGAAAATGATTAGAAAAGTCAGATTGTATTGATTATTTTCACTAAATATTTAAAAAGATTTTCAAAAAAAGCTTAGAAGCAAGCAAATGACCATCCTTATATATATATTCTACATAAATAATTGCATTATTTGAGTTTCTTCGAGTTCATGAAATGGTCAGAATTATATCAGGCACACTGAATATTTTATATATAAAAACAAAAAAACATGGAGAGAGATATTGAGTAGAACCCTCTTGAACTCCTTCCAAGATAAAACCTTACTTCAACTCCACCAAAATATGTCAATAACAATCAGATTGAAACTCAGTTCTCCACCCCATAATCTTCAAACACAGATAAAGGAATGAATAATGGGATATAAGAAAGAGAAGTTGGGTAAGTACATCCTTCGGACTTTGTTCTCCCCTAGACAAAAGGAAGCTCTTACTATGAGACAACTATCCAAGTTGACAGTATGGATCTTATCTTGTAGCTGTTTTTGTAACCCCCCAAAACCTTGGCCAATATTATTCTCAAAAATGCAAATAGTGTTTCCACGAAAAGAGTTGTAATACAGAAAAATAAATATTTGAAAGGCATAAGGTTAATTTTCTTTTCAAGAATGATTTTAATCTTGGACTCAGGTTTCAAAAACAAAATTATCATTTTAAATGCAGCTGAAATATTCACATATGTCTTAACAGTTTAACTGTGAAAACATATCTTGAACAAGAAAAATCTCTTAGGTTTTTAAAAATTGCTTTTAATTTAAAAATAAATCATAATTAAATCTTGAGGATTCAAATTAAATTTTTGTACAAAATTGAGGTAAGATATCTTTAACCCATGACAAATTACAAAGTTTCATATATAGAAATTATGTCGTCACTACCTTCTTTCTGTAAATTCTTCATCTTTTTATTTTTATTTAATTAAGAAAGAGTCAAAACTATGAATAATCCAAAATATTGGAGAAAAAAAAAGCAAGAAAAATACATATACAAACGTAGGCATTCTTTGTCCACTTGGAAGGAAAAACACACAAGAACAAGTAAGTTATCTTATTTTCAATTTTAAAACAGAGGTTATCAATGACCCCAGAAGAGTGATGGAGGATTAAATTTGTCTTGAAGAGGACAAATTTGGATGGAGGCAGAAATTATATTTTGTAGAAGAGGTTAGTTGATGAAAAGTAAATTTCTGGATGTTCATCTTTAGTCATACATCCTAGGAAGAAACCTTTTCATATTTTTGATGAAAGGAATTAAATTTGGATACTGATTCCAGGAAGAGGAACAGCCTCGGTAGCGCAGTAGGCAGCGCGTCAGTCTCATAATCTGAAGGCCGTGAGTTCGAGCCTCACCCGGGGCAACCCTACTTTTTATTCTAATTAACGACCTCAACTCCTCAGGAATCTCTTTTACTTTTCCTTGTGAAAATGATTAGAAAAGTCAGATTGTATTGATTATTTTCACTAAATATTTAAAAAGATTTTCAAAAAAAGCTTAGAAGCAAGCAAATGACCATCCTTATATATATATTCTACATAAATAATTGCATTATTTGAGTTTCTTCGAGTTCATGAAATGGTCAGAATTATATCAGGCACACTGAATATTTTATATATAAAAACAAAAAAACATGGAGAGAGATATTGAGTAGAACCCTCTTGAACTCCTTCCAAGATAAAACCTTACTTCAACTCCACCAAAATATGTCAATAACAATCAGATTGAAACTCAGTTCTCCACCCCATAATCTTCAAACACAGATAAAGGAATGAATAATGGGATACAAGAAAGAGAAGTTGGGTAAGTACATCCTTCGGACTTTGTTCTCCCCTAGACAAAAGGAAGCTCTTACTATGAGACAACTATCCAAGTTGACAGTATGGATCTTATCTTGTAGCTGTTTTTGTAACCCCCCAAAACCTTGGCCAATATTATTCTCAAAAATGCAAATAGTGTTTCCACGAAAAGAGTTGTAATACAGAAAAATAAATATTTGAAAGGCATAAGGTTAATTTTCTTTTCAAGAATGATTTTAATCTTGGACTCAGGTTTCAAAAACAAAATTATCATTTTAAATGCAGCTGAAATATTCACATATGTCTTAACAGTTTAACTGTGAAAACATATCTTGAACAAGAAAAATCTCTTAGGTTTTTAAAAATTGCTTTTAATTTAAAAATAAATCATAATTAAATCTTGAGGATTCAAATTAAATTTTTGTACAAAATTGAGGTAAGATATCTTTAACCCATGACAAATTACAAAGTTTCATATATAGAAATTATGTCGTCACTACCTTCTTTCTGTAAATTCTTCATCTTTTTATTTTTATTTAATTAAGAAAGAGTCAAAACTATGAATAATCCAAAATATTGGAGAAAAAAAAAGCAAGAAAAATACATATACAAACGTAGGCATTCTTTGTCCACTTGGAAGGAAAAACACACAAGAACAAGTAAGTTATCTTATTTTCAATTTTAAAACAGAGGTTATCAATGACCCCAGAAGAGTGATGGAGGATTAAATTTGTCTTGAAGAGGACAAATTTGGATGGAGGCAGAAATTATATTTTGTAGAAGAGGTTAGTTGATGAAAAGTAAATTTCTGGATGTTCATCTTTAGTCATACATCCTAGGAAGAAACCTTTTCATATTTTTGATGAAAGGAATTAAATTTGGATACTGATTCCAGGAAGAGGAACAGCCTCGGTAGCGCAGTAGGCAGCGCGTCAGTCTCATAATCTGAAGGCCGTGAGTTCGAGCCTCACCCGGGGCAACCCTACTTTTTATTCTAATTAACGACCTCAACTCCTCAGGAATCTCTTTTACTTTTCCTTGTGAAAATGATTAGAAAAGTCAGATTGTATTGATTATTTTCACTAAATATTTAAAAAGATTTTCAAAAAAAGCTTAGAAGCAAGCAAATGACCATCCTTATATATATATTCTACATAAATAATTGCATTATTTGAGTTTCTTCGAGTTCATGAAATGGTCAGAATTATATCAGGCACACTGAATATTTTATATATAAAAACAAAAAAACATGGAGAGAGATATTGAGTAGAACCCTCTTGAACTCCTTCCAAGATAAAACCTTACTTCAACTCCACCAAAATATGTCAATAACAATCAGATTGAAACTCAGTTCTCCACCCCATAATCTTCAAACACAGATAAAGGAATGAATAATGGGATATAAGAAAGAGAAGTTGGGTAAGTACATCCTTCGGACTTTGTTCTCCCCTAGACAAAAGGAAGCTCTTACTATGAGACAACTATCCAAGTTGACAGTATGGATCTTATCTTGTAGCTGTTTTTGTAACCCCCCAAAACCTTGGCCAATATTATTCTCAAAAATGCAAATAGTGTTTCCACGAAAAGAGTTGTAATACAGAAAAATAAATATTTGAAAGGCATAAGGTTAATTTTCTTTTCAAGAATGATTTTAATCTTGGACTCAGGTTTCAAAAACAAAATTATCATTTTAAATGCAGCTGAAATATTCACATATGTCTTAACAGTTTAACTGTGAAAACATATCTTGAACAAGAAAAATCTCTTAGGTTTTTAAAAATTGCTTTTAATTTAAAAATAAATCATAATTAAATCTTGAGGATTCAAATTAAATTTTTGTACAAAATTGAGGTAAGATATCTTTAACCCATGACAAATTACAAAGTTTCATATATAGAAATTATGTCGTCACTACCTTCTTTCTGTAAATTCTTCATCTTTTTATTTTTATTTAATTAAGAAAGAGTCAAAACTATGAATAATCCAAAATATTGGAGAAAAAAAAAGCAAGAAAAATACATATACAAACGTAGGCATTCTTTGTCCACTTGGAAGGAAAAACACACAAGAACAAGTAAGTTATCTTATTTTCAATTTTAAAACAGAGGTTATCAATGACCCCAGAAGAGTGATGGAGGATTAAATTTGTCTTGAAGAGGACAAATTTGGATGGAGGCAGAAATTATATTTTGTAGAAGAGGTTAGTTGATGAAAAGTAAATTTCTGGATGTTCATCTTTAGTCATACATCCTAGGAAGAAACCTTTTCATATTTTTGATGAAAGGAATTAAATTTGGATACTGATTCGAGGAAGAGGAACAGCCTCGGTAGCGCAGTAGGCAGCGCGTCAGTCTCATAATCTGAAGGCCGTGAGTTCGAGCCTCACCCGGGGCAACCCTACTTTTTATTCTAATTAACGACCTCAACTCCTCAGGAATCTCTTTTACTTTTCCTTGTGAAAATGATTAGAAAAGTCAGATTGTATTGATTATTTTCACTAAATATTTAAAAAGATTTTCAAAAAAAGCTTAGAAGCAAGCAAATGACCATCCTTATATATATATTCTACATAAATAATTGCATTATTTGAGTTTCTTCGAGTTCATGAAATGGTCAGAATTATATCAGGCACACTGAATATTTTATATATAAAAACAAAAAAACATGGAGAGAGATATTGAGTAGAACCCTCTTGAACTCCTTCCAAGATAAAACCTTACTTCAACTCCACCAAAATATGTCAATAACAATCAGATTGAAACTCAGTTCTCCACCCCATAATCTTCAAACACAGATAAAGGAATGAATAATGGGATATAAGAAAGAGAAGTTGGGTAAGTACATCCTTCGGACTTTGTTCTCCCCTAGACAAAAGGAAGCTCTTACTATGAGACAACTATCCAAGTTGACAGTATGGATCTTATCTTGTAGCTGTTTTTGTAACCCCCCAAAACCTTGGCCAATATTATTCTCAAAAATGCAAATAGTGTTTCCACGAAAAGAGTTGTAATACAGAAAAATAAATATTTGAAAGGCATAAGGTTAATTTTCTTTTCAAGAATGATTTTAATCTTGGACTCAGGTTTCAAAAACAAAATTATCATTTTAAATGCAGCTGAAATATTCACATATGTCTTAACAGTTTAACTGTGAAAACATATCTTGAACAAGAAAAATCTCTTAGGTTTTTAAAAATTGCTTTTAATTTAAAAATAAATCATAATTAAATCTTGAGGATTCAAATTAAATTTTTGTACAAAATTGAGGTAAGATATCTTTAACCCATGACAAATTACAAAGTTTCATATATAGAAATTATGTCGTCACTACCTTCTTTCTGTAAATTCTTCATCTTTTTATTTTTATTTAATTAAGAAAGAGTCAAAACTATGAATAATCCAAAATATTGGAGAAAAAAAAAGCAAGAAAAATACATATACAAACGTAGGCATTCTTTGTCCACTTGGAAGGAAAAACACACAAGAACAAGTAAGTTATCTTATTTTCAATTTTAAAACAGAGGTTATCAATGACCCCAGAAGAGTGATGGAGGATTAAATTTGTCTTGAAGAGGACAAATTTGGATGGAGGCAGAAATTATATTTTGTAGAAGAGGTTAGTTGATGAAAAGTAAATTTCTGGATGTTCATCTTTAGTCATACATCCTAGGAAGAAACCTTTTCATATTTTTGATGAAAGGAATTAAATTTGGATACTGATTCCAGGAAGAGGAACAGCCTCGGTAGCGCAGTAGGCAGCGCGTCAGTCTCATAATCTGAAGGCCGTGAGTTCGAGCCTCACCCGGGGCAACCCTACTTTTTATTCTAATTAACGACCTCAACTCCTCAGGAATCTCTTTTACTTTTCCTTGTGAAAATGATTAGAAAAGTCAGATTGTATTGATTATTTTCACTAAATATTTAAAAAGATTTTCAAAAAAAGCTTAGAAGCAAGCAAATGACCATCCTTATATATATATTCTACATAAATAATTGCATTATTTGAGTTTCTTCGAGTTCATGAAATGGTCAGAATTATATCAGGCACACTGAATATTTTATATATAAAAACAAAAAAACATGGAGAGAGATATTGAGTAGAACCCTCTTGAACTCCTTCCAAGATAAAACCTTACTTCAACTCCACCAAAATATGTCAATAACAATCAGATTGAAACTCAGTTCTCCACCCCATAATCTTCAAACACAGATAAAGGAATGAATAATGGGATATAAGAAAGAGAAGTTGGGTAAGTACATCCTTCGGACTTTGTTCTCCCCTAGACAAAAGGAAGCTCTTACTATGAGACAACTATCCAAGTTGACAGTATGGATCTTATCTTGTAGCTGTTTTTGTAACCCCCCAAAACCTTGGCCAATATTATTCTCAAAAATGCAAATAGTGTTTCCACGAAAAGAGTTGTAATACAGAAAAATAAATATTTGAAAGGCATAAGGTTAATTTTCTTTTCAAGAATGATTTTAATCTTGGACTCAGGTTTCAAAAACAAAATTATCATTTTAAATGCAGCTGAAATATTCACATATGTCTTAACAGTTTAACTGTGAAAACATATCTTGAACAAGAAAAATCTCTTAGGTTTTTAAAAATTGCTTTTAATTTAAAAATAAATCATAATTAAATCTTGAGGATTCAAATTAAATTTTTGTACAAAATTGAGGTAAGATATCTTTAACCCATGACAAATTACAAAGTTTCATATATAGAAATTATGTCGTCACTACCTTCTTTCTGTAAATTCTTCATCTTTTTATTTTTATTTAATTAAGAAAGAGTCAAAACTATGAATAATCCAAAATATTGGAGAAAAAAAAAGCAAGAAAAATACATATACAAACGTAGGCATTCTTTGTCCACTTGGAAGGAAAAACACACAAGAACAAGTAAGTTATCTTATTTTCAATTTTAAAACAGAGGTTATCAATGACCCCAGAAGAGTGATGGAGGATTAAATTTGTCTTGAAGAGGACAAATTTGGATGGAGGCAGAAATTATATTTTGTAGAAGAGGTTAGTTGATGAAAAGTAAATTTCTGGATGTTCATCTTTAGTCATACATCCTAGGAAGAAACCTTTTCATATTTTTGATGAAAGGAATTAAATTTGGATACTGATTCGAGGAAGAGGAACAGCCTCGGTAGCGCAGTAGGCAGCGCGTCAGTCTCATAATCTGAAGGCCGTGAGTTCGAGCCTCACCCGGGGCAACCCTACTTTTTATTCTAATTAACGACCTCAACTCCTCAGGAATCTCTTTTACTTTTCCTTGTGAAAATGATTAGAAAAGTCAGATTGTATTGATTATTTTCACTAAATATTTAAAAAGATTTTCAAAAAAAGCTTAGAAGCAAGCAAATGACCATCCTTATATATATATTCTACATAAATAATTGCATTATTTGAGTTTCTTCGAGTTCATGAAATGGTCAGAATTATATCAGGCACACTGAATATTTTATATATAAAAACAAAAAAACATGGAGAGAGATATTGAGTAGAACCCTCTTGAACTCCTTCCAAGATAAAACCTTACTTCAACTCCACCAAAATATGTCAATAACAATCAGATTGAAACTCAGTTCTCCACCCCATAATCTTCAAACACAGATAAAGGAATGAATAATGGGATATAAGAAAGAGAAGTTGGGTAAGTACATCCTTCGGACTTTGTTCTCCCCTAGACAAAAGGAAGCTCTTACTATGAGACAACTATCCAAGTTGACAGTATGGATCTTATCTTGTAGCTGTTTTTGTAACCCCCCAAAACCTTGGCCAATATTATTCTCAAAAATGCAAATAGTGTTTCCACGAAAAGAGTTGTAATACAGAAAAATAAATATTTGAAAGGCATAAGGTTAATTTTCTTTTCAAGAATGATTTTAATCTTGGACTCAGGTTTCAAAAACAAAATTATCATTTTAAATGCAGCTGAAATATTCACATATGTCTTAACAGTTTAACTGTGAAAACATATCTTGAACAAGAAAAATCTCTTAGGTTTTTAAAAATTGCTTTTAATTTAAAAATAAATCATAATTAAATCTTGAGGATTCAAATTAAATTTTTGTACAAAATTGAGGTAAGATATCTTTAACCCATGACAAATTACAAAGTTTCATATATAGAAATTATGTCGTCACTACCTTCTTTCTGTAAATTCTTCATCTTTTTATTTTTATTTAATTAAGAAAGAGTCAAAACTATGAATAATCCAAAATATTGGAGAAAAAAAAAGCAAGAAAAATACATATACAAACGTAGGCATTCTTTGTCCACTTGGAAGGAAAAACACACAAGAACAAGTAAGTTATCTTATTTTCAATTTTAAAACAGAGGTTATCAATGACCCCAGAAGAGTGATGGAGGATTAAATTTGTCTTGAAGAGGACAAATTTGGATGGAGGCAGAAATTATATCTTGTAGAAGAGGTTAGTTGATGAAAAGTAAATTTCTGGATGTTCATCTTTAGTCATACATCCTAGGAAGAAACCTTTTCATATTTTTGATAAAAGGAATTAAGTTTGGATACTGATTCGAGGAAGAGGAACAGCCTCGGTAGCGCAGTAGGCAGCGCGTCAGTCTCATAATCTGAAGGCCGTGAGTTCGAGCCTCACCCGGGGCAACCCTACTTTTTATTCTAATTAACGACCTCAACTCCTCAGGAATCTCTTTTACTTTTCCTTGTGAAAATGATTAGAAAAGTCAGATTGTATTGATTATTTTCACTAAATATTTAAAAAGATTTTCAAAAAAAGCTTAGAAGCAAGCAAATGACCATCCTTATATATATATTCTACATAAATAATTGCATTATTTGAGTTTCTTCGAGTTCATGAAATGGTCAGAATTATATCAGGCACACTGAATATTTTATATATAAAAACAAAAAAACATGGAGAGAGATATTGAGTAGAACCCTCTTGAACTCCTTCCAAGATAAAACCTTACTTCAACTCCACCAAAATATGTCAATAACAATCAGATTGAAACTCAGTTCTCCACCCCATAATCTTCAAACACAGATAAAGGAATGAATAATGGGATACAAGAAAGAGAAGTTGGGTAAGTACATCCTTCGGACTTTGTTCTCCCCTAGACAAAAGGAAGCTCTTACTATGAGACAACTATCCAAGTTGACAGTATGGATCTTATCTTGTAGCTGTTTTTGTAACCCCCCAAAACCTTGGCCAATATTATTCTCAAAAATGCAAATAGTGTTTCCACGAAAAGAGTTGTAATACAGAAAAATAAATATTTGAAAGGCATAAGGTTAATTTTCTTTTCAAGAATGATTTTAATCTTGGACTCAGGTTTCAAAAACAAAATTATCATTTTAAATGCAGCTGAAATATTCACATATGTCTTAACAGTTTAACTGTGAAAACATATCTTGAACAAGAAAAATCTCTTAGGTTTTTAAAAATTGCTTTTAATTTAAAAATAAATCATAATTAAATCTTGAGGATTCAAATTAAATTTTTGTACAAAATTGAGGTAAGATATCTTTAACCCATGACAAATTACAAAGTTTCATATATAGAAATTATGTCGTCACTACCTTCTTTCTGTAAATTCTTCATCTTTTTATTTTTATTTAATTAAGAAAGAGTCAAAACTATGAATAATCCAAAATATTGGAGAAAAAAAAAGCAAGAAAAATACATATACAAACGTAGGCATTCTTTGTCCACTTGGAAGGAAAAACACACAAGAACAAGTAAGTTATCTTATTTTCAATTTTAAAACAGAGGTTATCAATGACCCCAGAAGAGTGATGGAGGATTAAATTTGTCTTGAAGAGGACAAATTTGGATGGAGGCAGAAATTATATTTTGTAGAAGAGGTTAGTTGATGAAAAGTAAATTTCTGGATGTTCATCTTTAGTCATACATCCTAGGAAGAAACCTTTTCATATTTTTGATGAAAGGAATTAAATTTGGATACTGATTCGAGGAAGAGGAACAGCCTCGGTAGCGCAGTAGGCAGCTCGTCAGTCTCATAATCTGAAGGCCGTGAGTTCGAGCCTCACCCGGGGCAACCCTACTTTTTATTCTAATTAACGACCTCAACTCCTCAGGAATCTCTTTTACTTTTCCTTGTGAAAATGATTAGAAAAGTCAGATTGTATTGATTATTTTCACTAAATATTTAAAAAGATTTTCAAAAAAAGCTTAGAAGCAAGCAAATGACCATCCTTATATATATATTCTACATAAATAATTGCATTATTTGAGTTTCTTCGAGTTCATGAAATGGTCAGAATTATATCAGGCACACTGAATATTTTATATATAAAAACAAAAAAACATGGAGAGAGATATTGAGTAGAACCCTCTTGAACTCCTTCCAAGATAAAACCTTACTTCAACTCCACCAAAATATGTCAATAACAATCAGATTGAAACTCAGTTCTCCACCCCATAATCTTCAAACACAGATAAAGGAATGAATAATGGGATATAAGAAAGAGAAGTTGGGTAAGTACATCCTTCGGACTTTGTTCTCCCCTAGACAAAAGGAAGCTCTTACTATGAGACAACTATCCAAGTTGACAGTATGGATCTTATCTTGTAGCTGTTTTTGTAACCCCCCAAAACCTTGGCCAATATTATTCTCAAAAATGCAAATAGTGTTTCCACGAAAAGAGTTGTAATACAGAAAAATAAATATTTGAAAGGCATAAGGTTAATTTTCTTTTCAAGAATGATTTTAATCTTGGACTCAGGTTTCAAAAACAAAATTATCATTTTAAATGCAGCTGAAATATTCACATATGTCTTAACAGTTTAACTGTGAAAACATATCTTGAACAAGAAAAATCTCTTAGGTTTTTAAAAATTGCTTTTAATTTAAAAATAAATCATAATTAAATCTTGAGGATTCAAATTAAATTTTTGTACAAAATTGAGGTAAGATATCTTTAACCCATGACAAATTACAAAGTTTCATATATAGAAATTATGTCGTCACTACCTTCTTTCTGTAAATTCTTCATCTTTTTATTTTTATTTAATTAAGAAAGAGTCAAAACTATGAATAATCCAAAATATTGGAGAAAAAAAAAGCAAGAAAAATACATATACAAACGTAGGCATTCTTTGTCCACTTGGAAGGAAAAACACACAAGAACAAGTAAGTTATCTTATTTTCAATTTTAAAACAGAGGTTATCAATGACCCCAGAAGAGTGATGGAGGATTAAATTTGTCTTGAAGAGGACAAATTTGGATGGAGGCAGAAATTATATTTTGTAGAAGAGGTTAGTTGATGAAAAGTAAATTTCTGGATGTTCATCTTTAGTCATACATCCTAGGAAGAAACCTTTTCATATTTTTGATGAAAGGAATTAAATTTGGATACTGATTCCAGGAAGAGGAACAGCCTCGGTAGCGCAGTAGGCAGCGCGTCAGTCTCATAATCTGAAGGCCGTGAGTTCGAGCCTCACCCGGGGCAACCCTACTTTTTATTCTAATTAACGACCTCAACTCCTCAGGAATCTCTTTTACTTTTCCTTGTGAAAATGATTAGAAAAGTCAGATTGTATTGATTATTTTCACTAAATATTTAAAAAGATTTTCAAAAAAAGCTTAGAAGCAAGCAAATGACCATCCTTATATATATATTCTACATAAATAATTGCATTATTTGAGTTTCTTCGAGTTCATGAAATGGTCAGAATTATATCAGGCACACTGAATATTTTATATATAAAAACAAAAAAACATGGAGAGAGATATTGAGTAGAACCCTCTTGAACTCCTTCCAAGATAAAACCTTACTTCAACTCCACCAAAATATGTCAATAACAATCAGATTGAAACTCAGTTCTCCACCCCATAATCTTCAAACACAGATAAAGGAATGAATAATGGGATATAAGAAAGAGAAGTTGGGTAAGTACATCCTTCGGACTTTGTTCTCCCCTAGACAAAAGGAAGCTCTTACTATGAGACAACTATCCAAGTTGACAGTATGGATCTTATCTTGTAGCTGTTTTTGTAACCCCCCAAAACCTTGGCCAATATTATTCTCAAAAATGCAAATAGTGTTTCCACGAAAAGAGTTGTAATACAGAAAAATAAATATTTGAAAGGCATAAGGTTAATTTTCTTTTCAAGAATGATTTTAATCTTGGACTCAGGTTTCAAAAACAAAATTATCATTTTAAATGCAGCTGAAATATTCACATATGTCTTAACAGTTTAACTGTGAAAACATATCTTGAACAAGAAAAATCTCTTAGGTTTTTAAAAATTGCTTTTAATTTAAAAATAAATCATAATTAAATCTTGAGGATTCAAATTAAATTTTTGTACAAAATTGAGGTAAGATATCTTTAACCCATGACAAATTACAAAGTTTCATATATAGAAATTATGTCGTCACTACCTTCTTTCTGTAAATTCTTCATCTTTTTATTTTTATTTAATTAAGAAAGAGTCAAAACTATGAATAATCCAAAATATTGGAGAAAAAAAAAGCAAGAAAAATACATATACAAACGTAGGCATTCTTTGTCCACTTGGAAGGAAAAACACACAAGAACAAGTAAGTTATCTTATTTTCAATTTTAAAACAGAGGTTATCAATGACCCCAGAAGAGTGATGGAGGATTAAATTTGTCTTGAAGAGGACAAATTTGGATGGAGGCAGAAATTATATTTTGTAGAAGAGGTTAGTTGATGAAAAGTAAATTTCTGGATGTTCATCTTTAGTCATACATCCTAGGAAGAAACCTTTTCATATTTTTGATAAAAGGAATTAAGTTTGGATACTGATTCGAGGAAGAGGAACAGCCTCGGTAGCGCAGTAGGCAGCGCGTCAGTCTCATAATCTGAAGGCCGTGAGTTCGAGCCTCACCCGGGGCAACCCTACTTTTTATTCTAATTAACGACCTCAACTCCTCAGGAATCTCTTTTACTTTTCCTTGTGAAAATGATTAGAAAAGTCAGATTGTATTGATTATTTTCACTAAATATTTAAAAAGATTTTCAAAAAAAGCTTAGAAGCAAGCAAATGACCATCCTTATATATATATTCTACATAAATAATTGCATTATTTGAGTTTCTTCGAGTTCATGAAATGGTCAGAATTATATCAGGCACACTGAATATTTTATATATAAAAACAAAAAAACATGGAGAGAGATATTGAGTAGAACCCTCTTGAACTCCTTCCAAGATAAAACCTTACTTCAACTCCACCAAAATATGTCAATAACAATCAGATTGAAACTCAGTTCTCCACCCCATAATCTTCAAACACAGATAAAGGAATGAATAATGGGATACAAGAAAGAGAAGTTGGGTAAGTACATCCTTCGGACTTTGTTCTCCCCTAGACAAAAGGAAGCTCTTACTATGAGACAACTATCCAAGTTGACAGTATGGATCTTATCTTGTAGCTGTTTTTGTAACCCCCCAAAACCTTGGCCAATATTATTCTCAAAAATGCAAATAGTGTTTCCACGAAAAGAGTTGTAATACAGAAAAATAAATATTTGAAAGGCATAAGGTTAATTTTCTTTTCAAGAATGATTTTAATCTTGGACTCAGGTTTCAAAAACAAAATTATCATTTTAAATGCAGCTGAAATATTCACATATGTCTTAACAGTTTAACTGTGAAAACATATCTTGAACAAGAAAAATCTCTTAGGTTTTTAAAAATTGCTTTTAATTTAAAAATAAATCATAATTAAATCTTGAGGATTCAAATTAAATTTTTGTACAAAATTGAGGTAAGATATCTTTAACCCATGACAAATTACAAAGTTTCATATATAGAAATTATGTCGTCACTACCTTCTTTCTGTAAATTCTTCATCTTTTTATTTTTATTTAATTAAGAAAGAGTCAAAACTATGAATAATCCAAAATATTGGAGAAAAAAAAAGCAAGAAAAATACATATACAAACGTAGGCATTCTTTGTCCACTTGGAAGGAAAAACACACAAGAACAAGTAAGTTATCTTATTTTCAATTTTAAAACAGAGGTTATCAATGACCCCAGAAGAGTGATGGAGGATTAAATTTGTCTTGAAGAGGACAAATTTGGATGGAGGCAGAAATTATATTTTGTAGAAGAGGTTAGTTGATGAAAAGTAAATTTCTGGATGTTCATCTTTAGTCATACATCCTAGGAAGAAACCTTTTCATATTTTTGATGAAAGGAATTAAATTTGGATACTGATTCGAGGAAGAGGAACAGCCTCGGTAGCGCAGTAGGCAGCTCGTCAGTCTCATAATCTGAAGGCCGTGAGTTCGAGCCTCACCCGGGGCAACCCTACTTTTTATTCTAATTAACGACCTCAACTCCTCAGGAATCTCTTTTACTTTTCCTTGTGAAAATGATTAGAAAAGTCAGATTGTATTGATTATTTTCACTAAATATTTAAAAAGATTTTCAAAAAAAGCTTAGAAGCAAGCAAATGACCATCCTTATATATATATTCTACATAAATAATTGCATTATTTGAGTTTCTTCGAGTTCATGAAATGGTCAGAATTATATCAGGCACACTGAATATTTTATATATAAAAACAAAAAAACATGGAGAGAGATATTGAGTAGAACCCTCTTGAACTCCTTCCAAGATAAAACCTTACTTCAACTCCACCAAAATATGTCAATAACAATCAGATTGAAACTCAGTTCTCCACCCCATAATCTTCAAACACAGATAAAGGAATGAATAATGGGATATAAGAAAGAGAAGTTGGGTAAGTACATCCTTCGGACTTTGTTCTCCCCTAGACAAAAGGAAGCTCTTACTATGAGACAACTATCCAAGTTGACAGTATGGATCTTATCTTGTAGCTGTTTTTGTAACCCCCCAAAACCTTGGCCAATATTATTCTCAAAAATGCAAATAGTGTTTCCACGAAAAGAGTTGTAATACAGAAAAATAAATATTTGAAAGGCATAAGGTTAATTTTCTTTTCAAGAATGATTTTAATCTTGGACTCAGGTTTCAAAAACAAAATTATCATTTTAAATGCAGCTGAAATATTCACATATGTCTTAACAGTTTAACTGTGAAAACATATCTTGAACAAGAAAAATCTCTTAGGTTTTTAAAAATTGCTTTTAATTTAAAAATAAATCATAATTAAATCTTGAGGATTCAAATTAAATTTTTGTACAAAATTGAGGTAAGATATCTTTAACCCATGACAAATTACAAAGTTTCATATATAGAAATTATGTCGTCACTACCTTCTTTCTGTAAATTCTTCATCTTTTTATTTTTATTTAATTAAGAAAGAGTCAAAACTATGAATAATCCAAAATATTGGAGAAAAAAAAAGCAAGAAAAATACATATACAAACGTAGGCATTCTTTGTCCACTTGGAAGGAAAAACACACAAGAACAAGTAAGTTATCTTATTTTCAATTTTAAAACAGAGGTTATCAATGACCCCAGAAGAGTGATGGAGGATTAAATTTGTCTTGAAGAGGACAAATTTGGATGGAGGCAGAAATTATATTTTGTAGAAGAGGTTAGTTGATGAAAAGTAAATTTCTGGATGTTCATCTTTAGTCATACATCCTAGGAAGAAACCTTTTCATATTTTTGATGAAAGGAATTAAATTTGGATACTGATTCCAGGAAGAGGAACAGCCTCGGTAGCGCAGTAGGCAGCGCGTCAGTCTCATAATCTGAAGGCCGTGAGTTCGAGCCTCACCCGGGGCAACCCTACTTTTTATTCTAATTAACGACCTCAACTCCTCAGGAATCTCTTTTACTTTTCCTTGTGAAAATGATTAGAAAAGTCAGATTGTATTGATTATTTTCACTAAATATTTAAAAAGATTTTCAAAAAAAGCTTAGAAGCAAGCAAATGACCATCCTTATATATATATTCTACATAAATAATTGCATTATTTGAGTTTCTTCGAGTTCATGAAATGGTCAGAATTATATCAGGCACACTGAATATTTTATATATAAAAACAAAAAAACATGGAGAGAGATATTGAGTAGAACCCTCTTGAACTCCTTCCAAGATAAAACCTTACTTCAACTCCACCAAAATATGTCAATAACAATCAGATTGAAACTCAGTTCTCCACCCCATAATCTTCAAACACAGATAAAGGAATGAATAATGGGATATAAGAAAGAGAAGTTGGGTAAGTACATCCTTCGGACTTTGTTCTCCCCTAGACAAAAGGAAGCTCTTACTATGAGACAACTATCCAAGTTGACAGTATGGATCTTATCTTGTAGCTGTTTTTGTAACCCCCCAAAACCTTGGCCAATATTATTCTCAAAAATGCAAATAGTGTTTCCACGAAAAGAGTTGTAATACAGAAAAATAAATATTTGAAAGGCATAAGGTTAATTTTCTTTTCAAGAATGATTTTAATCTTGGACTCAGGTTTCAAAAACAAAATTATCATTTTAAATGCAGCTGAAATATTCACATATGTCTTAACAGTTTAACTGTGAAAACATATCTTGAACAAGAAAAATCTCTTAGGTTTTTAAAAATTGCTTTTAATTTAAAAATAAATCATAATTAAATCTTGAGGATTCAAATTAAATTTTTGTACAAAATTGAGGTAAGATATCTTTAACCCATGACAAATTACAAAGTTTCATATATAGAAATTATGTCGTCACTACCTTCTTTCTGTAAATTCTTCATCTTTTTATTTTTATTTAATTAAGAAAGAGTCAAAACTATGAATAATCCAAAATATTGGAGAAAAAAAAAGCAAGAAAAATACATATACAAACGTAGGCATTCTTTGTCCACTTGGAAGGAAAAACACACAAGAACAAGTAAGTTATCTTATTTTCAATTTTAAAACAGAGGTTATCAATGACCCCAGAAGAGTGATGGAGGATTAAATTTGTCTTGAAGAGGACAAATTTGGATGGAGGCAGAAATTATATTTTGTAGAAGAGGTTAGTTGATGAAAAGTAAATTTCTGGATGTTCATCTTTAGTCATACATCCTAGGAAGAAACCTTTTCATATTTTTGATGAAAGGAATTAAATTTGGATACTGATTCCAGGAAGAGGAACAGCCTCGGTAGCGCAGTAGGCAGCGCGTCAGTCTCATAATCTGAAGGCCGTGAGTTCGAGCCTCACCCGGGGCAACCCTACTTTTTATTCTAATTAACGACCTCAACTCCTCAGGAATCTCTTTTACTTTTCCTTGTGAAAATGATTAGAAAAGTCAGATTGTATTGATTATTTTCACTAAATATTTAAAAAGATTTTCAAAAAAAGCTTAGAAGCAAGCAAATGACCATCCTTATATATATATTCTACATAAATAATTGCATTATTTGAGTTTCTTCGAGTTCATGAAATGGTCAGAATTATATCAGGCACACTGAATATTTTATATATAAAAACAAAAAAACATGGAGAGAGATATTGAGTAGAACCCTCTTGAACTCCTTCCAAGATAAAACCTTACTTCAACTCCACCAAAATATGTCAATAACAATCAGATTGAAACTCAGTTCTCCACCCCATAATCTTCAAACACAGATAAAGGAATGAATAATGGGATATAAGAAAGAGAAGTTGGGTAAGTACATCCTTCGGACTTTGTTCTCCCCTAGACAAAAGGAAGCTCTTACTATGAGACAACTATCCAAGTTGACAGTATGGATCTTATCTTGTAGCTGTTTTTGTAACCCCCCAAAACCTTGGCCAATATTATTCTCAAAAATGCAAATAGTGTTTCCACGAAAAGAGTTGTAATACAGAAAAATAAATATTTGAAAGGCATAAGGTTAATTTTCTTTTCAAGAATGATTTTAATCTTGGACTCAGGTTTCAAAAACAAAATTATCATTTTAAATGCAGCTGAAATATTCACATATGTCTTAACAGTTTAACTGTGAAAACATATCTTGAACAAGAAAAATCTCTTAGGTTTTTAAAAATTGCTTTTAATTTAAAAATAAATCATAATTAAATCTTGAGGATTCAAATTAAATTTTTGTACAAAATTGAGGTAAGATATCTTTAACCCATGACAAATTACAAAGTTTCATATATAGAAATTATGTCGTCACTACCTTCTTTCTGTAAATTCTTCATCTTTTTATTTTTATTTAATTAAGAAAGAGTCAAAACTATGAATAATCCAAAATATTGGAGAAAAAAAAAGCAAGAAAAATACATATACAAACGTAGGCATTCTTTGTCCACTTGGAAGGAAAAACACACAAGAACAAGTAAGTTATCTTATTTTCAATTTTAAAACAGAGGTTATCAATGACCCCAGAAGAGTGATGGAGGATTAAATTTGTCTTGAAGAGGACAAATTTGGATGGAGGCAGAAATTATATTTTGTAGAAGAGGTTAGTTGATGAAAAGTAAATTTCTGGATGTTCATCTTTAGTCATACATCCTAGGAAGAAACCTTTTCATATTTTTGATGAAAGGAATTAAATTTGGATACTGATTCGAGGAAGAGGAACAGCCTCGGTAGCGCAGTAGGCAGCGCGTCAGTCTCATAATCTGAAGGCCGTGAGTTCGAGCCTCACCCGGGGCAACCCTACTTTTTATTCTAATTAACGACCTCAACTCCTCAGGAATCTCTTTTACTTTTCCTTGTGAAAATGATTAGAAAAGTCAGATTGTATTGATTATTTTCACTAAATATTTAAAAAGATTTTCAAAAAAAGCTTAGAAGCAAGCAAATGACCATCCTTATATATATATTCTACATAAATAATTGCATTATTTGAGTTTCTTCGAGTTCATGAAATGGTCAGAATTATATCAGGCACACTGAATATTTTATATATAAAAACAAAAAAACATGGAGAGAGATATTGAGTAGAACCCTCTTGAACTCCTTCCAAGATAAAACCTTACTTCAACTCCACCAAAATATGTCAATAACAATCAGATTGAAACTCAGTTCTCCACCCCATAATCTTCAAACACAGATAAAGGAATGAATAATGGGATATAAGAAAGAGAAGTTGGGTAAGTACATCCTTCGGACTTTGTTCTCCCCTAGACAAAAGGAAGCTCTTACTATGAGACAACTATCCAAGTTGACAGTATGGATCTTATCTTGTAGCTGTTTTTGTAACCCCCCAAAACCTTGGCCAATATTATTCTCAAAAATGCAAATAGTGTTTCCACGAAAAGAGTTGTAATACAGAAAAATAAATATTTGAAAGGCATAAGGTTAATTTTCTTTTCAAGAATGATTTTAATCTTGGACTCAGGTTTCAAAAACAAAATTATCATTTTAAATGCAGCTGAAATATTCACATATGTCTTAACAGTTTAACTGTGAAAACATATCTTGAACAAGAAAAATCTCTTAGGTTTTTAAAAATTGCTTTTAATTTAAAAATAAATCATAATTAAATCTTGAGGATTCAAATTAAATTTTTGTACAAAATTGAGGTAAGATATCTTTAACCCATGACAAATTACAAAGTTTCATATATAGAAATTATGTCGTCACTACCTTCTTTCTGTAAATTCTTCATCTTTTTATTTTTATTTAATTAAGAAAGAGTCAAAACTATGAATAATCCAAAATATTGGAGAAAAAAAAAGCAAGAAAAATACATATACAAACGTAGGCATTCTTTGTCCACTTGGAAGGAAAAACACACAAGAACAAGTAAGTTATCTTATTTTCAATTTTAAAACAGAGGTTATCAATGACCCCAGAAGAGTGATGGAGGATTAAATTTGTCTTGAAGAGGACAAATTTGGATGGAGGCAGAAATTATATCTTGTAGAAGAGGTTAGTTGATGAAAAGTAAATTTCTGGATGTTCATCTTTAGTCATACATCCTAGGAAGAAACCTTTTCATATTTTTGATAAAAGGAATTAAGTTTGGATACTGATTCGAGGAAGAGGAACAGCCTCGGTAGCGCAGTAGGCAGCGCGTCAGTCTCATAATCTGAAGGCCGTGAGTTCGAGCCTCACCCGGGGCAACCCTACTTTTTATTCTAATTAACGACCTCAACTCCTCAGGAATCTCTTTTACTTTTCCTTGTGAAAATGATTAGAAAAGTCAGATTGTATTGATTATTTTCACTAAATATTTAAAAAGATTTTCAAAAAAAGCTTAGAAGCAAGCAAATGACCATCCTTATATATATATTCTACATAAATAATTGCATTATTTGAGTTTCTTCGAGTTCATGAAATGGTCAGAATTATATCAGGCACACTGAATATTTTATATATAAAAACAAAAAAACATGGAGAGAGATATTGAGTAGAACCCTCTTGAACTCCTTCCAAGATAAAACCTTACTTCAACTCCACCAAAATATGTCAATAACAATCAGATTGAAACTCAGTTCTCCACCCCATAATCTTCAAACACAGATAAAGGAATGAATAATGGGATACAAGAAAGAGAAGTTGGGTAAGTACATCCTTCGGACTTTGTTCTCCCCTAGACAAAAGGAAGCTCTTACTATGAGACAACTATCCAAGTTGACAGTATGGATCTTATCTTGTAGCTGTTTTTGTAACCCCCCAAAACCTTGGCCAATATTATTCTCAAAAATGCAAATAGTGTTTCCACGAAAAGAGTTGTAATACAGAAAAATAAATATTTGAAAGGCATAAGGTTAATTTTCTTTTCAAGAATGATTTTAATCTTGGACTCAGGTTTCAAAAACAAAATTATCATTTTAAATGCAGCTGAAATATTCACATATGTCTTAACAGTTTAACTGTGAAAACATATCTTGAACAAGAAAAATCTCTTAGGTTTTTAAAAATTGCTTTTAATTTAAAAATAAATCATAATTAAATCTTGAGGATTCAAATTAAATTTTTGTACAAAATTGAGGTAAGATATCTTTAACCCATGACAAATTACAAAGTTTCATATATAGAAATTATGTCGTCACTACCTTCTTTCTGTAAATTCTTCATCTTTTTATTTTTATTTAATTAAGAAAGAGTCAAAACTATGAATAATCCAAAATATTGGAGAAAAAAAAAGCAAGAAAAATACATATACAAACGTAGGCATTCTTTGTCCACTTGGAAGGAAAAACACACAAGAACAAGTAAGTTATCTTATTTTCAATTTTAAAACAGAGGTTATCAATGACCCCAGAAGAGTGATGGAGGATTAAATTTGTCTTGAAGAGGACAAATTTGGATGGAGGCAGAAATTATATTTTGTAGAAGAGGTTAGTTGATGAAAAGTAAATTTCTGGATGTTCATCTTTAGTCATACATCCTAGGAAGAAACCTTTTCATATTTTTGATGAAAGGAATTAAATTTGGATACTGATTCGAGGAAGAGGAACAGCCTCGGTAGCGCAGTAGGCAGCTCGTCAGTCTCATAATCTGAAGGCCGTGAGTTCGAGCCTCACCCGGGGCAACCCTACTTTTTATTCTAATTAACGACCTCAACTCCTCAGGAATCTCTTTTACTTTTCCTTGTGAAAATGATTAGAAAAGTCAGATTGTATTGATTATTTTCACTAAATATTTAAAAAGATTTTCAAAAAAAGCTTAGAAGCAAGCAAATGACCATCCTTATATATATATTCTACATAAATAATTGCATTATTTGAGTTTCTTCGAGTTCATGAAATGGTCAGAATTATATCAGGCACACTGAATATTTTATATATAAAAACAAAAAAACATGGAGAGAGATATTGAGTAGAACCCTCTTGAACTCCTTCCAAGATAAAACCTTACTTCAACTCCACCAAAATATGTCAATAACAATCAGATTGAAACTCAGTTCTCCACCCCATAATCTTCAAACACAGATAAAGGAATGAATAATGGGATATAAGAAAGAGAAGTTGGGTAAGTACATCCTTCGGACTTTGTTCTCCCCTAGACAAAAGGAAGCTCTTACTATGAGACAACTATCCAAGTTGACAGTATGGATCTTATCTTGTAGCTGTTTTTGTAACCCCCCAAAACCTTGGCCAATATTATTCTCAAAAATGCAAATAGTGTTTCCACGAAAAGAGTTGTAATACAGAAAAATAAATATTTGAAAGGCATAAGGTTAATTTTCTTTTCAAGAATGATTTTAATCTTGGACTCAGGTTTCAAAAACAAAATTATCATTTTAAATGCAGCTGAAATATTCACATATGTCTTAACAGTTTAACTGTGAAAACATATCTTGAACAAGAAAAATCTCTTAGGTTTTTAAAAATTGCTTTTAATTTAAAAATAAATCATAATTAAATCTTGAGGATTCAAATTAAATTTTTGTACAAAATTGAGGTAAGATATCTTTAACCCATGACAAATTACAAAGTTTCATATATAGAAATTATGTCGTCACTACCTTCTTTCTGTAAATTCTTCATCTTTTTATTTTTATTTAATTAAGAAAGAGTCAAAACTATGAATAATCCAAAATATTGGAGAAAAAAAAAGCAAGAAAAATACATATACAAACGTAGGCATTCTTTGTCCACTTGGAAGGAAAAACACACAAGAACAAGTAAGTTATCTTATTTTCAATTTTAAAACAGAGGTTATCAATGACCCCAGAAGAGTGATGGAGGATTAAATTTGTCTTGAAGAGGACAAATTTGGATGGAGGCAGAAATTATATTTTGTAGAAGAGGTTAGTTGATGAAAAGTAAATTTCTGGATGTTCATCTTTAGTCATACATCCTAGGAAGAAACCTTTTCATATTTTTGATGAAAGGAATTAAATTTGGATACTGATTCGAGGAAGAGGAACAGCCTCGGTAGCGCAGTAGGCAGCTCGTCAGTCTCATAATCTGAAGGCCGTGAGTTCGAGCCTCACCCGGGGCAACCCTACTTTTTATTCTAATTAACGACCTCAACTCCTCAGGAATCTCTTTTACTTTTCCTTGTGAAAATGATTAGAAAAGTCAGATTGTATTGATTATTTTCACTAAATATTTAAAAAGATTTTCAAAAAAAGCTTAGAAGCAAGCAAATGACCATCCTTATATATATATTCTACATAAATAATTGCATTATTTGAGTTTCTTCGAGTTCATGAAATGGTCAGAATTATATCAGGCACACTGAATATTTTATATATAAAAACAAAAAAACATGGAGAGAGATATTGAGTAGAACCCTCTTGAACTCCTTCCAAGATAAAACCTTACTTCAACTCCACCAAAATATGTCAATAACAATCAGATTGAAACTCAGTTCTCCACCCCATAATCTTCAAACACAGATAAAGGAATGAATAATGGGATACAAGAAAGAGAAGTTGGGTAAGTACATCCTTCGGACTTTGTTCTCCCCTAGACAAAAGGAAGCTCTTACTATGAGACAACTATCCAAGTTGACAGTATGGATCTTATCTTGTAGCTGTTTTTGTAACCCCCCAAAACCTTGGCCAATATTATTCTCAAAAATGCAAATAGTGTTTCCACGAAAAGAGTTGTAATACAGAAAAATAAATATTTGAAAGGCATAAGGTTAATTTTCTTTTCAAGAATGATTTTAATCTTGGACTCAGGTTTCAAAAACAAAATTATCATTTTAAATGCAGCTGAAATATTCACATATGTCTTAACAGTTTAACTGTGAAAACATATCTTGAACAAGAAAAATCTCTTAGGTTTTTAAAAATTGCTTTTAATTTAAAAATAAATCATAATTAAATCTTGAGGATTCAAATTAAATTTTTGTACAAAATTGAGGTAAGATATCTTTAACCCATGACAAATTACAAAGTTTCATATATAGAAATTATGTCGTCACTACCTTCTTTCTGTAAATTCTTCATCTTTTTATTTTTATTTAATTAAGAAAGAGTCAAAACTATGAATAATCCAAAATATTGGAGAAAAAAAAAGCAAGAAAAATACATATACAAACGTAGGCATTCTTTGTCCACTTGGAAGGAAAAACACACAAGAACAAGTAAGTTATCTTATTTTCAATTTTAAAACAGAGGTTATCAATGACCCCAGAAGAGTGATGGAGGATTAAATTTGTCTTGAAGAGGACAAATTTGGATGGAGGCAGAAATTATATTTTGTAGAAGAGGTTAGTTGATGAAAAGTAAATTTCTGGATGTTCATCTTTAGTCATACATCCTAGGAAGAAACCTTTTCATATTTTTGATGAAAGGAATTAAATTTGGATACTGATTCGAGGAAGAGGAACAGCCTCGGTAGCGCAGTAGGCAGCGCGTCAGTCTCATAATCTGAAGGCCGTGAGTTCGAGCCTCACCCGGGGCAACCCTACTTTTTATTCTAATTAACGACCTCAACTCCTCAGGAATCTCTTTTACTTTTCCTTGTGAAAATGATTAGAAAAGTCAGATTGTATTGATTATTTTCACTAAATATTTAAAAACATTTTCAAAAAAAGCTTAGAAGCAAGCAAATGACCATCCTTATATATATATTCTACATAAATAATTGCATTATTTGAGTTTCTTCGAGTTCATGAAATGGTCAGAATTATATCAGGCACACTGAATATTTTATATATAAAAACAAAAAAACATGGAGAGAGATATTGAGTAGAACCCTCTTGAACTCCTTCCAAGATAAAACCTTACTTCAACTCCACCAAAATATGTCAATAACAATCAGATTGAAACTCAGTTCTCCACCCCATAATCTTCAAACACAGATAAAGGAATGAATAATGGGATATAAGAAAGAGAAGTTGGGTAAGTACATCCTTCGGACTTTGTTCTCCCCTTGACAAAAGGAAGCTCTTACTATGAGACAACTATCCAAGTTGACAGTATGGATCTTATCTTGTAGCTGTTTTTGTAACCCCCCAAAACCTTGGCCAATATTATTCTCAAAAATGCAAATAGTGTTTCCACGAAAAGAGTTGTAATACAGAAAAATAAATATTTGAAAGGCATAAGGTTAATTTTCTTTTCAAGAATGATTTTAATCTTGGACTCAGGTTTCAAAAACAAAATTATCATTTTAAATGCAGCTGAAATATTCACATATGTCTTAACAGTTTAACTGTGAAAACATATCTTGAACAAGAAAAATCTCTTAGGTTTTTAAAAATTGCTTTTAATTTAAAAATAAATCATAATTAAATCTTGAGGATTCAAATTAAATTTTTGTACAAAATTGAGGTAAGATATCTTTAACCCATGACAAATTACAAAGTTTCATATATAGAAATTATGTCGTCACTACCTTCTTTCTGTAAATTCTTCATCTTTTTATTTTTATTTAATTAAGAAAGAGTCAAAACTATGAATAATCCAAAATATTGGAGAAAAAAAAAGCAAGAAAAATACATATACAAACGTAGGCATTCTTTGTCCACTTGGAAGGAAAAACACACAAGAACAAGTAAGTTATCTTATTTTCAATTTTAAAACAGAGGTTATCAATGACCCCAGAAGAGTGATGGAGGATTAAATTTGTCTTGAAAAGGACAAATTTGGATGGAGGCAGAAATTATATTTTGTAGAAGAGGTTAGTTGATGAAAAGTAAATTTCTGTATGTTCATCTTTAGTCATACATCCTAGGAAGAAACCTTTTCATATTTTTGATGAAAGGAATTAAATTTGGATACTGATTCGAGGAAGAGGAACAGCCTCGGTAGCGCAGTAGGCAGCGCGTCAGTCTCATAATCTGAAGGCCGTGAGTTCGAGCCTCACCCGGGGCAACCCTACTTTTTATTCTAATTAACGACCTCAACTCCTCAGGAATCTCTTTTACTTTTCCTTGTGAAAATGATTAGAAAAGTCAGATTGTATTGATTATTTTCACTAAATATTTAAAAAGATTTTCAAAAAAAGCTTAGAAGCAAGCAAATGACCATCCTTATATATATATTCTACATAAATAATTGCATTATTTGAGTTTCTTCGAGTTCATGAAATGGTCAGAATTATATCAGGCACACTGAATATTTTATATATAAAAACAAAAAAACATGGAGAGAGATATTGAGTAGAACCCTCTTGAACTCCTTCCAAGATAAAACCTTACTTCAACTCCACCAAAATATGTCAATAACAATCAGATTGAAACTCAGTTCTCCACCCCATAATCTTCAAACACAGATAAAGGAATGAATAATGGGATATAAGAAAGAGAAGTTGGGTAAGTACATCCTTCGGACTTTGTTCTCCCCTAGACAAAAGGAAGCTCTTACTATGAGACAACTATCCAAGTTGACAGTATGGATCTTATCTTGTAGCTGTTTTTGTAACCCCCCAAAACCTTGGCCAATATTATTCTCAAAAATGCAAATAGTGTTTCCACGAAAAGAGTTGTAATACAGAAAAATAAATATTTGAAAGGCATAAGGTTAATTTTCTTTTCAAGAATGATTTTAATCTTGGACTCAGGTTTCAAAAACAAAATTATCATTTTAAATGCAGCTGAAATATTCACATATGTCTTAACAGTTTAACTGTGAAAACATATCTTGAACAAGAAAAATCTCTTAGGTTTTTAAAAATTGCTTTTAATTTAAAAATAAATCATAATTAAATCTTGAGGATTCAAATTAAATTTTTGTACAAAATTGAGGTAAGATATCTTTAACCCATGACAAATTACAAAGTTTCATATATAGAAATTATGTCGTCACTACCTTCTTTCTGTAAATTCTTCATCTTTTTATTTTTATTTAATTAAGAAAGAGTCAAAACTATGAATAATCCAAAATATTGGAGAAAAAAAAAGCAAGAAAAATACATATACAAACGTAGGCATTCTTTGTCCACTTGGAAGGAAAAACACACAAGAACAAGTAAGTTATCTTATTTTCAATTTTAAAACAGAGGTTATCAATGACCCCAGAAGAGTGATGGAGGATTAAATTTGTCTTGAAGAGGACAAATTTGGATGGAGGCAGAAATTATATTTTGTAGAAGAGGTTAGTTGATGAAAAGTAAATTTCTGGATGTTCATCTTTAGTCATACATCCTAGGAAGAAACCTTTTCATATTTTTGATGAAAGGAATTAAATTTGGATACTGATTCGAGGAAGAGGAACAGCCTCGGTAGCGCAGTAGGCAGCGCGTCAGTCTCATAATCTGAAGGCCGTGAGTTCGAGCCTCACCCGGGGCAACCCTACTTTTTATTCTAATTAACGACCTCAACTCCTCAGGAATCTCTTTTACTTTTCCTTGTGAAAATGATTAGAAAAGTCAGATTGTATTGATTATTTTCACTAAATATTTAAAAAGATTTTCAAAAAAAGCTTAGAAGCAAGCAAATGACCATCCTTATATATATATTCTACATAAATAATTGCATTATTTGAGTTTCTTCGAGTTCATGAAATGGTCAGAATTATATCAGGCACACTGAATATTTTATATATAAAAACAAAAAAACATGGAGAGAGATATTGAGTAGAACCCTCTTGAACTCCTTCCAAGATAAAACCTTACTTCAACTCCACCAAAATATGTCAATAACAATCAGATTGAAACTCAGTTCTCCACCCCATAATCTTCAAACACAGATAAAGGAATGAATAATGGGATATAAGAAAGAGAAGTTGGGTAAGTACATCCTTCGGACTTTGTTCTCCCCTAGACAAAAGGAAGCTCTTACTATGAGACAACTATCCAAGTTGACAGTATGGATCTTATCTTGTAGCTGTTTTTGTAACCCCCCAAAACCTTGGCCAATATTATTCTCAAAAATGCAAATAGTGTTTCCACGAAAAGAGTTGTAATACAGAAAAATAAATATTTGAAAGGCATAAGGTTAATTTTCTTTTCAAGAATGATTTTAATCTTGGACTCAGGTTTCAAAAACAAAATTATCATTTTAAATGCAGCTGAAATATTCACATATGTCTTAACAGTTTAACTGTGAAAACATATCTTGAACAAGAAAAATCTCTTAGGTTTTTAAAAATTGCTTTTAATTTAAAAATAAATCATAATTAAATCTTGAGGATTCAAATTAAATTTTTGTACAAAATTGAGGTAAGATATCTTTAACCCATGACAAATTACAAAGTTTCATATATAGAAATTATGTCGTCACTACCTTCTTTCTGTAAATTCTTCATCTTTTTATTTTTATTTAATTAAGAAAGAGTCAAAACTATGAATAATCCAAAATATTGGAGAAAAAAAAAGCAAGAAAAATACATATACAAACGTAGGCATTCTTTGTCCACTTGGAAGGAAAAACACACAAGAACAAGTAAGTTATCTTATTTTCAATTTTAAAACAGAGGTTATCAATGACCCCAGAAGAGTGATGGAGGATTAAATTTGTCTTGAAGAGGACAAATTTGGATGGAGGCAGAAATTATATTTTGTAGAAGAGGTTAGTTGATGAAAAGTAAATTTCTGTATGTTCATCTTTAGTCATACATCCTAGGAAGAAACCTTTTCATATTTTTGATGAAAGGAATTAAATTTGGATACTGATTCGAGGAAGAGGAACAGCCTCGGTAGCGCAGTAGGCAGCGCGTCAGTCTCATAATCTGAAGGCCGTGAGTTCGAGCCTCACCCGGGGCAACCCTACTTTTTATTCTAATTAACGACCTCAACTCCTCAGGAATCTCTTTTACTTTTCCTTGTGAAAATGATTAGAAAAGTCAGATTGTATTGATTATTTTCACTAAATATTTAAAAAGATTTTCAAAAAAAGCTTAGAAGCAAGCAAATGACCATCCTTATATATATATTCTACATAAATAATTGCATTATTTGAGTTTCTTCGAGTTCATGAAATGGTCAGAATTATATCAGGCACACTGAATATTTTATATATAAAAACAAAAAAACATGGAGAGAGATATTGAGTAGAACCCTCTTGAACTCCTTCCAAGATAAAACCTTACTTCAACTCCACCAAAATATGTCAATAACAATCAGATTGAAACTCAGTTC
The DNA here is from genome assembly GCA_963680855.1 of Lepeophtheirus nordmannii. Lineage (NCBI taxonomy): Eukaryota > Metazoa > Arthropoda > Copepoda > Siphonostomatoida > Caligidae > Lepeophtheirus > Lepeophtheirus nordmannii. The sequence goes on from OY804519.1 coordinate 1,778,782, forward strand.
TCCACCCCATAATCTTCAAACACAGATAAAGGAATGAATAATGGGATATAAGAAAGAGAAGTTGGGTAAGTACATCCTTCGGACTTTGTTCTCCCCTAGACAAAAGGAAGCTCTTACTATGAGACAACTATCCAAGTTGACAGTATGGATCTTATCTTGTAGCTGTTTTTGTAACCCCCCAAAACCTTGGCCAATATTATTCTCAAAAATGCAAATAGTGTTTCCACGAAAAGAGTTGTAATACAGAAAAATAAATATTTGAAAGGCATAAGGTTAATTTTCTTTTCAAGAATGATTTTAATCTTGGACTCAGGTTTCAAAAACAAAATTATCATTTTAAATGCAGCTGAAATATTCACATATGTCTTAACAGTTTAACTGTGAAAACATATCTTGAACAAGAAAAATCTCTTAGGTTTTTAAAAATTGCTTTTAATTTAAAAATAAATCATAATTAAATCTTGAGGATTCAAATTAAATTTTTGTACAAAATTGAGGTAAGATATCTTTAACCCATGACAAATTACAAAGTTTCATATATAGAAATTATGTCGTCACTACCTTCTTTCTGTAAATTCTTCATCTTTTTATTTTTATTTAATTAAGAAAGAGTCAAAACTATGAATAATCCAAAATATTGGAGAAAAAAAAAGCAAGAAAAATACATATACAAACGTAGGCATTCTTTGTCCACTTGGAAGGAAAAACACACAAGAACAAGTAAGTTATCTTATTTTCAATTTTAAAACAGAGGTTATCAATGACCCCAGAAGAGTGATGGAGGATTAAATTTGTCTTGAAGAGGACAAATTTGGATGGAGGCAGAAATTATATTTTGTAGAAGAGGTTAGTTGATGAAAAGTAAATTTCTGGATGTTCATCTTTAGTCATACATCCTAGGAAGAAACCTTTTCATATTTTTGATGAAAGGAATTAAATTTGGATACTGATTCGAGGAAGAGGAACAGCCTCGGTAGCGCAGTAGGCAGCGCGTCAGTCTCATAATCTGAAGGCCGTGAGTTCGAGCCTCACCCGGGGCAACCCTACTTTTTATTCTAATTAACGACCTCAACTCCTCAGGAATCTCTTTTACTTTTCCTTGTGAAAATGATTAGAAAAGTCAGATTGTATTGATTATTTTCACTAAATATTTAAAAAGATTTTCAAAAAAAGCTTAGAAGCAAGCAAATGACCATCCTTATATATATATTCTACATAAATAATTGCATTATTTGAGTTTCTTCGAGTTCATGAAATGGTCAGAATTATATCAGGCACACTGAATATTTTATATATAAAAACAAAAAAACATGGAGAGAGATATTGAGTAGAACCCTCTTGAACTCCTTCCAAGATAAAACCTTACTTCAACTCCACCAAAATATGTCAATAACAATCAGATTGAAACTCAGTTCTCCACCCCATAATCTTCAAACACAGATAAAGGAATGAATAATGGGATATAAGAAAGAGAAGTTGGGTAAGTACATCCTTCGGACTTTGTTCTCCCCTAGACAAAAGGAAGCTCTTACTATGAGACAACTATCCAAGTTGACAGTATGGATCTTATCTTGTAGCTGTTTTTGTAACCCCCCAAAACCTTGGCCAATATTATTCTCAAAAATGCAAATAGTGTTTCCACGAAAAGAGTTGTAATACAGAAAAATAAATATTTGAAAGGCATAAGGTTAATTTTCTTTTCAAGAATGATTTTAATCTTGGACTCAGGTTTCAAAAACAAAATTATCATTTTAAATGCAGCTGAAATATTCACATATGTCTTAACAGTTTAACTGTGAAAACATATCTTGAACAAGAAAAATCTCTTAGGTTTTTAAAAATTGCTTTTAATTTAAAAATAAATCATAATTAAATCTTGAGGATTCAAATTAAATTTTTGTACAAAATTGAGGTAAGATATCTTTAACCCATGACAAATTACAAAGTTTCATATATAGAAATTATGTCGTCACTACCTTCTTTCAGTAAATTCTTCATCTTTTTATTTTTATTTAATTAAGAAAGAGTCAAAACTATGAATAATCCAAAATATTGGAGAAAAAAAAAGCAAGAAAAATACATATACAAACGTAGGCATTCTTTGTCTACTTGGAAGGAAAAACACACAAGAACAAGTAAGTTATCTTATTTTCAATTTTAAAACAGAGGTTATCAATGACCCCAGAAGAGTGATGGAGGATTAAATTTGTCTTGAAGAGGACAAATTTGGATGGAGGCAGAAATTATATTTTGTAGAAGAGGTTAGTTGATGAAAAGTAAATTTCTGGATGTTCATCTTTAGTCATACATCCTAGGAAGAAACCTTTTCATATTTTTGATGAAAGGAATTAAATTTGGATACTGATTCGAGGAAGAGGAACAGCCTCGGTAGCGCAGTAGGCAGCGCGTCAGTCTCATAATCTGAAGGCCGTGAGTTCGAGCCTCACCCGGGGCAACCCTATTTTTTATTCTAATTAACGACCTCAACTCCTCAGGAATCTCTTTTACTTTTCCTTGTGAAAATGATTAGAAAAGTCAGATTGTATTGATTATTTTCACTAAATATTTAAAAAGATTTTCAAAAAAAGCTTAGAAGCAAGCAAATGACCATCCTTATATATATATTCTACATAAATAATTGCATTATTTGAGTTTCTTCGAGTTCATGAAATGGTCAGAATTATATCAGGCACACTGAATATTTTATATATAAAAACAAAAAAACATGGAGAGAGATATTGAGTAGAACCCTCTTGAACTCCTTCCAAGATAAAACCTTACTTCAACTCCACCAAAATATGTCAATAACAATCAGATTGAAACTCAGTTCTCCACCCCATAATCTTCAAACACAGATAAAGGAATGAATAATGGGATACAAGAAAGAGAAGTTGGGTAAGTACATCCTTCGGACTTTGTTCTCCCCTAGACAAAAGGAAGCTCTTACTATGAGACAACTATCCAAGTTGACAGTATGGATCTTATCTTGTAGCTGTTTTTGTAACCCCCCAAAACCTTGGCCAATATTATTCTCAAAAATGCAAATAGTGTTTCCACGAAAAGAGTTGTAATACAGAAAAATAAATATTTGAAAGGCATAAGGTTAATTTTCTTTTCAAGAATGATTTTAATCTTGGACTCAGGTTTCAAAAACAAAATTATCATTTTAAATGCAGCTGAAATATTCACATATGTCTTAACAGTTTAACTGTGAAAACATATCTTGAACAAGAAAAATCTCTTAGGTTTTTAAAAATTGCTTTTAATTTAAAAATAAATCATAATTAAATCTTGAGGATTCAAATTAAATTTTTGTACAAAATTGAGGTAAGATATCTTTAACCCATGACAAATTACAAAGTTTCATATATAGAAATTATGTCGTCACTACCTTCTTTCTGTAAATTCTTCATCTTTTTATTTTTATTTAATTAAGAAAGAGTCAAAACTATGAATAATCCAAAATATTGGAGAAAAAAAAAGCAAGAAAAATACATATACAAACGTAGGCATTCTTTGTCCACTTGGAAGGAAAAACACACAAGAACAAGTAAGTTATCTTATTTTCAATTTTAAAACAGAGGTTATCAATGACCCCAGAAGAGTGATGGAGGATTAAATTTGTCTTGAAGAGGACAAATTTGGATGGAGGCAGAAATTATATTTTGTAGAAGAGGTTAGTTGATGAAAAGTAAATTTCTGGATGTTCATCTTTAGTCATACATCCTAGGAAGAAACCTTTTCATATTTTTGATGAAAGGAATTAAATTTGGATACTGATTCGAGGAAGAGGAACAGCCTCGGTAGCGCAGTAGGCAGCGCGTCAGTCTCATAATCTGAAGGCCGTGAGTCCGAGCCTCACCCGGGGCAACCCTACTTTTTATTCTAATTAACGACCTCAACTCCTCAGGAATCTCTTTTACTTTTCCTTTTGAAAATGATTAGAAAAGTCAGATTGTATTGATTATTTTCACTAAATATTTAAAAAGATTTTCAAAAAAAGCTTAGAAGCAAGCAAATGACCATCCTTATATATATATTCTACATAAATAATTGCATTATTTGAGTTTCTTCGAGTTCATGAAATGGTCAGAATTATATCAGGCACACTGAATATTTTATATATAAAAACAAAAAAACATGGAGAGAGATATTGAGTAGAACCCTCTTGAACTCCTTCCAAGATAAAACCTTACTTCAACTCCACCAAAATATGTCAATAACAATCAGATTGAAACTCAGTTCTCCACCCCATAATCTTCAAACACAGATAAAGGAATGAATAATGGGATACAAGAAAGAGAAGTTGGGTAAGTACATCCTTCGGACTTTGTTCTCCCCTAGACAAAAGGAAGCTCTTACTATGAGACAACTATCCAAGTTGACAGTATGGATCTTATCTTGTAGCTGTTTTTGTAACCCCCCAAAACCTTGGCCAATATTATTCTCAAAAATGCAAATAGTGTTTCCACGAAAAGAGTTGTAATACAGAAAAATAAATATTTGAAAGGCATAAGGTTAATTTTCTTTTCAAGAATGATTTTAATCTTGGACTCAGGTTTCAAAAACAAAATTATCATTTTAAATGCAGCTGAAATATTCACATATGTCTTAACAGTTTAACTGTGAAAACATATCTTGAACAAGAAAAATCTCTTAGGTTTTTAAAAATTGCTTTTAATTTAAAAATAAATCATAATTAAATCTTGAGGATTCAAATTAAATTTTTGTACAAAATTGAGGTAAGATATCTTTAACCCATGACAAATTACAAAGTTTCATATATAGAAATTATGTCGTCACTACCTTCTTTCTGTAAATTCTTCATCTTTTTATTTTTATTTAATTAAGAAAGAGTCAAAACTATGAATAATCCAAAATATTGGAGAAAAAAAAAGCAAGAAAAATACATATACAAACGTAGGCATTCTTTGTCCACTTGGAAGGAAAAACACACAAGAACAAGTAAGTTATCTTATTTTCAATTTTAAAACAGAGGTTATCAATGACCCCAGAAGAGTGATGGAGGATTAAATTTGTCTTGAAGAGGACAAATTTGGATGGAGGCAGAAATTATATTTTGTAGAAGAGGTTAGTTGATGAAAAGTAAATTTCTGTATGTTCATCTTTAGTCATACATCCTAGGAAGAAACCTTTTCATATTTTTGATGAAAGGAATTAAATTTGGATACTGATTCGAGGAAGAGGAACAGCCTCGGTAGCGCAGTAGGCAGCGCGTCAGTCTCATAATCTGAAGGCCGTGAGTTCGAGCCTCACCCGGGGCAACCCTACTTTTTATTCTAATTAACGACCTCAACTCCTCAGGAATCTCTTTTACTTTTCCTTGTGAAAATGATTAGAAAAGTCAGATTGTATTGATTATTTTCACTAAATATTTAAAAAGATTTTCAAAAAAAGCTTAGAAGCAAGCAAATGACCATCCTTATATATATATTCTACATAAATAATTGCATTATTTGAGTTTCTTCGAGTTCATGAAATGGTCAGAATTATATCAGGCACACTGAATATTTTATATATAAAAACAAAAAAACATGGAGAGAGATATTGAGTAGAACCCTCTTGAACTCCTTCCAAGATAAAACCTTACTTCAACTCCACCAAAATATGTCAATAACAATCAGATTGAAACTCAGTTCTCCACCCCATAATCTTCAAACACAGATAAAGGAATGAATAATGGGATACAAGAAAGAGAAGTTGGGTAAGTACATCCTTCGGACTTTGTTCTCCCCTAGACAAAAGGAAGCTCTTACTATGAGACAACTATCCAAGTTGACAGTATGGATCTTATCTTGTAGCTGTTTTTGTAACCCCCCAAAACCTTGGCCAATATTATTCTCAAAAATGCAAATAGTGTTTCCACGAAAAGAGTTGTAATACAGAAAAATAAATATTTGAAAGGCATAAGGTTAATTTTCTTTTCAAGAATGATTTTAATCTTGGACTCAGGTTTCAAAAACAAAATTATCATTTTAAATGCAGCTGAAATATTCACATATGTCTTAACAGTTTAACTGTGAAAACATATCTTGAACAAGAAAAATCTCTTAGGTTTTTAAAAATTGCTTTTAATTTAAAAATAAATCATAATTAAATCTTGAGGATTCAAATTAAATTTTTGTACAAAATTGAGGTAAGATATCTTTAACCCATGACAAATTACAAAGTTTCATATATAGAAATTATGTCGTCACTACCTTCTTTCTGTAAATTCTTCATCTTTTTATTTTTATTTAATTAAGAAAGAGTCAAAACTATGAATAATCCAAAATATTGGAGAAAAAAAAAGCAAGAAAAATACATATACAAACGTAGGCATTCTTTGTCCACTTGGAAGGAAAAACACACAAGAACAAGTAAGTTATCTTATTTTCAATTTTAAAACAGAGGTTATCAATGACCCCAGAAGAGTGATGGAGGATTAAATTTGTCTTGAAGAGGACAAATTTGGATGGAGGCAGAAATTATATTTTGTAGAAGAGGTTAGTTGATGAAAAGTAAATTTCTGTATGTTCATCTTTAGTCATACATCCTAGGAAGAAACCTTTTCATATTTTTGATGAAAGGAATTAAATTTGGATACTGATTCGAGGAAGAGGAACAGCCTCGGTAGCGCAGTAGGCAGCGCGTCAGTCTCATAATCTGAAGGCCGTGAGTTCGAGCCTCACCCGGGGCAACCCTACTTTTTATTCTAATTAACGACCTCAACTCCTCAGGAATCTCTTTTACTTTTCCTTGTGAAAATGATTAGAAAAGTCAGATTGTATTGATTATTTTCACTAAATATTTAAAAAGATTTTCAAAAAAAGCTTAGAAGCAAGCAAATGACCATCCTTATATATATATTCTACATAAATAATTGCATTATTTGAGTTTCTTCGAGTTCATGAAATGGTCAGAATTATATCAGGCACACTGAATATTTTATATATAAAAACAAAAAAACATGGAGAGAGATATTGAGTAGAACCCTCTTGAACTCCTTCCAAGATAAAACCTTACTTCAACTCCACCAAAATATGTCAATAACAATCAGATTGAAACTCAGTTCTCCACCCCATAATCTTCAAACACAGATAAAGGAATGAATAATGGGATACAAGAAAGAGAAGTTGGGTAAGTACATCCTTCGGACTTTGTTCTCCCCTAGACAAAAGGAAGCTCTTACTATGAGACAACTATCCAAGTTGACAGTATGGATCTTATCTTGTAGCTGTTTTTGTAACCCCCCAAAACCTTGGCCAATATTATTCTCAAAAATGCAAATAGTGTTTCCACGAAAAGAGTTGTAATACAGAAAAATAAATATTTGAAAGGCATAAGGTTAATTTTCTTTTCAAGAATGATTTTAATCTTGGACTCAGGTTTCAAAAACAAAATTATCATTTTAAATGCAGCTGAAATATTCACATATGTCTTAACAGTTTAACTGTGAAAACATATCTTGAACAAGAAAAATCTCTTAGGTTTTTAAAAATTGCTTTTAATTTAAAAATAAATCATAATTAAATCTTGAGGATTCAAATTAAATTTTTGTACAAAATTGAGGTAAGATATCTTTAACCCATGACAAATTACAAAGTTTCATATATAGAAATTATGTCGTCACTACCTTCTTTCTGTAAATTCTTCATCTTTTTATTTTTATTTAATTAAGAAAGAGTCAAAACTATGAATAATCCAAAATATTGGAGAAAAAAAAAGCAAGAAAAATACATATACAAACGTAGGCATTCTTTGTCCACTTGGAAGGAAAAACACACAAGAACAAGTAAGTTATCTTATTTTCAATTTTAAAACAGAGGTTATCAATGACCCCAGAAGAGTGATGGAGGATTAAATTTGTCTTGAAGAGGACAAATTTGGATGGAGGCAGAAATTATATTTTGTAGAAGAGGTTAGTTGATGAAAAGTAAATTTCTGGATGTTCATCTTTAGTCATACATCCTAGGAAGAAACCTTTTCATATTTTTGATGAAAGGAATTAAATTTGGATACTGATTCGAGGAAGAGGAACAGCCTCGGTAGCGCAGTAGGCAGCGCGTCAGTCTCATAATCTGAAGGCCGTGAGTTCGAGCCTCACCCGGGGCAACCCTACTTTTTATTCTAATTAACGACCTCAACTCCTCAGGAATCTCTTTTACTTTTCCTTTTGAAAATGATTAGAAAAGTCAGATTGTATTGATTATTTTCACTAAATATTTAAAAAGATTTTCAAAAAAAGCTTAGAAGCAAGCAAATGACCATCCTTATATATATATTCTACATAAATAATTGCATTATTTGAGTTTCTTCGAGTTCATGAAATGGTCAGAATTATATCAGGCACACTGAATATTTTATATATAAAAACAAAAAAACATGGAGAGAGATATTGAGTAGAACCCTCTTGAACTCCTTCCAAGATAAAACCTTACTTCAACTCCACCAAAATATGTCAATAACAATCAGATTGAAACTCAGTTCTCCACCCCATAATCTTCAAACACAGATAAAGGAATGAATAATGGGATACAAGAAAGAGAAGTTGGGTAAGTACATCCTTCGGACTTTGTTCTCCCCTAGACAAAAGGAAGCTCTTACTATGAGACAACTATCCAAGTTGACAGTATGGATCTTATCTTGTAGCTGTTTTTGTAACCCCCCAAAACCTTGGCCAATATTATTCTCAAAAATGCAAATAGTGTTTCCACGAAAAGAGTTGTAATACAGAAAAATAAATATTTGAAAGGCATAAGGTTAATTTTCTTTTCAAGAATGATTTTAATCTTGGACTCAGGTTTCAAAAACAAAATTATCATTTTAAATGCAGCTGAAATATTCACATATGTCTTAACAGTTTAACTGTGAAAACATATCTTGAACAAGAAAAATCTCTTAGGTTTTTAAAAATTGCTTTTAATTTAAAAATAAATCATAATTAAATCTTGAGGATTCAAATTAAATTTTTGTACAAAATTGAGGTAAGATATCTTTAACCCATGACAAATTACAAAGTTTCATATATAGAAATTATGTCGTCACTACCTTCTTTCTGTAAATTCTTCATCTTTTTATTTTTATTTAATTAAGAAAGAGTCAAAACTATGAATAATCCAAAATATTGGAGAAAAAAAAAGCAAGAAAAATACATATACAAACGTAGGCATTCTTTGTCCACTTGGAAGGAAAAACACACAAGAACAAGTAAGTTATCTTATTTTCAATTTTAAAACAGAGGTTATCAATGACCCCAGAAGAGTGATGGAGGATTAAATTTGTCTTGAAGAGGACAAATTTGGATGGAGGCAGAAATTATATTTTGTAGAAGAGGTTAGTTGATGAAAAGTAAATTTCTGGATGTTCATCTTTAGTCATACATCCTAGGAAGAAACCTTTTCATATTTTTGATGAAAGGAATTAAATTTGGATACTGATTCGAGGAAGAGGAACAGCCTCGGTAGCGCAGTAGGCAGCGCGTCAGTCTCATAATCTGAAGGCCGTGAGTTCGAGCCTCACCCGGGGCAACCCTACTTTTTATTCTAATTAACGACCTCAACTCCTCAGGAATCTCTTTTACTTTTCCTTGTGAAAATGATTAGAAAAGTCAGATTGTATTGATTATTTTCACTAAATATTTAAAAAGATTTTCAAAAAAAGCTTAGAAGCAAGCAAATGACCATCCTTATATATATATTCTACATAAATAATTGCATTATTTGAGTTTCTTCGAGTTCATGAAATGGTCAGAATTATATCAGGCACACTGAATATTTTATATATAAAAACAAAAAAACATGGAGAGAGATATTGAGTAGAACCCTCTTGAACTCCTTCCAAGATAAAACCTTACTTCAACTCCACCAAAATATGTCAATAACAATCAGATTGAAACTCAGTTCTCCACCCCATAATCTTCAAACACAGATAAAGGAATGAATAATGGGATATAAGAAAGAGAAGTTGGGTAAGTACATCCTTCGGACTTTGTTCTCCCCTAGACAAAAGGAAGCTCTTACTATGAGACAACTATCCAAGTTGACAGTATGGATCTTATCTTGTAGCTGTTTTTGTAACCCCCCAAAACCTTGGCCAATATTATTCTCAAAAATGCAAATAGTGTTTCCACGAAAAGAGTTGTAATACAGAAAAATAAATATTTGAAAGGCATAAGGTTAATTTTCTTTTCAAGAATGATTTTAATCTTGGACTCAGGTTTCAAAAACAAAATTATCATTTTAAATGCAGCTGAAATATTCACATATGTCTTAACAGTTTAACTGTGAAAACATATCTTGAACAAGAAAAATCTCTTAGGTTTTTAAAAATTGCTTTTAATTTAAAAATAAATCATAATTAAATCTTGAGGATTCAAATTAAATTTTTGTACAAAATTGAGGTAAGATATCTTTAACCCATGACAAATTACAAAGTTTCATATATAGAAATTATGTCGTCACTACCTTCTTTCTGTAAATTCTTCATCTTTTTATTTTTATTTAATTAAGAAAGAGTCAAAACTATGAATAATCCAAAATATTGGAGAAAAAAAAAGCAAGAAAAATACATATACAAACGTAGGCATTCTTTGTCCACTTGGAAGGAAAAACACACAAGAACAAGTAAGTTATCTTATTTTCAATTTTAAAACAGAGGTTATCAATGACCCCAGAAGAGTGAGGGAGGATTAAATTTGTCTTGAAGAGGACAAATTTGGATGGAGGCAGAAATTATATTTTGTAGAAGAGGTTAGTTGATGAAAAGTAAATTTCTGGATGTTCATCTTTAGTCATACATCCTAGGAAGAAACCTTTTCATATTTTTGATGAAAGGAATTAAATTTGGATACTGATTCGAGGAAGAGGAACAGCCTCGGTAGCGCAGTAGGCAGCGCGTCAGTCTCATAATCTGAAGGCCGTGAGTTCGAGCCTCACCCGGGGCAACCCTACTTTTTATTCTAATTAACGACCTCAACTCCTCAGGAATCTCTTTTACTTTTCCTTGTGAAAATGATTAGAAAAGTCAGATTGTATTGATTATTTTCACTAAATATTTAAAAAGATTTTCAAAAAAAGCTTAGAAGCAAGCAAATGACCATCCTTATATATATATTCTACATAAATAATTGCATTATTTGAGTTTCTTCGAGTTCATGAAATGGTCAGAATTATATCAGGCACACTGAATATTTTATATATAAAAACAAAAAAACATGGAGAGAGATATTGAGTAGAACCCTCTTGAACTCCTTCCAAGATAAAACCTTACTTCAACTCCACCAAAATATGTCAATAACAATCAGATTGAAACTCAGTTCTCCACCCCATAATCTTCAAACACAGATAAAGGAATGAATAATGGGATACAAGAAAGAGAAGTTGGGTAAGTACATCCTTCGGACTTTGTTCTCCCCTAGACAAAAGGAAGCTCTTACTATGAGACAACTATCCAAGTTGACAGTATGGATCTTATCTTGTAGCTGTTTTTGTAACCCCCCAAAACCTTGGCCAATATTATTCTCAAAAATGCAAATAGTGTTTCCACGAAAAGAGTTGTAATACAGAAAAATAAATATTTGAAAGGCATAAGGTTAATTTTCTTTTCAAGAATGATTTTAATCTTGGACTCAGGTTTCAAAAACAAAATTATCATTTTAAATGCAGCTGAAATATTCACATATGTCTTAACAGTTTAACTGTGAAAACATATCTTGAACAAGAAAAATCTCTTAGGTTTTTAAAAATTGCTTTTAATTTAAAAATAAATCATAATTAAATCTTGAGGATTCAAATTAAATTTTTGTACAAAATTGAGGTAAGATATCTTTAACCCATGACAAATTACAAAGTTTCATATATAGAAATTATGTCGTCACTACCTTCTTTCTGTAAATTCTTCATCTTTTTATTTTTATTTAATTAAGAAAGAGTCAAAACTATGAATAATCCAAAATATTGGAGAAAAAAAAAGCAAGAAAAATACATATACAAACGTAGGCATTCTTTGTCCACTTGGAAGGAAAAACACACAAGAACAAGTAAGTTATCTTATTTTCAATTTTAAAACAGAGGTTATCAATGACCCCAGAAGAGTGAGGGAGGATTAAATTTGTCTTGAAGAGGACAAATTTGGATGGAGGCAGAAATTATATCTTGTAGAAGAGGTTAGTTGATGAAAAGTAAATTTCTGGATGTTCATCTTTAGTCATACATCCTAGGAAGAAACCTTTTCATATTTTTGATGAAAGGAATTAAATTTGGATACTGATTCGAGGAAGAGGAACAGCCTCGGTAGCGCAGTAGGCAGCGCGTCAGTCTCATAATCTGAAGGCCGTGAGTTCGAGCCTCACCCGGGGCAACCCTACTTTTTATTCTAATTAACGACCTCAACTCCTCAGGAATCTCTTTTACTTTTCCTTGTGAAAATGATTAGAAAAGTCAGATTGTATTGATTATTTTCACTAAATATTTAAAAAGATTTTCAAAAAAAGCTTAGAAGCAAGCAAATGACCATCCTTATATATATATTCTACATAAATAATTGCATTATTTGAGTTTCTTCGAGTTCATGAAATGGTCAGAATTATATCAGGCACACTGAATATTTTATATATAAAAACAAAAAAACATGGAGAGAGATATTGAGTAGAACCCTCTTGAACTCCTTCCAAGATAAAACCTTACTTCAACTCCACCAAAATATGTCAATAACAATCAGATTGAAACTCAGTTCTCCACCCCATAATCTTCAAACACAGATAAAGGAATGAATAATGGGATATAAGAAAGAGAAGTTGGGTAAGTACATCCTTCGGACTTTGTTCTCCCCTAGACAAAAGGAAGCTCTTACTATGAGACAACTATCCAAGTTGACAGTATGGATCTTATCTTGTAGCTGTTTTTGTAACCCCCCAAAACCTTGGCCAATATTATTCTCAAAAATGCAAATAGTGTTTCCACGAAAAGAGTTGTAATACAGAAAAATAAATATTTGAAAGGCATAAGGTTAATTTTCTTTTCAAGAATGATTTTAATCTTGGACTCAGGTTTCAAAAACAAAATTATCATTTTAAATGCAGCTGAAATATTCACATATGTCTTAACAGTTTAACTGTGAAAACATATCTTGAACAAGAAAAATCTCTTAGGTTTTTAAAAATTGCTTTTAATTTAAAAATAAATCATAATTAAATCTTGAGGATTCAAATTAAATTTTTGTACAAAATTGAGGTAAGATATCTTTAACCCATGACAAATTACAAAGTTTCATATATAGAAATTATGTCGTCACTACCTTCTTTCTGTAAATTCTTCATCTTTTTATTTTTATTTAATTAAGAAAGAGTCAAAACTATGAATAATCCAAAATATTGGAGAAAAAAAAAGCAAGAAAAATACATATACAAACGTAGGCATTCTTTGTCCACTTGGAAGGAAAAACACACAAGAACAAGTAAGTTATCTTATTTTCAATTTTAAAACAGAGGTTATCAATGACCCCAGAAGAGTGATGGAGGATTAAATTTGTCTTGAAGAGGACAAATTTGGATGGAGGCAGAAATTATATTTTGTAGAAGAGGTTAGTTGATGAAAAGTAAATTTCTGGATGTTCATCTTTAGTCATACATCCTAGGAAGAAACCTTTTCATATTTTTGATGAAAGGAATTAAATTTGGATACTGATTCGAGGAAGAGGAACAGCCTCGGTAGCGCAGTAGGCAGCGCGTCAGTCTCATAATCTGAAGGTCGTGAGTTCGAGCCTCACCCGGGGCAACCCTACTTTTTATTCTAATTAACGACCTCAACTCCTCAGGAATCTCTTTTACTTTTCCTTGTGAAAATGATTAGAAAAGTCAGATTGTATTGATTATTTTCACTAAATATTTAAAAAGATTTTCAAAAAAAGCTTAGAAGCAAGCAAATGACCATCCTTATATATATATTCTACATAAATAATTGCATTATTTGAGTTTCTTCGAGTTCATGAAATGGTCAGAATTATATCAGGCACACTGAATATTTTATATATAAAAACAAAAAAACATGGAGAGAGATATTGAGTAGAACCCTCTTGAACTCCTTCCAAGATAAAACCTTACTTCAACTCCACCAAAATATGTCAATAACAATCAGATTGAAACTCAGTTCTCCACCCCATAATCTTCAAACACAGATAAAGGAATGAATAATGGGATATAAGAAAGAGAAGTTGGGTAAGTACATCCTTCGGACTTTGTTCTCCCCTAGACAAAAGGAAGCTCTTACTATGAGACAACTATCCAAGTTGACAGTATGGATCTTATCTTGTAGCTGTTTTTGTAACCCCCCAAAACCTTGGCCAATATTATTCTCAAAAATGCAAATAGTGTTTCCACGAAAAGAGTTGTAATACAGAAAAATAAATATTTGAAAGGCATAAGGTTAATTTTCTTTTCAAGAATGATTTTAATCTTGGACTCAGGTTTCAAAAACAAAATTATCATTTTAAATGCAGCTGAAATATTCACATATGTCTTAACAGTTTAACTGTGAAAACATATCTTGAACAAGAAAAATCTCTTAGGTTTTTAAAAATTGCTTTTAATTTAAAAATAAATCATAATTAAATCTTGAGGATTCAAATTAAATTTTTGTACAAAATTGAGGTAAGATATCTTTAACCCATGACAAATTACAAAGTTTCATATATAGAAATTATGTCGTCACTACCTTCTTTCTGTAAATTCTTCATCTTTTTATTTTTATTTAATTAAGAAAGAGTCAAAACTATGAATAATCCAAAATATTGGAGAAAAAAAAAGCAAGAAAAATACATATACAAACGTAGGCATTCTTTGTCCACTTGGAAGGAAAAACACACAAGAACAAGTAAGTTATCTTATTTTCAATTTTAAAACAGAGGTTATCAATGACCCCAGAAGAGTGAGGGAGGATTAAATTTGTCTTGAAGAGGACAAATTTGGATGGAGGCAGAAATTATATCTTGTAGAAGAGGTTAGTTGATGAAAAGTAAATTTCTGGATGTTCATCTTTAGTCATACATCCTAGGAAGAAACCTTTTCATATTTTTGATGAAAGGAATTAAATTTGGATACTGATTCGAGGAAGAGGAACAGCCTCGGTAGCGCAGTAGGCAGCGCGTCAGTCTCATAATCTGAAGGCCGTGAGTTCGAGCCTCACCCGGGGCAACCCTACTTTTTATTCTAATTAACGACCTCAACTCCTCAGGAATCTCTTTTACTTTTCCTTGTGAAAATGATTAGAAAAGTCAGATTGTATTGATTATTTTCACTAAATATTTAAAAAGATTTTCAAAAAAAGCTTAGAAGCAAGCAAATGACCATCCTTATATATATATTCTACATAAATAATTGCATTATTTGAGTTTCTTCGAGTTCATGAAATGGTCAGAATTATATCAGGCACACTGAATATTTTATATATAAAAACAAAAAAACATGGAGAGAGATATTGAGTAGAACCCTCTTGAACTCCTTCCAAGATAAAACCTTACTTCAACTCCACCAAAATATGTCAATAACAATCAGATTGAAACTCAGTTCTCCACCCCATAATCTTCAAACACAGATAAAGGAATGAATAATGGGATACAAGAAAGAGAAGTTGGGTAAGTACATCCTTCGGACTTTGTTCTCCCCTAGACAAAAGGAAGCTCTTACTATGAGACAACTATCCAAGTTGACAGTATGGATCTTATCTTGTAGCTGTTTTTGTAACCCCCCAAAACCTTGGCCAATATTATTCTCAAAAATGCAAATAGTGTTTCCACGAAAAGAGTTGTAATACAGAAAAATAAATATTTGAAAGGCATAAGGTTAATTTTCTTTTCAAGAATGATTTTAATCTTGGACTCAGGTTTCAAAAACAAAATTATCATTTTAAATGCAGCTGAAATATTCACATATGTCTTAACAGTTTAACTGTGAAAACATATCTTGAACAAGAAAAATCTCTTAGGTTTTTAAAAATTGCTTTTAATTTAAAAATAAATCATAATTAAATCTTGAGGATTCAAATTAAATTTTTGTACAAAATTGAGGTAAGATATCTTTAACCCATGACAAATTACAAAGTTTCATATATAGAAATTATGTCGTCACTACCTTCTTTCTGTAAATTCTTCATCTTTTTATTTTTATTTAATTAAGAAAGAGTCAAAACTATGAATAATCCAAAATATTGGAGAAAAAAAAAGCAAGAAAAATACATATACAAACGTAGGCATTCTTTGTCCACTTGGAAGGAAAAACACACAAGAACAAGTAAGTTATCTTATTTTCAATTTTAAAACAGAGGTTATCAATGACCCCAGAAGAGTGATGGAGGATTAAATTTGTCTTGAAGAGGACAAATTTGGATGGAGGCAGAAATTATATTTTGTAGAAGAGGTTAGTTGATGAAAAGTAAATTTCTGGATGTTCATCTTTAGTCATACATCCTAGGAAGAAACCTTTTCATATTTTTGATGAAAGGAATTAAATTTGGATACTGATTCGAGGAAGAGGAACAGCCTCGGTAGCGCAGTAGGCAGCGCGTCAGTCTCATAATCTGAAGGCCGTGAGTTCGAGCCTCACCCGGGGCAACCCTACTTTTTATTCTAATTAACGACCTCAACTCCTCAGGAATCTCTTTTACTTTTCCTTGTGAAAATGATTAGAAAAGTCAGATTGTATTGATTATTTTCACTAAATATTTAAAAAGATTTTCAAAAAAAGCTTAGAAGCAAGCAAATGACCATCCTTATATATATATTCTACATAAATAATTGCATTATTTGAGTTTCTTCGAGTTCATGAAATGGTCAGAATTATATCAGGCACACTGAATATTTTATATATAAAAACAAAAAAACATGGAGAGAGATATTGAGTAGAACCCTCTTGAACTCCTTCCAAGATAAAACCTTACTTCAACTCCACCAAAATATGTCAATAACAATCAGATTGAAACTCAGTTCTCCACCCCATAATCTTCAAACACAGATAAAGGAATGAATAATGGGATATAAGAAAGAGAAGTTGGGTAAGTACATCCTTCGGACTTTGTTCTCCCCTAGACAAAAGGAAGCTCTTACTATGAGACAACTATCCAAGTTGACAGTATGGATCTTATCTTGTAGCTGTTTTTGTAACCCCCCAAAACCTTGGGCAATATTATTCTCAAAAATGCAAATAGTGTTTCCACGAAAAGAGTTGTAATACAGAAAAATAAATATTTGAAAGGCATAAGGTTAATTTTCTTTTCAAGAATGATTTTAATCTTGGACTCAGGTTTCAAAAACAAAATTATCATTTTAAATGCAGCTGAAATATTCACATATGTCTTAACAGTTTAACTGTGAAAACATATCTTGAACAAGAAAAATCTCTTAGGTTTTTAAAAATTGCTTTTAATTTAAAAATAAATCATAATTAAATCTTGAGGATTCAAATTAAATTTTTGTACAAAATTGAGGTAAGATATCTTTAACCCATGACAAATTACAAAGTTTCATATATAGAAATTATGTCGTCACTACCTTCTTTCTGTAAATTCTTCATCTTTTTATTTTTATTTAATTAAGAAAGAGTCAAAACTATGAATAATCCAAAATATTGGAGAAAAAAAAAGCAAGAAAAATACATATACAAACGTAGGCATTCTTTGTCCACTTGGAAGGAAAAACACACAAGAACAAGTAAGTTATCTTATTTTCAATTTTAAAACAGAGGTTATCAATGACCCCAGAAGAGTGAGGGAGGATTAAATTTGTCTTGAAGAGGACAAATTTGGATGGAGGCAGAAATTATATCTTGTAGAAGAGGTTAGTTGATGAAAAGTAAATTTCTGGATGTTCATCTTTAGTCATACATCCTAGGAAGAAACCTTTTCATATTTTTGATGAAAGGAATTAAATTTGGATACTGATTCGAGGAAGAGGAACAGCCTCGGTAGCGCAGTAGGCAGCGCGTCAGTCTCATAATCTGAAGGCCGTGAGTTCGAGCCTCACCCGGGGCAACCCTACTTTTTATTCTAATTAACGACCTCAACTCCTCAGGAATCTCTTTTACTTTTCCTTGTGAAAATGATTAGAAAAGTCAGATTGTATTGATTATTTTCACTAAATATTTAAAAAGATTTTCAAAAAAAGCTTAGAAGCAAGCAAATGACCATCCTTATATATATATTCTACATAAATAATTGCATTATTTGAGTTTCTTCGAGTTCATGAAATGGTCAGAATTATATCAGGCACACTGAATATTTTATATATAAAAACAAAAAAACATGGAGAGAGATATTGAGTAGAACCCTCTTGAACTCCTTCCAAGATAAAACCTTACTTCAACTCCACCAAAATATGTCAATAACAATCAAATTGAAACTCAGTTCTCCACCCCATAATTTTCAAACACAGATAAAGGAATGAATAATGGGATACAAGAAAGAGAAGTTGGGTAAGTACATCCTTCGGACTTTGTTCTCCCCTAGACAAAAGGAAGCTCTTACTATGAGACAACTATCCAAGTTGACAGTATGGATCTTATCTTGTAGCTGTTTTTGTAACCCCCCAAAACCTTGGCCAATATTATTCTCAAAAATGCAAATAGTGTTTCCACGAAAAGAGTTGTAATACAGAAAAATAAATATTTGAAAGGCATAAGGTTAATTTTCTTTTCAAGAATGATTTTAATCTTGGACTCAGGTTTCAAAAACAAAATTATCATTTTAAATGCAGCTGAAATATTCACATATGTCTTAACAGTTTAACTGTGAAAACATATCTTGAACAAGAAAAATCTCTTAGGTTTTTAAAAATTGCTTTTAATTTAAAAATAAATCATAATTAAATCTTGAGGATTCAAATTAAATTTTTGTACAAAATTGAGGTAAGATATCTTTAACCCATGACAAATTACAAAGTTTCATATATAGAAATTATGTCGTCACTACCTTCTTTCTGTAAATTCTTCATCTTTTTATTTTTATTTAATTAAGAAAGAGTCAAAACTATGAATAATCCAAAATATTGGAGAAAAAAAAAGCAAGAAAAATACATATACAAACGTAGGCATTCTTTGTCCACTTGGAAGGAAAAACACACAAGAACAAGTAAGTTATCTTATTTTCAATTTTAAAACAGAGGTTATCAATGACCCCAGAAGAGTGATGGAGGATTAAATTTGTCTTGAAGAGGACAAATTTGGATGGAGGCAGAAATTATATTTTGTAGAAGAGGTTAGTTGATGAAAAGTAAATTTCTGGATGTTCATCTTTAGTCATACATCCTAGGAAGAAACCTTTTCATATTTTTGATGAAAGGAATTAAATTTGGATACTGATTCGAGGAAGAGGAACAGCCTCGGTAGCGCAGTAGGCAGCGCGTCAGTCTCATAATCTGAAGGCCGTGAGTTCGAGCCTCACCCGGGGCAACCCTACTTTTTATTCTAATTAACGACCTCAACTCCTCAGGAATCTCTTTTACTTTTCCTTGTGAAAATGATTAGAAAAGTCAGATTGTATTGATTATTTTCACTAAATATTTAAAAAGATTTTCAAAAAAAGCTTAGAAGCAAGCAAATGACCATCCTTATATATATATTCTACATAAATAATTGCATTATTTGAGTTTCTTCGAGTTCATGAAATGGTCAGAATTATATCAGGCACACTGAATATTTTATATATAAAAACAAAAAAACATGGAGAGAGATATTGAGTAGAACCCTCTTGAACTCCTTCCAAGATAAAACCTTACTTCAACTCCACCAAAATATGTCAATAACAATCAGATTGAAACTCAGTTCTCCACCCCATAATCTTCAAACACAGATAAAGGAATGAATAATGGGATACAAGAAAGAGAAGTTGGGTAAGTACATCCTTCGGACTTTGTTCTCCCCTAGACAAAAGGAAGCTCTTACTATGAGACAACTATCCAAGTTGACAGTATGGATCTTATCTTGTAGCTGTTTTTGTAACCCCCCAAAACCTTGGGCAATATTATTCTCAAAAATGCAAATAGTGTTTCCACGAAAAGAGTTGTAATACAGAAAAATAAATATTTGAAAGGCATAAGGTTAATTTTCTTTTCAAGAATGATTTTAATCTTGGACTCAGGTTTCAAAAACAAAATTATCATTTTAAATGCAGCTGAAATATTCACATATGTCTTAACAGTTTAACTGTGAAAACATATCTTGAACAAGAAAAATCTCTTAGGTTTTTAAAAATTGCTTTTAATTTAAAAATAAATCATAATTAAATCTTGAGGATTCAAATTAAATTTTTGTACAAAATTGAGGTAAGATATCTTTAACCCATGACAAATTACAAAGTTTCATATATAGAAATTATGTCGTCACTACCTTCTTTCTGTAAATTCTTCATCTTTTTATTTTTATTTAATTAAGAAAGAGTCAAAACTATGAATAATCCAAAATATTGGAGAAAAAAAAAGCAAGAAAAATACATATACAAACGTAGGCATTCTTTGTCCACTTGGAAGGAAAAACACACAAGAACAAGTAAGTTATCTTATTTTCAATTTTAAAACAGAGGTTATCAATGACCCCAGAAGAGTGAGGGAGGATTAAATTTGTCTTGAAGAGGACAAATTTGGATGGAGGCAGAAATTATATCTTGTAGAAGAGGTTAGTTGATGAAAAGTAAATTTCTGGATGTTCATCTTTAGTCATACATCCTAGGAAGAAACCTTTTCATATTTTTGATGAAAGGAATTAAATTTGGATACTGATTCGAGGAAGAGGAACAGCCTCGGTAGCGCAGTAGGCAGCGCGTCAGTCTCATAATCTGAAGGCCGTGAGTTCGAGCCTCACCCGGGGCAACCCTACTTTTTATTCGAATTAACGACCTCAACTCCTCAGGAATCTCTTTTACTTTTCCTTTTGAAAATGATTAGAAAAGTCAGATTGTATTGATTATTTTCACTAAATATTTAAAAAGATTTTCAAAAAAAGCTTAGAAGCAAGCAAATGACCATCCTTATATATATATTCTACATAAATAATTGCATTATTTGAGTTTCTTCGAGTTCATGAAATGGTCAGAATTATATCAGGCACACTGAATATTTTATATATAAAAACAAAAAAACATGGAGAGAGATATTGAGTAGAACCCTCTTGAACTCCTTCCAAGATAAAACCTTACTTCAACTCCACCAAAATATGTCAATAACAATCAGATTGAAACTCAGTTCTCCACCCCATAATCTTCAAACACAGATAAAGGAATGAATAATGGGATACAAGAAAGAGAAGTTGGGTAAGTACATCCTTCGGACTTTGTTCTCCCCTAGACAAAAGGAAGCTCTTACTATGAGACAACTATCCAAGTTGACAGTATGGATCTTATCTTGTAGCTGTTTTTGTAACCCCCCAAAACCTTGGCCAATATTATTCTCAAAAATGCAAATAGTGTTTCCACGAAAAGAGTTGTAATACAGAAAAATAAATATTTGAAAGGCATAAGGTTAATTTTCTTTTCAAGAATGATTTTAATCTTGGACTCAGGTTTCAAAAACAAAATTATCATTTTAAATGCAGCTGAAATATTCACATATGTCTTAACAGTTTAACTGTGAAAACATATCTTGAACAAGAAAAATCTCTTAGGTTTTTAAAAATTGCTTTTAATTTAAAAATAAATCATAATTAAATCTTGAGGATTCAAATTAAATTTTTGTACAAAATTGAGGTAAGATATCTTTAACCCATGACAAATTACAAAGTTTCATATATAGAAATTATGTCGTCACTACCTTCTTTCTGTAAATTCTTCATCTTTTTATTTTTATTTAATTAAGAAAGAGTCAAAACTATGAATAATCCAAAATATTGGAGAAAAAAAAAGCAAGAAAAATACATATACAAACGTAGGCATTCTTTGTCCACTTGGAAGGAAAAACACACAAGAACAAGTAAGTTATCTTATTTTCAATTTTAAAACAGAGGTTATCAATGACCCCAGAAGAGTGATGGAGGATTAAATTTGTCTTGAAGAGGACAAATTTGGATGGAGGCAGAAATTATATTTTGTAGAAGAGGTTAGTTGATGAAAAGTAAATTTCTGTATGTTCATCTTTAGTCATACATCCTAGGAAGAAACCTTTTCATATTTTTGATGAAAGGAATTAAATTTGGATACTGATTCGAGGAAGAGGAACAGCCTCGGTAGCGCAGTAGGCAGCGCGTCAGTCTCATAATCTGAAGGCCGTGAGTTCGAGCCTCACCCGGGGCAACCCTACTTTTTATTCTAATTAACGACCTCAACTCCTCAGGAATCTCTTTTACTTTTCCTTGTGAAAATGATTAGAAAAGTCAGATTGTATTGATTATTTTCACTAAATATTTAAAAAGATTTTCAAAAAAAGCTTAGAAGCAAGCAAATGACCATCCTTATATATATATTCTACATAAATAATTGCATTATTTGAGTTTCTTCGAGTTCATGAAATGGTCAGAATTATATCAGGCACACTGAATATTTTATATATAAAAACAAAAAAACATGGAGAGAGATATTGAGTAGAACCCTCTTGAACTCCTTCCAAGATAAAACCTTACTTCAACTCCACCAAAATATGTCAATAACAATCAGATTGAAACTCAGTTCTCCACCCCATAATCTTCAAACACAGATAAAGGAATGAATAATGGGATACAAGAAAGAGAAGTTGGGTAAGTACATCCTTCGGACTTTGTTCTCCCCTAGACAAAAGGAAGCTCTTACTATGAGACAACTATCCAAGTTGACAGTATGGATCTTATCTTGTAGCTGTTTTTGTAACCCCCCAAAACCTTGGCCAATATTATTCTCAAAAATGCAAATAGTGTTTCCACGAAAAGAGTTGTAATACAGAAAAATAAATATTTGAAAGGCATAAGGTTAATTTTCTTTTCAAGAATGATTTTAATCTTGGACTCAGGTTTCAAAAACAAAATTATCATTTTAAATGCAGCTGAAATATTCACATATGTCTTAACAGTTTAACTGTGAAAACATATCTTGAACAAGAAAAATCTCTTAGGTTTTTAAAAATTGCTTTTAATTTAAAAATAAATCATAATTAAATCTTGAGGATTCAAATTAAATTTTTGTACAAAATTGAGGTAAGATATCTTTAACCCATGACAAATTACAAAGTTTCATATATAGAAATTATGTCGTCACTACCTTCTTTCTGTAAATTCTTCATCTTTTTATTTTTATTTAATTAAGAAAGAGTCAAAACTATGAATAATCCAAAATATTGGAGAAAAAAAAAGCAAGAAAAATACATATACAAACGTAGGCATTCTTTGTCCACTTGGAAGGAAAAACACACAAGAACAAGTAAGTTATCTTATTTTCAATTTTAAAACAGAGGTTATCAATGACCCCAGAAGAGTGATGGAGGATTAAATTTGTCTTGAAGAGGACAAATTTGGATGGAGGCAGAAATTATATTTTGTAGAAGAGGTTAGTTGATGAAAAGTAAATTTCTGGATGTTCATCTTTAGTCATACATCCTAGGAAGAAACCTTTTCATATTTTTGATGAAAGGAATTAAATTTGGATACTGATTCGAGGAAGAGGAACAGCCTCGGTAGCGCAGTAGGCAGCGCGTCAGTCTCATAATCTGAAGGCCGTGAGTTCGAGCCTCACCCGGGGCAACCCTACTTTTTATTCTAATTAACGACCTCAACTCCTCAGGAATCTCTTTTACTTTTCCTTGTGAAAATGATTAGAAAAGTCAGATTGTATTGATTATTTTCACTAAATATTTAAAAAGATTTTCAAAAAAAGCTTAGAAGCAAGCAAATGACCATCCTTATATATATATTCTACATAAATAATTGCATTATTTGAGTTTCTTCGAGTTCATGAAATGGTCAGAATTATATCAGGCACACTGAATATTTTATATATAAAAACAAAAAAACATGGAGAGAGATATTGAGTAGAACCCTCTTGAACTCCTTCCAAGATAAAACCTTACTTCAACTCCACCAAAATATGTCAATAACAATCAGATTGAAACTCAGTTCTCCACCCCATAATCTTCAAACACAGATAAAGGAATGAATAATGGGATACAAGAAAGAGAAGTTGGGTAAGTACATCCTTCGGACTTTGTTCTCCCCTAGACAAAAGGAAGCTCTTACTATGAGACAACTATCCAAGTTGACAGTATGGATCTTATCTTGTAGCTGTTTTTGTAACCCCCCAAAACCTTGGCCAATATTATTCTCAAAAATGCAAATAGTGTTTCCACGAAAAGAGTTGTAATACAGAAAAATAAATATTTGAAAGGCATAAGGTTAATTTTCTTTTCAAGAATGATTTTAATCTTGGACTCAGGTTTCAAAAACAAAATTATCATTTTAAATGCAGCTGAAATATTCACATATGTCTTAACAGTTTAACTGTGAAAACATATCTTGAACAAGAAAAATCTCTTAGGTTTTTAAAAATTGCTTTTAATTTAAAAATAAATCATAATTAAATCTTGAGGATTCAAATTAAATTTTTGTACAAAATTGAGGTAAGATATCTTTAACCCATGACAAATTACAAAGTTTCATATATAGAAATTATGTCGTCACTACCTTCTTTCTGTAAATTCTTCATCTTTTTATTTTTATTTAATTAAGAAAGAGTCAAAACTATGAATAATCCAAAATATTGGAGAAAAAAAAAGCAAGAAAAATACATATACAAACGTAGGCATTCTTTGTCCACTTGGAAGGAAAAACACACAAGAACAAGTAAGTTATCTTATTTTCAATTTTAAAACAGAGGTTATCAATGACCCCAGAAGAGTGATGGAGGATTAAATTTGTCTTGAAGAGGACAAATTTGGATGGAGGCAGAAATTATATTTTGTAGAAGAGGTTAGTTGATGAAAAGTAAATTTCTGGATGTTCATCTTTAGTCATACATCCTAGGAAGAAACCTTTTCATATTTTTGATGAAAGGAATTAAATTTGGATACTGATTCGAGGAAGAGGAACAGCCTCGGTAGCGCAGTAGGCAGCGCGTCAGTCTCATAATCTGAAGGCCGTGAGTTCGAGCCTCACCCGGGGCAACCCTACTTTTTATTCTAATTAACGACCTCAACTCCTCAGGAATCTCTTTTACTTTTCCTTTTGAAAATGATTAGAAAAGTCAGATTGTATTGATTATTTTCACTAAATATTTAAAAAGATTTTCAAAAAAAGCTTAGAAGCAAGCAAATGACCATCCTTATATATATATTCTACATAAATAATTGCATTATTTGAGTTTCTTCGAGTTCATGAAATGGTCAGAATTATATCAGGCACACTGAATATTTTATATATAAAAACAAAAAAACATGGAGAGAGATATTGAGTAGAACCCTCTTGAACTCCTTCCAAGATAAAACCTTACTTCAACTCCACCAAAATATGTCAATAACAATCAGATTGAAACTCAGTTCTCCACCCCATAATCTTCAAACACAGATAAAGGAATGAATAATGGGATACAAGAAAGAGAAGTTGGGTAAGTACATCCTTCGGACTTTGTTCTCCCCTAGACAAAAGGAAGCTCTTACTATGAGACAACTATCCAAGTTGACAGTATGGATCTTATCTTGTAGCTGTTTTTGTAACCCCCCAAAACCTTGGCCAATATTATTCTCAAAAATGCAAATAGTGTTTCCACGAAAAGAGTTGTAATACAGAAAAATAAATATTTGAAAGGCATAAGGTTAATTTTCTTTTCAAGAATGATTTTAATCTTGGACTCAGGTTTCAAAAACAAAATTATCATTTTAAATGCAGCTGAAATATTCACATATGTCTTAACAGTTTAACTGTGAAAACATATCTTGAACAAGAAAAATCTCTTAGGTTTTTAAAAATTGCTTTTAATTTAAAAATAAATCATAATTAAATCTTGAGGATTCAAATTAAATTTTTGTACAAAATTGAGGTAAGATATCTTTAACCCATGACAAATTACAAAGTTTCATATATAGAAATTATGTCGTCACTACCTTCTTTCTGTAAATTCTTCATCTTTTTATTTTTATTTAATTAAGAAAGAGTCAAAACTATGAATAATCCAAAATATTGGAGAAAAAAAAAGCAAGAAAAATACATATACAAACGTAGGCATTCTTTGTCCACTTGGAAGGAAAAACACACAAGAACAAGTAAGTTATCTTATTTTCAATTTTAAAACAGAGGTTATCAATGACCCCAGAAGAGTGATGGAGGATTAAATTTGTCTTGAAGAGGACAAATTTGGATGGAGGCAGAAATTATATTTTGTAGAAGAGGTTAGTTGATGAAAAGTAAATTTCTGGATGTTCATCTTTAGTCATACATCCTAGGAAGAAACCTTTTCATATTTTTGATGAAAGGAATTAAATTTGGATACTGATTCGAGGAAGAGGAACAGCCTCGGTAGCGCAGTAGGCAGCGCGTCAGTCTCATAATCTGAAGGCCGTGAGTTCGAGCCTCACCCGGGGCAACCCTACTTTTTATTCTAATTAACGACCTCAACTCCTCAGGAATCTCTTTTACTTTTCCTTGTGAAAATGATTAGAAAAGTCAGATTGTATTGATTATTTTCACTAAATATTTAAAAAGATTTTCAAAAAAAGCTTAGAAGCAAGCAAATGACCATCCTTATATATATATTCTACATAAATAATTGCATTATTTGAGTTTCTTCGAGTTCATGAAATGGTCAGAATTATATCAGGCACACTGAATATTTTATATATAAAAACAAAAAAACATGGAGAGAGATATTGAGTAGAACCCTCTTGAACTCCTTCCAAGATAAAACCTTACTTCAACTCCACCAAAATATGTCAATAACAATCAGATTGAAACTCAGTTCTCCACCCCATAATCTTCAAACACAGATAAAGGAATGAATAATGGGATACAAGAAAGAGAAGTTGGGTAAGTACATCCTTCGGACTTTGTTCTCCCCTAGACAAAAGGAAGCTCTTACTATGAGACAACTATCCAAGTTGACAGTATGGATCTTATCTTGTAGCTGTTTTTGTAACCCCCCAAAACCTTGGCCAATATTATTCTCAAAAATGCAAATAGTGTTTCCACGAAAAGAGTTGTAATACAGAAAAATAAATATTTGAAAGGCATAAGGTTAATTTTCTTTTCAAGAATGATTTTAATCTTGGACTCAGGTTTCAAAAACAAAATTATCATTTTAAATGCAGCTGAAATATTCACATATGTCTTAACAGTTTAACTGTGAAAACATATCTTGAACAAGAAAAATCTCTTAGGTTTTTAAAAATTGCTTTTAATTTAAAAATAAATCATAATTAAATCTTGAGGATTCAAATTAAATTTTTGTACAAAATTGAGGTAAGATATCTTTAACCCATGACAAATTACAAAGTTTCATATATAGAAATTATGTCGTCACTACCTTCTTTCTGTAAATTCTTCATCTTTTTATTTTTATTTAATTAAGAAAGAGTCAAAACTATGAATAATCCAAAATATTGGAGAAAAAAAAAGCAAGAAAAATACATATACAAACGTAGGCATTCTTTGTCCACTTGGAAGGAAAAACACACAAGAACAAGTAAGTTATCTTATTTTCAATTTTAAAACAGAGGTTATCAATGACCCCAGAAGAGTGATGGAGGATTAAATTTGTCTTGAAGAGGACAAATTTGGATGGAGGCAGAAATTATATTTTGTAGAAGAGGTTAGTTGATGAAAAGTAAATTTCTGGATGTTCATCTTTAGTCATACATCCTAGGAAGAAACCTTTTCATATTTTTGATGAAAGGAATTAAATTTGGATACTGATTCGAGGAAGAGGAACAGCCTCGGTAGCGCAGTAGGCAGCGCGTCAGTCTCATAATCTGAAGGCCGTGAGTTCGAGCCTCACCCGGGGCAACCCTACTTTTTATTCTAATTAACGACCTCAACTCCTCAGGAATCTCTTTTACTTTTCCTTGTGAAAATGATTAGAAAAGTCAGATTGTATTGATTATTTTCACTAAATATTTAAAAAGATTTTCAAAAAAAGCTTAGAAGCAAGCAAATGACCATCCTTATATATATATTCTACATAAATAATTGCATTATTTGAGTTTCTTCGAGTTCATGAAATGGTCAGAATTATATCAGGCACACTGAATATTTTATATATAAAAACAAAAAAACATGGAGAGAGATATTGAGTAGAACCCTCTTGAACTCCTTCCAAGATAAAACCTTACTTCAACTCCACCAAAATATGTCAATAACAATCAGATTGAAACTCAGTTCTCCACCCCATAATCTTCAAACACAGATAAAGGAATGAATAATGGGATACAAGAAAGAGAAGTTGGGTAAGTACATCCTTCGGACTTTGTTCTCCCCTAGACAAAAGGAAGCTCTTACTATGAGACAACTATCCAAGTTGACAGTATGGATCTTATCTTGTAGCTGTTTTTGTAACCCCCCAAAACCTTGGCCAATATTATTCTCAAAAATGCAAATAGTGTTTCCACGAAAAGAGTTGTAATACAGAAAAATAAATATTTGAAAGGCATAAGGTTAATTTTCTTTTCAAGAATGATTTTAATCTTGGACTCAGGTTTCAAAAACAAAATTATCATTTTAAATGCAGCTGAAATATTCACATATGTCTTAACAGTTTAACTGTGAAAACATATCTTGAACAAGAAAAATCTCTTAGGTTTTTAAAAATTGCTTTTAATTTAAAAATAAATCATAATTAAATCTTGAGGATTCAAATTAAATTTTTGTACAAAATTGAGGTAAGATATCTTTAACCCATGACAAATTACAAAGTTTCATATATAGAAATTATGTCGTCACTACCTTCTTTCTGTAAATTCTTCATCTTTTTATTTTTATTTAATTAAGAAAGAGTCAAAACTATGAATAATCCAAAATATTGGAGAAAAAAAAAGCAAGAAAAATACATATACAAACGTAGGCATTCTTTGTCCACTTGGAAGGAAAAACACACAAGAACAAGTAAGTTATCTTATTTTCAATTTTAAAACAGAGGTTATCAATGACCCCAGAAGAGTGATGGAGGATTAAATTTGTCTTGAAGAGGACAAATTTGGATGGAGGCAGAAATTATATTTTGTAGAAGAGGTTAGTTGATGAAAAGTAAATTTCTGGATGTTCATCTTTAGTCATACATCCTAGGAAGAAACCTTTTCATATTTTTGATGAAAGGAATTAAATTTGGATACTGATTCGAGGAAGAGGAACAGCCTCGGTAGCGCAGTAGGCAGCGCGTCAGTCTCATAATCTGAAGGCCGTGAGTTCGAGCCTCACCCGGGGCAACCCTACTTTTTATTCTAATTAACGACCTCAACTCCTCAGGAATCTCTTTTACTTTTCCTTGTGAAAATGATTAGAAAAGTCAGATTGTATTGATTATTTTCACTAAATATTTAAAAAGATTTTCAAAAAAAGCTTAGAAGCAAGCAAATGACCATCCTTATATATATATTCTACATAAATAATTGCATTATTTGAGTTTCTTCGAGTTCATGAAATGGTCAGAATTATATCAGGCACACTGAATATTTTATATATAAAAACAAAAAAACATGGAGAGAGATATTGAGTAGAACCCTCTTGAACTCCTTCCAAGATAAAACCTTACTTCAACTCCACCAAAATATGTCAATAACAATCAGATTGAAACTCAGTTCTCCACCCCATAATCTTCAAACACAGATAAAGGAATGAATAATGGGATACAAGAAAGAGAAGTTGGGTAAGTACATCCTTCGGACTTTGTTCTCCCCTAGACAAAAGGAAGCTCTTACTATGAGACAACTATCCAAGTTGACAGTATGGATCTTATCTTGTAGCTGTTTTTGTAACCCCCCAAAACCTTGGGCAATATTATTCTCAAAAATGCAAATAGTGTTTCCACGAAAAGAGTTGTAATACAGAAAAATAAATATTTGAAAGGCATAAGGTTAATTTTCTTTTCAAGAATGATTTTAATCTTGGACTCAGGTTTCAAAAACAAAATTATCATTTTAAATGCAGCTGAAATATTCACATATGTCTTAACAGTTTAACTGTGAAAACATATCTTGAACAAGAAAAATCTCTTAGGTTTTTAAAAATTGCTTTTAATTTAAAAATAAATCATAATTAAATCTTGAGGATTCAAATTAAATTTTTGTACAAAATTGAGGTAAGATATCTTTAACCCATGACAAATTACAAAGTTTCATATATAGAAATTATGTCGTCACTACCTTCTTTCTGTAAATTCTTCATCTTTTTATTTTTATTTAATTAAGAAAGAGTCAAAACTATGAATAATCCAAAATATTGGAGAAAAAAAAAGCAAGAAAAATACATATACAAACGTAGGCATTCTTTGTCCACTTGGAAGGAAAAACACACAAGAACAAGTAAGTTATCTTATTTTCAATTTTAAAACAGAGGTTATCAATGACCCCAGAAGAGTGATGGAGGATTAAATTTGTCTTGAAGAGGACAAATTTGGATGGAGGCAGAAATTATATTTTGTAGAAGAGGTTAGTTGATGAAAAGTAAATTTCTGGATGTTCATCTTTAGTCATACATCCTAGGAAGAAACCTTTTCATATTTTTGATGAAAGGAATTAAATTTGGATACTGATTCGAGGAAGAGGAACAGCCTCGGTAGCGCAGTAGGCAGCGCGTCAGTCTCATAATCTGAAGGCCGTGAGTTCGAGCCTCACCCGGGGCAACCCTACTTTTTATTCTAATTAACGACCTCAACTCCTCAGGAATCTCTTTTACTTTTCCTTGTGAAAATGATTAGAAAAGTCAGATTGTATTGATTATTTTCACTAAATATTTAAAAAGATTTTCAAAAAAAGCTTAGAAGCAAGCAAATGACCATCCTTATATATATATTCTACATAAATAATTGCATTATTTGAGTTTCTTCGAGTTCATGAAATGGTCAGAATTATATCAGGCACACTGAATATTTTATATATAAAAACAAAAAAACATGGAGAGAGATATTGAGTAGAACCCTCTTGAACTCCTTCCAAGATAAAACCTTACTTCAACTCCACCAAAATATGTCAATAACAATCAGATTGAAACTCAGTTCTCCACCCCATAATCTTCAAACACAGATAAAGGAATGAATAATGGGATACAAGAAAGAGAAGTTGGGTAAGTACATCCTTCGGACTTTGTTCTCCCCTAGACAAAAGGAAGCTCTTACTATGAGACAACTATCCAAGTTGACAGTATGGATCTTATCTTGTAGCTGTTTTTGTAACCCCCCAAAACCTTGGCCAATATTATTCTCAAAAATGCAAATAGTGTTTCCACGAAAAGAGTTGTAATACAGAAAAATAAATATTTGAAAGGCATAAGGTTAATTTTCTTTTCAAGAATGATTTTAATCTTGGACTCAGGTTTCAAAAACAAAATTATCATTTTAAATGCAGCTGAAATATTCACATATGTCTTAACAGTTTAACTGTGAAAACATATCTTGAACAAGAAAAATCTCTTAGGTTTTTAAAAATTGCTTTTAATTTAAAAATAAATCATAATTAAATCTTGAGGATTCAAATTAAATTTTTGTACAAAATTGAGGTAAGATATCTTTAACCCATGACAAATTACAAAGTTTCATATATAGAAATTATGTCGTCACTACCTTCTTTCTGTAAATTCTTCATCTTTTTATTTTTATTTAATTAAGAAAGAGTCAAAACTATGAATAATCCAAAATATTGGAGAAAAAAAAAGCAAGAAAAATACATATACAAACGTAGGCATTCTTTGTCCACTTGGAAGGAAAAACACACAAGAACAAGTAAGTTATCTTATTTTCAATTTTAAAACAGAGGTTATCAATGACCCCAGAAGAGTGATGGAGGATTAAATTTGTCTTGAAGAGGACAAATTTGGATGGAGGCAGAAATTATATTTTGTAGAAGAGGTTAGTTGATGAAAAGTAAATTTCTGGATGTTCATCTTTAGTCATACATCCTAGGAAGAAACCTTTTCATATTTTTGATGAAAGGAATTAAATTTGGATACTGATTCGAGGAAGAGGAACAGCCTCGGTAGCGCAGTAGGCAGCGCGTCAGTCTCATAATCTGAAGGCCGTGAGTTCGAGCCTCACCCGGGGCAACCCTACTTTTTATTCTAATTAACGACCTCAACTCCTCAGGAATCTCTTTTACTTTTCCTTGTGAAAATGATTAGAAAAGTCAGATTGTATTGATTATTTTCACTAAATATTTAAAAAGATTTTCAAAAAAAGCTTAGAAGCAAGCAAATGACCATCCTTATATATATATTCTACATAAATAATTGCATTATTTGAGTTTCTTCGAGTTCATGAAATGGTCAGAATTATATCAGGCACACTGAATATTTTATATATAAAAACAAAAAAACATGGAGAGAGATATTGAGTAGAACCCTCTTGAACTCCTTCCAAGATAAAACCTTACTTCAACTCCACCAAAATATGTCAATAACAATCAGATTGAAACTCAGTTCTCCACCCCATAATCTTCAAACACAGATAAAGGAATGAATAATGGGATATAAGAAAGAGAAGTTGGGTAAGTACATCCTTCGGACTTTGTTCTCCCCTAGACAAAAGGAAGCTCTTACTATGAGACAACTATCCAAGTTGACAGTATGGATCTTATCTTGTAGCTGTTTTTGTAACCCCCCAAAACCTTGGGCAATATTATTCTCAAAAATGCAAATAGTGTTTCCACGAAAAGAGTTGTAATACAGAAAAATAAATATTTGAAAGGCATAAGGTTAATTTTCTTTTCAAGAATGATTTTAATCTTGGACTCAGGTTTCAAAAACAAAATTATCATTTTAAATGCAGCTGAAATATTCACATATGTCTTAACAGTTTAACTGTGAAAACATATCTTGAACAAGAAAAATCTCTTAGGTTTTTAAAAATTGCTTTTAATTTAAAAATAAATCATAATTAAATCTTGAGGATTCAAATTAAATTTTTGTACAAAATTGAGGTAAGATATCTTTAACCCATGACAAATTACAAAGTTTCATATATAGAAATTATGTCGTCACTACCTTCTTTCTGTAAATTCTTCATCTTTTTATTTTTATTTAATTAAGAAAGAGTCAAAACTATGAATAATCCAAAATATTGGAGAAAAAAAAAGCAAGAAAAATACATATACAAACGTAGGCATTCTTTGTCCACTTGGAAGGAAAAACACACAAGAACAAGTAAGTTATCTTATTTTCAATTTTAAAACAGAGGTTATCAATGACCCCAGAAGAGTGAGGGAGGATTAAATTTGTCTTGAAGAGGACAAATTTGGATGGAGGCAGAAATTATATCTTGTAGAAGAGGTTAGTTGATGAAAAGTAAATTTCTGGATGTTCATCTTTAGTCATACATCCTAGGAAGAAACCTTTTCATATTTTTGATGAAAGGAATTAAATTTGGATACTGATTCGAGGAAGAGGAACAGCCTCGGTAGCGCAGTAGGCAGCGCGTCAGTCTCATAATCTGAAGGCCGTGAGTTCGAGCCTCACCCGGGGCAACCCTACTTTTTATTCTAATTAACGACCTCAACTCCTCAGGAATCTCTTTTACTTTTCCTTGTGAAAATGATTAGAAAAGTCAGATTGTATTGATTATTTTCACTAAATATTTAAAAAGATTTTCAAAAAAAGCTTAGAAGCAAGCAAATGACCATCCTTATATATATATTCTACATAAATAATTGCATTATTTGAGTTTCTTCGAGTTCATGAAATGGTCAGAATTATATCAGGCACACTGAATATTTTATATATAAAAACAAAAAAACATGGAGAGAGATATTGAGTAGAACCCTCTTGAACTCCTTCCAAGATAAAACCTTACTTCAACTCCACCAAAATATGTCAATAACAATCAAATTGAAACTCAGTTCTCCACCCCATAATTTTCAAACACAGATAAAGGAATGAATAATGGGATACAAGAAAGAGAAGTTGGGTAAGTACATCCTTCGGACTTTGTTCTCCCCTAGACAAAAGGAAGCTCTTACTATGAGACAACTATCCAAGTTGACAGTATGGATCTTATCTTGTAGCTGTTTTTGTAACCCCCCAAAACCTTGGCCAATATTATTCTCAAAAATGCAAATAGTGTTTCCACGAAAAGAGTTGTAATACAGAAAAATAAATATTTGAAAGGCATAAGGTTAATTTTCTTTTCAAGAATGATTTTAATCTTGGACTCAGGTTTCAAAAACAAAATTATCATTTTAAATGCAGCTGAAATATTCACATATGTCTTAACAGTTTAACTGTGAAAACATATCTTGAACAAGAAAAATCTCTTAGGTTTTTAAAAATTGCTTTTAATTTAAAAATAAATCATAATTAAATCTTGAGGATTCAAATTAAATTTTTGTACAAAATTGAGGTAAGATATCTTTAACCCATGACAAATTACAAAGTTTCATATATAGAAATTATGTCGTCACTACCTTCTTTCTGTAAATTCTTCATCTTTTTATTTTTATTTAATTAAGAAAGAGTCAAAACTATGAATAATCCAAAATATTGGAGAAAAAAAAAGCAAGAAAAATACATATACAAACGTAGGCATTCTTTGTCCACTTGGAAGGAAAAACACACAAGAACAAGTAAGTTATCTTATTTTCAATTTTAAAACAGAGGTTATCAATGACCCCAGAAGAGTGATGGAGGATTAAATTTGTCTTGAAGAGGACAAATTTGGATGGAGGCAGAAATTATATTTTGTAGAAGAGGTTAGTTGATGAAAAGTAAATTTCTGGATGTTCATCTTTAGTCATACATCCTAGGAAGAAACCTTTTCATATTTTTGATGAAAGGAATTAAATTTGGATACTGATTCGAGGAAGAGGAACAGCCTCGGTAGCGCAGTAGGCAGCGCGTCAGTCTCATAATCTGAAGGCCGTGAGTTCGAGCCTCACCCGGGGCAACCCTACTTTTTATTCTAATTAACGACCTCAACTCCTCAGGAATCTCTTTTACTTTTCCTTGTGAAAATGATTAGAAAAGTCAGATTGTATTGATTATTTTCACTAAATATTTAAAAAGATTTTCAAAAAAAGCTTAGAAGCAAGCAAATGACCATCCTTATATATATATTCTACATAAATAATTGCATTATTTGAGTTTCTTCGAGTTCATGAAATGGTCAGAATTATATCAGGCACACTGAATATTTTATATATAAAAACAAAAAAACATGGAGAGAGATATTGAGTAGAACCCTCTTGAACTCCTTCCAAGATAAAACCTTACTTCAACTCCACCAAAATATGTCAATAACAATCAGATTGAAACTCAGTTCTCCACCCCATAATCTTCAAACACAGATAAAGGAATGAATAATGGGATACAAGAAAGAGAAGTTGGGTAAGTACATCCTTCGGACTTTGTTCTCCCCTAGACAAAAGGAAGCTCTTACTATGAGACAACTATCCAAGTTGACAGTATGGATCTTATCTTGTAGCTGTTTTTGTAACCCCCCAAAACCTTGGGCAATATTATTCTCAAAAATGCAAATAGTGTTTCCACGAAAAGAGTTGTAATACAGAAAAATAAATATTTGAAAGGCATAAGGTTAATTTTCTTTTCAAGAATGATTTTAATCTTGGACTCAGGTTTCAAAAACAAAATTATCATTTTAAATGCAGCTGAAATATTCACATATGTCTTAACAGTTTAACTGTGAAAACATATCTTGAACAAGAAAAATCTCTTAGGTTTTTAAAAATTGCTTTTAATTTAAAAATAAATCATAATTAAATCTTGAGGATTCAAATTAAATTTTTGTACAAAATTGAGGTAAGATATCTTTAACCCATGACAAATTACAAAGTTTCATATATAGAAATTATGTCGTCACTACCTTCTTTCTGTAAATTCTTCATCTTTTTATTTTTATTTAATTAA
Source organism: Lepeophtheirus nordmannii (assembly GCA_963680855.1). Classification (NCBI taxonomy): domain Eukaryota; kingdom Metazoa; phylum Arthropoda; class Copepoda; order Siphonostomatoida; family Caligidae; genus Lepeophtheirus; species Lepeophtheirus nordmannii. Next base: position 1,814,762 of record OY804519.1, read on the forward strand.
GAAAGAGTCAAAACTATGAATAATCCAAAATATTGGAGAAAAAAAAAGCAAGAAAAATACATATACAAACGTAGGCATTCTTTGTCCACTTGGAAGGAAAAACACACAAGAACAAGTAAGTTATCTTATTTTCAATTTTAAAACAGAGGTTATCAATGACCCCAGAAGAGTGAGGGAGGATTAAATTTGTCTTGAAGAGGACAAATTTGGATGGAGGCAGAAATTATATCTTGTAGAAGAGGTTAGTTGATGAAAAGTAAATTTCTGGATGTTCATCTTTAGTCATACATCCTAGGAAGAAACCTTTTCATATTTTTGATGAAAGGAATTAAATTTGGATACTGATTCCAGGAAGAGGAACAGCCTCGGTAGCGCAGTAGGCAGCGCGTCAGTCTCATAATCTGAAGGCCGTGAGTTCGAGCCTCACCCGGGGCAACCCTACTTTTTATTCGAATTAACGACCTCAACTCCTCAGGAATCTCTTTTACTTTTCCTTTTGAAAATGATTAGAAAAGTCAGATTGTATTGATTATTTTCACTAAATATTTAAAAAGATTTTCAAAAAAAGCTTAGAAGCAAGCAAATGACCATCCTTATATATATATTCTACATAAATAATTGCATTATTTGAGTTTCTTCGAGTTCATGAAATGGTCAGAATTATATCAGGCACACTGAATATTTTATATATAAAAACAAAAAAACATGGAGAGAGATATTGAGTAGAACCCTCTTGAACTCCTTCCAAGATAAAACCTTACTTCAACTCCACCAAAATATGTCAATAACAATCAGATTGAAACTCAGTTCTCCACCCCATAATCTTCAAACACAGATAAAGGAATGAATAATGGGATACAAGAAAGAGAAGTTGGGTAAGTACATCCTTCGGACTTTGTTCTCCCCTAGACAAAAGGAAGCTCTTACTATGAGACAACTATCCAAGTTGACAGTATGGATCTTATCTTGTAGCTGTTTTTGTAACCCCCCAAAACCTTGGCCAATATTATTCTCAAAAATGCAAATAGTGTTTCCACGAAAAGAGTTGTAATACAGAAAAATAAATATTTGAAAGGCATAAGGTTAATTTTCTTTTCAAGAATGATTTTAATCTTGGACTCAGGTTTCAAAAACAAAATTATCATTTTAAATGCAGCTGAAATATTCACATATGTCTTAACAGTTTAACTGTGAAAACATATCTTGAACAAGAAAAATCTCTTAGGTTTTTAAAAATTGCTTTTAATTTAAAAATAAATCATAATTAAATCTTGAGGATTCAAATTAAATTTTTGTACAAAATTGAGGTAAGATATCTTTAACCCATGACAAATTACAAAGTTTCATATATAGAAATTATGTCGTCACTACCTTCTTTCTGTAAATTCTTCATCTTTTTATTTTTATTTAATTAAGAAAGAGTCAAAACTATGAATAATCCAAAATATTGGAGAAAAAAAAAGCAAGAAAAATACATATACAAACGTAGGCATTCTTTGTCCACTTGGAAGGAAAAACACACAAGAACAAGTAAGTTATCTTATTTTCAATTTTAAAACAGAGGTTATCAATGACCCCAGAAGAGTGATGGAGGATTAAATTTGTCTTGAAGAGGACAAATTTGGATGGAGGCAGAAATTATATTTTGTAGAAGAGGTTAGTTGATGAAAAGTAAATTTCTGTATGTTCATCTTTAGTCATACATCCTAGGAAGAAACCTTTTCATATTTTTGATGAAAGGAATTAAATTTGGATACTGATTCGAGGAAGAGGAACAGCCTCGGTAGCGCAGTAGGCAGCGCGTCAGTCTCATAATCTGAAGGCCGTGAGTTCGAGCCTCACCCGGGGCAACCCTACTTTTTATTCTAATTAACGACCTCAACTCCTCAGGAATCTCTTTTACTTTTCCTTGTGAAAATGATTAGAAAAGTCAGATTGTATTGATTATTTTCACTAAATATTTAAAAAGATTTTCAAAAAAAGCTTAGAAGCAAGCAAATGACCATCCTTATATATATATTCTACATAAATAATTGCATTATTTGAGTTTCTTCGAGTTCATGAAATGGTCAGAATTATATCAGGCACACTGAATATTTTATATATAAAAACAAAAAAACATGGAGAGAGATATTGAGTAGAACCCTCTTGAACTCCTTCCAAGATAAAACCTTACTTCAACTCCACCAAAATATGTCAATAACAATCAGATTGAAACTCAGTTCTCCACCCCATAATCTTCAAACACAGATAAAGGAATGAATAATGGGATACAAGAAAGAGAAGTTGGGTAAGTACATCCTTCGGACTTTGTTCTCCCCTAGACAAAAGGAAGCTCTTACTATGAGACAACTATCCAAGTTGACAGTATGGATCTTATCTTGTAGCTGTTTTTGTAACCCCCCAAAACCTTGGCCAATATTATTCTCAAAAATGCAAATAGTGTTTCCACGAAAAGAGTTGTAATACAGAAAAATAAATATTTGAAAGGCATAAGGTTAATTTTCTTTTCAAGAATGATTTTAATCTTGGACTCAGGTTTCAAAAACAAAATTATCATTTTAAATGCAGCTGAAATATTCACATATGTCTTAACAGTTTAACTGTGAAAACATATCTTGAACAAGAAAAATCTCTTAGGTTTTTAAAAATTGCTTTTAATTTAAAAATAAATCATAATTAAATCTTGAGGATTCAAATTAAATTTTTGTACAAAATTGAGGTAAGATATCTTTAACCCATGACAAATTACAAAGTTTCATATATAGAAATTATGTCGTCACTACCTTCTTTCTGTAAATTCTTCATCTTTTTATTTTTATTTAATTAAGAAAGAGTCAAAACTATGAATAATCCAAAATATTGGAGAAAAAAAAAGCAAGAAAAATACATATACAAACGTAGGCATTCTTTGTCCACTTGGAAGGAAAAACACACAAGAACAAGTAAGTTATCTTATTTTCAATTTTAAAACAGAGGTTATCAATGACCCCAGAAGAGTGATGGAGGATTAAATTTGTCTTGAAGAGGACAAATTTGGATGGAGGCAGAAATTATATTTTGTAGAAGAGGTTAGTTGATGAAAAGTAAATTTCTGGATGTTCATCTTTAGTCATACATCCTAGGAAGAAACCTTTTCATATTTTTGATGAAAGGAATTAAATTTGGATACTGATTCGAGGAAGAGGAACAGCCTCGGTAGCGCAGTAGGCAGCGCGTCAGTCTCATAATCTGAAGGCCGTGAGTTCGAGCCTCACCCGGGGCAACCCTACTTTTTATTCTAATTAACGACCTCAACTCCTCAGGAATCTCTTTTACTTTTCCTTTTGAAAATGATTAGAAAAGTCAGATTGTATTGATTATTTTCACTAAATATTTAAAAAGATTTTCAAAAAAAGCTTAGAAGCAAGCAAATGACCATCCTTATATATATATTCTACATAAATAATTGCATTATTTGAGTTTCTTCGAGTTCATGAAATGGTCAGAATTATATCAGGCACACTGAATATTTTATATATAAAAACAAAAAAACATGGAGAGAGATATTGAGTAGAACCCTCTTGAACTCCTTCCAAGATAAAACCTTACTTCAACTCCACCAAAATATGTCAATAACAATCAGATTGAAACTCAGTTCTCCACCCCATAATCTTCAAACACAGATAAAGGAATGAATAATGGGATACAAGAAAGAGAAGTTGGGTAAGTACATCCTTCGGACTTTGTTCTCCCCTAGACAAAAGGAAGCTCTTACTATGAGACAACTATCCAAGTTGACAGTATGGATCTTATCTTGTAGCTGTTTTTGTAACCCCCCAAAACCTTGGCCAATATTATTCTCAAAAATGCAAATAGTGTTTCCACGAAAAGAGTTGTAATACAGAAAAATAAATATTTGAAAGGCATAAGGTTAATTTTCTTTTCAAGAATGATTTTAATCTTGGACTCAGGTTTCAAAAACAAAATTATCATTTTAAATGCAGCTGAAATATTCACATATGTCTTAACAGTTTAACTGTGAAAACATATCTTGAACAAGAAAAATCTCTTAGGTTTTTAAAAATTGCTTTTAATTTAAAAATAAATCATAATTAAATCTTGAGGATTCAAATTAAATTTTTGTACAAAATTGAGGTAAGATATCTTTAACCCATGACAAATTACAAAGTTTCATATATAGAAATTATGTCGTCACTACCTTCTTTCTGTAAATTCTTCATCTTTTTATTTTTATTTAATTAAGAAAGAGTCAAAACTATGAATAATCCAAAATATTGGAGAAAAAAAAAGCAAGAAAAATACATATACAAACGTAGGCATTCTTTGTCCACTTGGAAGGAAAAACACACAAGAACAAGTAAGTTATCTTATTTTCAATTTTAAAACAGAGGTTATCAATGACCCCAGAAGAGTGATGGAGGATTAAATTTGTCTTGAAGAGGACAAATTTGGATGGAGGCAGAAATTATATTTTGTAGAAGAGGTTAGTTGATGAAAAGTAAATTTCTGGATGTTCATCTTTAGTCATACATCCTAGGAAGAAACCTTTTCATATTTTTGATGAAAGGAATTAAATTTGGATACTGATTCGAGGAAGAGGAACAGCCTCGGTAGCGCAGTAGGCAGCGCGTCAGTCTCATAATCTGAAGGCCGTGAGTTCGAGCCTCACCCGGGGCAACCCTACTTTTTATTCTAATTAACGACCTCAACTCCTCAGGAATCTCTTTTACTTTTCCTTTTGAAAATGATTAGAAAAGTCAGATTGTATTGATTATTTTCACTAAATATTTAAAAAGATTTTCAAAAAAAGCTTAGAAGCAAGCAAATGACCATCCTTATATATATATTCTACATAAATAATTGCATTATTTGAGTTTCTTCGAGTTCATGAAATGGTCAGAATTATATCAGGCACACTGAATATTTTATATATAAAAACAAAAAAACATGGAGAGAGATATTGAGTAGAACCCTCTTGAACTCCTTCCAAGATAAAACCTTACTTCAACTCCACCAAAATATGTCAATAACAATCAGATTGAAACTCAGTTCTCCACCCCATAATCTTCAAACACAGATAAAGGAATGAATAATGGGATACAAGAAAGAGAAGTTGGGTAAGTACATCCTTCGGACTTTGTTCTCCCCTAGACAAAAGGAAGCTCTTACTATGAGACAACTATCCAAGTTGACAGTATGGATCTTATCTTGTAGCTGTTTTTGTAACCCCCCAAAACCTTGGCCAATATTATTCTCAAAAATGCAAATAGTGTTTCCACGAAAAGAGTTGTAATACAGAAAAATAAATATTTGAAAGGCATAAGGTTAATTTTCTTTTCAAGAATGATTTTAATCTTGGACTCAGGTTTCAAAAACAAAATTATCATTTTAAATGCAGCTGAAATATTCACATATGTCTTAACAGTTTAACTGTGAAAACATATCTTGAACAAGAAAAATCTCTTAGGTTTTTAAAAATTGCTTTTAATTTAAAAATAAATCATAATTAAATCTTGAGGATTCAAATTAAATTTTTGTACAAAATTGAGGTAAGATATCTTTAACCCATGACAAATTACAAAGTTTCATATATAGAAATTATGTCGTCACTACCTTCTTTCTGTAAATTCTTCATCTTTTTATTTTTATTTAATTAAGAAAGAGTCAAAACTATGAATAATCCAAAATATTGGAGAAAAAAAAAGCAAGAAAAATACATATACAAACGTAGGCATTCTTTGTCCACTTGGAAGGAAAAACACACAAGAACAAGTAAGTTATCTTATTTTCAATTTTAAAACAGAGGTTATCAATGACCCCAGAAGAGTGATGGAGGATTAAATTTGTCTTGAAGAGGACAAATTTGGATGGAGGCAGAAATTATATTTTGTAGAAGAGGTTAGTTGATGAAAAGTAAATTTCTGGATGTTCATCTTTAGTCATACATCCTAGGAAGAAACCTTTTCATATTTTTGATGAAAGGAATTAAATTTGGATACTGATTCGAGGAAGAGGAACAGCCTCGGTAGCGCAGTAGGCAGCGCGTCAGTCTCATAATCTGAAGGCCGTGAGTTCGAGCCTCACCCGGGGCAACCCTACTTTTTATTCTAATTAACGACCTCAACTCCTCAGGAATCTCTTTTACTTTTCCTTTTGAAAATGATTAGAAAAGTCAGATTGTATTGATTATTTTCACTAAATATTTAAAAAGATTTTCAAAAAAAGCTTAGAAGCAAGCAAATGACCATCCTTATATATATATTCTACATAAATAATTGCATTATTTGAGTTTCTTCGAGTTCATGAAATGGTCAGAATTATATCAGGCACACTGAATATTTTATATATAAAAACAAAAAAACATGGAGAGAGATATTGAGTAGAACCCTCTTGAACTCCTTCCAAGATAAAACCTTACTTCAACTCCACCAAAATATGTCAATAACAATCAGATTGAAACTCAGTTCTCCACCCCATAATCTTCAAACACAGATAAAGGAATGAATAATGGGATACAAGAAAGAGAAGTTGGGTAAGTACATCCTTCGGACTTTGTTCTCCCCTAGACAAAAGGAAGCTCTTACTATGAGACAACTATCCAAGTTGACAGTATGGATCTTATCTTGTAGCTGTTTTTGTAACCCCCCAAAACCTTGGCCAATATTATTCTCAAAAATGCAAATAGTGTTTCCACGAAAAGAGTTGTAATACAGAAAAATAAATATTTGAAAGGCATAAGGTTAATTTTCTTTTCAAGAATGATTTTAATCTTGGACTCAGGTTTCAAAAACAAAATTATCATTTTAAATGCAGCTGAAATATTCACATATGTCTTAACAGTTTAACTGTGAAAACATATCTTGAACAAGAAAAATCTCTTAGGTTTTTAAAAATTGCTTTTAATTTAAAAATAAATCATAATTAAATCTTGAGGATTCAAATTAAATTTTTGTACAAAATTGAGGTAAGATATCTTTAACCCATGACAAATTACAAAGTTTCATATATAGAAATTATGTCGTCACTACCTTCTTTCTGTAAATTCTTCATCTTTTTATTTTTATTTAATTAAGAAAGAGTCAAAACTATGAATAATCCAAAATATTGGAGAAAAAAAAAGCAAGAAAAATACATATACAAACGTAGGCATTCTTTGTCCACTTGGAAGGAAAAACACACAAGAACAAGTAAGTTATCTTATTTTCAATTTTAAAACAGAGGTTATCAATGACCCCAGAAGAGTGATGGAGGATTAAATTTGTCTTGAAGAGGACAAATTTGGATGGAGGCAGAAATTATATTTTGTAGAAGAGGTTAGTTGATGAAAAGTAAATTTCTGGATGTTCATCTTTAGTCATACATCCTAGGAAGAAACCTTTTCATATTTTTGATGAAAGGAATTAAATTTGGATACTGATTCGAGGAAGAGGAACAGCCTCGGTAGCGCAGTAGGCAGCGCGTCAGTCTCATAATCTGAAGGCCGTGAGTTCGAGCCTCACCCGGGGCAACCCTACTTTTTATTCTAATTAACGACCTCAACTCCTCAGGAATCTCTTTTACTTTTCCTTTTGAAAATGATTAGAAAAGTCAGATTGTATTGATTATTTTCACTAAATATTTAAAAAGATTTTCAAAAAAAGCTTAGAAGCAAGCAAATGACCATCCTTATATATATATTCTACATAAATAATTGCATTATTTGAGTTTCTTCGAGTTCATGAAATGGTCAGAATTATATCAGGCACACTGAATATTTTATATATAAAAACAAAAAAACATGGAGAGAGATATTGAGTAGAACCCTCTTGAACTCCTTCCAAGATAAAACCTTACTTCAACTCCACCAAAATATGTCAATAACAATCAGATTGAAACTCAGTTCTCCACCCCATAATCTTCAAACACAGATAAAGGAATGAATAATGGGATACAAGAAAGAGAAGTTGGGTAAGTACATCCTTCGGACTTTGTTCTCCCCTAGACAAAAGGAAGCTCTTACTATGAGACAACTATCCAAGTTGACAGTATGGATCTTATCTTGTAGCTGTTTTTGTAACCCCCCAAAACCTTGGCCAATATTATTCTCAAAAATGCAAATAGTGTTTCCACGAAAAGAGTTGTAATACAGAAAAATAAATATTTGAAAGGCATAAGGTTAATTTTCTTTTCAAGAATGATTTTAATCTTGGACTCAGGTTTCAAAAACAAAATTATCATTTTAAATGCAGCTGAAATATTCACATATGTCTTAACAGTTTAACTGTGAAAACATATCTTGAACAAGAAAAATCTCTTAGGTTTTTAAAAATTGCTTTTAATTTAAAAATAAATCATAATTAAATCTTGAGGATTCAAATTAAATTTTTGTACAAAATTGAGGTAAGATATCTTTAACCCATGACAAATTACAAAGTTTCATATATAGAAATTATGTCGTCACTACCTTCTTTCTGTAAATTCTTCATCTTTTTATTTTTATTTAATTAAGAAAGAGTCAAAACTATGAATAATCCAAAATATTGGAGAAAAAAAAAGCAAGAAAAATACATATACAAACGTAGGCATTCTTTGTCCACTTGGAAGGAAAAACACACAAGAACAAGTAAGTTATCTTATTTTCAATTTTAAAACAGAGGTTATCAATGACCCCAGAAGAGTGATGGAGGATTAAATTTGTCTTGAAGAGGACAAATTTGGATGGAGGCAGAAATTATATTTTGTAGAAGAGGTTAGTTGATGAAAAGTAAATTTCTGGATGTTCATCTTTAGTCATACATCCTAGGAAGAAACCTTTTCATATTTTTGATGAAAGGAATTAAATTTGGATACTGATTCGAGGAAGAGGAACAGCCTCGGTAGCGCAGTAGGCAGCGCGTCAGTCTCATAATCTGAAGGCCGTGAGTTCGAGCCTCACCCGGGGCAACCCTACTTTTTATTCTAATTAACGACCTCAACTCCTCAGGAATCTCTTTTACTTTTCCTTTTGAAAATGATTAGAAAAGTCAGATTGTATTGATTATTTTCACTAAATATTTAAAAAGATTTTCAAAAAAAGCTTAGAAGCAAGCAAATGACCATCCTTATATATATATTCTACATAAATAATTGCATTATTTGAGTTTCTTCGAGTTCATGAAATGGTCAGAATTATATCAGGCACACTGAATATTTTATATATAAAAACAAAAAAACATGGAGAGAGATATTGAGTAGAACCCTCTTGAACTCCTTCCAAGATAAAACCTTACTTCAACTCCACCAAAATATGTCAATAACAATCAGATTGAAACTCAGTTCTCCACCCCATAATCTTCAAACACAGATAAAGGAATGAATAATGGGATACAAGAAAGAGAAGTTGGGTAAGTACATCCTTCGGACTTTGTTCTCCCCTAGACAAAAGGAAGCTCTTACTATGAGACAACTATCCAAGTTGACAGTATGGATCTTATCTTGTAGCTGTTTTTGTAACCCCCCAAAACCTTGGCCAATATTATTCTCAAAAATGCAAATAGTGTTTCCACGAAAAGAGTTGTAATACAGAAAAATAAATATTTGAAAGGCATAAGGTTAATTTTCTTTTCAAGAATGATTTTAATCTTGGACTCAGGTTTCAAAAACAAAATTATCATTTTAAATGCAGCTGAAATATTCACATATGTCTTAACAGTTTAACTGTGAAAACATATCTTGAACAAGAAAAATCTCTTAGGTTTTTAAAAATTGCTTTTAATTTAAAAATAAATCATAATTAAATCTTGAGGATTCAAATTAAATTTTTGTACAAAATTGAGGTAAGATATCTTTAACCCATGACAAATTACAAAGTTTCATATATAGAAATTATGTCGTCACTACCTTCTTTCTGTAAATTCTTCATCTTTTTATTTTTATTTAATTAAGAAAGAGTCAAAACTATGAATAATCCAAAATATTGGAGAAAAAAAAAGCAAGAAAAATACATATACAAACGTAGGCATTCTTTGTCCACTTGGAAGGAAAAACACACAAGAACAAGTAAGTTATCTTATTTTCAATTTTAAAACAGAGGTTATCAATGACCCCAGAAGAGTGATGGAGGATTAAATTTGTCTTGAAGAGGACAAATTTGGATGGAGGCAGAAATTATATTTTGTAGAAGAGGTTAGTTGATGAAAAGTAAATTTCTGGATGTTCATCTTTAGTCATACATCCTAGGAAGAAACCTTTTCATATTTTTGATGAAAGGAATTAAATTTGGATACTGATTCGAGGAAGAGGAACAGCCTCGGTAGCGCAGTAGGCAGCGCGTCAGTCTCATAATCTGAAGGCCGTGAGTTCGAGCCTCACCCGGGGCAACCCTACTTTTTATTCTAATTAACGACCTCAACTCCTCAGGAATCTCTTTTACTTTTCCTTTTGAAAATGATTAGAAAAGTCAGATTGTATTGATTATTTTCACTAAATATTTAAAAAGATTTTCAAAAAAAGCTTAGAAGCAAGCAAATGACCATCCTTATATATATATTCTACATAAATAATTGCATTATTTGAGTTTCTTCGAGTTCATGAAATGGTCAGAATTATATCAGGCACACTGAATATTTTATATATAAAAACAAAAAAACATGGAGAGAGATATTGAGTAGAACCCTCTTGAACTCCTTCCAAGATAAAACCTTACTTCAACTCCACCAAAATATGTCAATAACAATCAGATTGAAACTCAGTTCTCCACCCCATAATCTTCAAACACAGATAAAGGAATGAATAATGGGATACAAGAAAGAGAAGTTGGGTAAGTACATCCTTCGGACTTTGTTCTCCCCTAGACAAAAGGAAGCTCTTACTATGAGACAACTATCCAAGTTGACAGTATGGATCTTATCTTGTAGCTGTTTTTGTAACCCCCCAAAACCTTGGCCAATATTATTCTCAAAAATGCAAATAGTGTTTCCACGAAAAGAGTTGTAATACAGAAAAATAAATATTTGAAAGGCATAAGGTTAATTTTCTTTTCAAGAATGATTTTAATCTTGGACTCAGGTTTCAAAAACAAAATTATCATTTTAAATGCAGCTGAAATATTCACATATGTCTTAACAGTTTAACTGTGAAAACATATCTTGAACAAGAAAAATCTCTTAGGTTTTTAAAAATTGCTTTTAATTTAAAAATAAATCATAATTAAATCTTGAGGATTCAAATTAAATTTTTGTACAAAATTGAGGTAAGATATCTTTAACCCATGACAAATTACAAAGTTTCATATATAGAAATTATGTCGTCACTACCTTCTTTCTGTAAATTCTTCATCTTTTTATTTTTATTTAATTAAGAAAGAGTCAAAACTATGAATAATCCAAAATATTGGAGAAAAAAAAAGCAAGAAAAATACATATACAAACGTAGGCATTCTTTGTCCACTTGGAAGGAAAAACACACAAGAACAAGTAAGTTATCTTATTTTCAATTTTAAAACAGAGGTTATCAATGACCCCAGAAGAGTGATGGAGGATTAAATTTGTCTTGAAGAGGACAAATTTGGATGGAGGCAGAAATTATATTTTGTAGAAGAGGTTAGTTGATGAAAAGTAAATTTCTGGATGTTCATCTTTAGTCATACATCCTAGGAAGAAACCTTTTCATATTTTTGATGAAAGGAATTAAATTTGGATACTGATTCGAGGAAGAGGAACAGCCTCGGTAGCGCAGTAGGCAGCGCGTCAGTCTCATAATCTGAAGGCCGTGAGTTCGAGCCTCACCCGGGGCAACCCTACTTTTTATTCTAATTAACGACCTCAACTCCTCAGGAATCTCTTTTACTTTTCCTTGTGAAAATGATTAGAAAAGTCAGATTGTATTGATTATTTTCACTAAATATTTAAAAAGATTTTCAAAAAAAGCTTAGAAGCAAGCAAATGACCATCCTTATATATATATTCTACATAAATAATTGCATTATTTGAGTTTCTTCGAGTTCATGAAATGGTCAGAATTATATCAGGCACACTGAATATTTTATATATAAAAACAAAAAAACATGGAGAGAGATATTGAGTAGAACCCTCTTGAACTCCTTCCAAGATAAAACCTTACTTCAACTCCACCAAAATATGTCAATAACAATCAGATTGAAACTCAGTTCTCCACCCCATAATCTTCAAACACAGATAAAGGAATGAATAATGGGATACAAGAAAGAGAAGTTGGGTAAGTACATCCTTCGGACTTTGTTCTCCCCTAGACAAAAGGAAGCTCTTACTATGAGACAACTATCCAAGTTGACAGTATGGATCTTATCTTGTAGCTGTTTTTGTAACCCCCCAAAACCTTGGCCAATATTATTCTCAAAAATGCAAATAGTGTTTCCACGAAAAGAGTTGTAATACAGAAAAATAAATATTTGAAAGGCATAAGGTTAATTTTCTTTTCAAGAATGATTTTAATCTTGGACTCAGGTTTCAAAAACAAAATTATCATTTTAAATGCAGCTGAAATATTCACATATGTCTTAACAGTTTAACTGTGAAAACATATCTTGAACAAGAAAAATCTCTTAGGTTTTTAAAAATTGCTTTTAATTTAAAAATAAATCATAATTAAATCTTGAGGATTCAAATTAAATTTTTGTACAAAATTGAGGTAAGATATCTTTAACCCATGACAAATTACAAAGTTTCATATATAGAAATTATGTCGTCACTACCTTCTTTCTGTAAATTCTTCATCTTTTTATTTTTATTTAATTAAGAAAGAGTCAAAACTATGAATAATCCAAAATATTGGAGAAAAAAAAAGCAAGAAAAATACATATACAAACGTAGGCATTCTTTGTCCACTTGGAAGGAAAAACACACAAGAACAAGTAAGTTATCTTATTTTCAATTTTAAAACAGAGGTTATCAATGACCCCAGAAGAGTGATGGAGGATTAAATTTGTCTTGAAGAGGACAAATTTGGATGGAGGCAGAAATTATATTTTGTAGAAGAGGTTAGTTGATGAAAAGTAAATTTCTGGATGTTCATCTTTAGTCATACATCCTAGGAAGAAACCTTTTCATATTTTTGATGAAAGGAATTAAATTTGGATACTGATTCGAGGAAGAGGAACAGCCTCGGTGGCGCAGTAGGCAGCGCGTCAGTCTCATAATCTGAAGGCCGTGAGTTCGAGCCTCACCCGGGGCAACCCTACTTTTTATTCTAATTAACGACCTCAACTCCTCAGGAATCTCTTTTACTTTTCCTTTTGAAAATGATTAGAAAAGTCAGATTGTATTGATTATTTTCACTAAATATTTAAAAAGATTTTCAAAAAAAGCTTAGAAGCAAGCAAATGACCATCCTTATATATATATTCTACATAAATAATTGCATTATTTGAGTTTCTTCGAGTTCATGAAATGGTCAGAATTATATCAGGCACACTGAATATTTTATATATAAAAACAAAAAAACATGGAGAGAGATATTGAGTAGAACCCTCTTGAACTCCTTCCAAGATAAAACCTTACTTCAACTCCACCAAAATATGTCAATAACAATCAGATTGAAACTCAGTTCTCCACCCCATAATCTTCAAACACAGATAAAGGAATGAATAATGGGATACAAGAAAGAGAAGTTGGGTAAGTACATCCTTCGGACTTTGTTCTCCCCTAGACAAAAGGAAGCTCTTACTATGAGACAACTATCCAAGTTGACAGTATGGATCTTATCTTGTAGCTGTTTTTGTAACCCCCCAAAACCTTGGCCAATATTATTCTCAAAAATGCAAATAGTGTTTCCACGAAAAGAGTTGTAATACAGAAAAATAAATATTTGAAAGGCATAAGGTTAATTTTCTTTTCAAGAATGATTTTAATCTTGGACTCAGGTTTCAAAAACAAAATTATCATTTTAAATGCAGCTGAAATATTCACATATGTCTTAACAGTTTAACTGTGAAAACATATCTTGAACAAGAAAAATCTCTTAGGTTTTTAAAAATTGCTTTTAATTTAAAAATAAATCATAATTAAATCTTGAGGATTCAAATTAAATTTTTGTACAAAATTGAGGTAAGATATCTTTAACCCATGACAAATTACAAAGTTTCATATATAGAAATTATGTCGTCACTACCTTCTTTCTGTAAATTCTTCATCTTTTTATTTTTATTTAATTAAGAAAGAGTCAAAACTATGAATAATCCAAAATATTGGAGAAAAAAAAAGCAAGAAAAATACATATACAAACGTAGGCATTCTTTGTCCACTTGGAAGGAAAAACACACAAGAACAAGTAAGTTATCTTATTTTCAATTTTAAAACAGAGGTTATCAATGACCCCAGAAGAGTGATGGAGGATTAAATTTGTCTTGAAGAGGACAAATTTGGATGGAGGCAGAAATTATATTTTGTAGAAGAGGTTAGTTGATGAAAAGTAAATTTCTGGATGTTCATCTTTAGTCATACATCCTAGGAAGAAACCTTTTCATATTTTTGATGAAAGGAATTAAATTTGGATACTGATTCGAGGAAGAGGAACAGCCTCGGTAGCGCAGTAGGCAGCGCGTCAGTCTCATAATCTGAAGGCCGTGAGTTCGAGCCTCACCCGGGGCAACCCTACTTTTTATTCTAATTAACGACCTCAACTCCTCAGGAATCTCTTTTACTTTTCCTTTTGAAAATGATTAGAAAAGTCAGATTGTATTGATTATTTTCACTAAATATTTAAAAAGATTTTCAAAAAAAGCTTAGAAGCAAGCAAATGACCATCCTTATATATATATTCTACATAAATAATTGCATTATTTGAGTTTCTTCGAGTTCATGAAATGGTCAGAATTATATCAGGCACACTGAATATTTTATATATAAAAACAAAAAAACATGGAGAGAGATATTGAGTAGAACCCTCTTGAACTCCTTCCAAGATAAAACCTTACTTCAACTCCACCAAAATATGTCAATAACAATCAGATTGAAACTCAGTTCTCCACCCCATAATCTTCAAACACAGATAAAGGAATGAATAATGGGATACAAGAAAGAGAAGTTGGGTAAGTACATCCTTCGGACTTTGTTCTCCCCTAGACAAAAGGAAGCTCTTACTATGAGACAACTATCCAAGTTGACAGTATGGATCTTATCTTGTAGCTGTTTTTGTAACCCCCCAAAACCTTGGCCAATATTATTCTCAAAAATGCAAATAGTGTTTCCACGAAAAGAGTTGTAATACAGAAAAATAAATATTTGAAAGGCATAAGGTTAATTTTCTTTTCAAGAATGATTTTAATCTTGGACTCAGGTTTCAAAAACAAAATTATCATTTTAAATGCAGCTGAAATATTCACATATGTCTTAACAGTTTAACTGTGAAAACATATCTTGAACAAGAAAAATCTCTTAGGTTTTTAAAAATTGCTTTTAATTTAAAAATAAATCATAATTAAATCTTGAGGATTCAAATTAAATTTTTGTACAAAATTGAGGTAAGATATCTTTAACCCATGACAAATTACAAAGTTTCATATATAGAAATTATGTCGTCACTACCTTCTTTCTGTAAATTCTTCATCTTTTTATTTTTATTTAATTAAGAAAGAGTCAAAACTATGAATAATCCAAAATATTGGAGAAAAAAAAAGCAAGAAAAATACATATACAAACGTAGGCATTCTTTGTCCACTTGGAAGGAAAAACACACAAGAACAAGTAAGTTATCTTATTTTCAATTTTAAAACAGAGGTTATCAATGACCCCAGAAGAGTGATGGAGGATTAAATTTGTCTTGAAGAGGACAAATTTGGATGGAGGCAGAAATTATATTTTGTAGAAGAGGTTAGTTGATGAAAAGTAAATTTCTGGATGTTCATCTTTAGTCATACATCCTAGGAAGAAACCTTTTCATATTTTTGATGAAAGGAATTAAATTTGGATACTGATTCGAGGAAGAGGAACAGCCTCGGTAGCGCAGTAGGCAGCGCGTCAGTCTCATAATCTGAAGGCCGTGAGTTCGAGCCTCACCCGGGGCAACCCTACTTTTTATTCTAATTAACGACCTCAACTCCTCAGGAATCTCTTTTACTTTTCCTTTTGAAAATGATTAGAAAAGTCAGATTGTATTGATTATTTTCACTAAATATTTAAAAAGATTTTCAAAAAAAGCTTAGAAGCAAGCAAATGACCATCCTTATATATATATTCTACATAAATAATTGCATTATTTGAGTTTCTTCGAGTTCATGAAATGGTCAGAATTATATCAGGCACACTGAATATTTTATATATAAAAACAAAAAAACATGGAGAGAGATATTGAGTAGAACCCTCTTGAACTCCTTCCAAGATAAAACCTTACTTCAACTCCACCAAAATATGTCAATAACAATCAGATTGAAACTCAGTTCTCCACCCCATAATCTTCAAACACAGATAAAGGAATGAATAATGGGATACAAGAAAGAGAAGTTGGGTAAGTACATCCTTCGGACTTTGTTCTCCCCTAGACAAAAGGAAGCTCTTACTATGAGACAACTATCCAAGTTGACAGTATGGATCTTATCTTGTAGCTGTTTTTGTAACCCCCCAAAACCTTGGCCAATATTATTCTCAAAAATGCAAATAGTGTTTCCACGAAAAGAGTTGTAATACAGAAAAATAAATATTTGAAAGGCATAAGGTTAATTTTCTTTTCAAGAATGATTTTAATCTTGGACTCAGGTTTCAAAAACAAAATTATCATTTTAAATGCAGCTGAAATATTCACATATGTCTTAACAGTTTAACTGTGAAAACATATCTTGAACAAGAAAAATCTCTTAGGTTTTTAAAAATTGCTTTTAATTTAAAAATAAATCATAATTAAATCTTGAGGATTCAAATTAAATTTTTGTACAAAATTGAGGTAAGATATCTTTAACCCATGACAAATTACAAAGTTTCATATATAGAAATTATGTCGTCACTACCTTCTTTCTGTAAATTCTTCATCTTTTTATTTTTATTTAATTAAGAAAGAGTCAAAACTATGAATAATCCAAAATATTGGAGAAAAAAAAAGCAAGAAAAATACATATACAAACGTAGGCATTCTTTGTCCACTTGGAAGGAAAAACACACAAGAACAAGTAAGTTATCTTATTTTCAATTTTAAAACAGAGGTTATCAATGACCCCAGAAGAGTGATGGAGGATTAAATTTGTCTTGAAGAGGACAAATTTGGATGGAGGCAGAAATTATATTTTGTAGAAGAGGTTAGTTGATGAAAAGTAAATTTCTGGATGTTCATCTTTAGTCATACATCCTAGGAAGAAACCTTTTCATATTTTTGATGAAAGGAATTAAATTTGGATACTGATTCGAGGAAGAGGAACAGCCTCGGTAGCGCAGTAGGCAGCGCGTCAGTCTCATAATCTGAAGGCCGTGAGTTCGAGCCTCACCCGGGGCAACCCTACTTTTTATTCTAATTAACGACCTCAACTCCTCAGGAATCTCTTTTACTTTTCCTTTTGAAAATGATTAGAAAAGTCAGATTGTATTGATTATTTTCACTAAATATTTAAAAAGATTTTCAAAAAAAGCTTAGAAGCAAGCAAATGACCATCCTTATATATATATTCTACATAAATAATTGCATTATTTGAGTTTCTTCGAGTTCATGAAATGGTCAGAATTATATCAGGCACACTGAATATTTTATATATAAAAACAAAAAAACATGGAGAGAGATATTGAGTAGAACCCTCTTGAACTCCTTCCAAGATAAAACCTTACTTCAACTCCACCAAAATATGTCAATAACAATCAGATTGAAACTCAGTTCTCCACCCCATAATCTTCAAACACAGATAAAGGAATGAATAATGGGATACAAGAAAGAGAAGTTGGGTAAGTACATCCTTCGGACTTTGTTCTCCCCTAGACAAAAGGAAGCTCTTACTATGAGACAACTATCCAAGTTGACAGTATGGATCTTATCTTGTAGCTGTTTTTGTAACCCCCCAAAACCTTGGCCAATATTATTCTCAAAAATGCAAATAGTGTTTCCACGAAAAGAGTTGTAATACAGAAAAATAAATATTTGAAAGGCATAAGGTTAATTTTCTTTTCAAGAATGATTTTAATCTTGGACTCAGGTTTCAAAAACAAAATTATCATTTTAAATGCAGCTGAAATATTCACATATGTCTTAACAGTTTAACTGTGAAAACATATCTTGAACAAGAAAAATCTCTTAGGTTTTTAAAAATTGCTTTTAATTTAAAAATAAATCATAATTAAATCTTGAGGATTCAAATTAAATTTTTGTACAAAATTGAGGTAAGATATCTTTAACCCATGACAAATTACAAAGTTTCATATATAGAAATTATGTCGTCACTACCTTCTTTCTGTAAATTCTTCATCTTTTTATTTTTATTTAATTAAGAAAGAGTCAAAACTATGAATAATCCAAAATATTGGAGAAAAAAAAAGCAAGAAAAATACATATACAAACGTAGGCATTCTTTGTCCACTTGGAAGGAAAAACACACAAGAACAAGTAAGTTATCTTATTTTCAATTTTAAAACAGAGGTTATCAATGACCCCAGAAGAGTGATGGAGGATTAAATTTGTCTTGAAGAGGACAAATTTGGATGGAGGCAGAAATTATATTTTGTAGAAGAGGTTAGTTGATGAAAAGTAAATTTCTGGATGTTCATCTTTAGTCATACATCCTAGGAAGAAACCTTTTCATATTTTTGATGAAAGGAATTAAATTTGGATACTGATTCGAGGAAGAGGAACAGCCTCGGTAGCGCAGTAGGCAGCGCGTCAGTCTCATAATCTGAAGGCCGTGAGTTCGAGCCTCACCCGGGGCAACCCTACTTTTTATTCTAATTAACGACCTCAACTCCTCAGGAATCTCTTTTACTTTTCCTTTTGAAAATGATTAGAAAAGTCAGATTGTATTGATTATTTTCACTAAATATTTAAAAAGATTTTCAAAAAAAGCTTAGAAGCAAGCAAATGACCATCCTTATATATATATTCTACATAAATAATTGCATTATTTGAGTTTCTTCGAGTTCATGAAATGGTCAGAATTATATCAGGCACACTGAATATTTTATATATAAAAACAAAAAAACATGGAGAGAGATATTGAGTAGAACCCTCTTGAACTCCTTCCAAGATAAAACCTTACTTCAACTCCACCAAAATATGTCAATAACAATCAGATTGAAACTCAGTTCTCCACCCCATAATCTTCAAACACAGATAAAGGAATGAATAATGGGATACAAGAAAGAGAAGTTGGGTAAGTACATCCTTCGGACTTTGTTCTCCCCTAGACAAAAGGAAGCTCTTACTATGAGACAACTATCCAAGTTGACAGTATGGATCTTATCTTGTAGCTGTTTTTGTAACCCCCCAAAACCTTGGGCAATATTATTCTCAAAAATGCAAATAGTGTTTCCACGAAAAGAGTTGTAATACAGAAAAATAAATATTTGAAAGGCATAAGGTTAATTTTCTTTTCAAGAATGATTTTAATCTTGGACTCAGGTTTCAAAAACAAAATTATCATTTTAAATGCAGCTGAAATATTCACATATGTCTTAACAGTTTAACTGTGAAAACATATCTTGAACAAGAAAAATCTCTTAGGTTTTTAAAAATTGCTTTTAATTTAAAAATAAATCATAATTAAATCTTGAGGATTCAAATTAAATTTTTGTACAAAATTGAGGTAAGATATCTTTAACCCATGACAAATTACAAAGTTTCATATATAGAAATTATGTCGTCACTACCTTCTTTCTGTAAATTCTTCATCTTTTTATTTTTATTTAATTAAGAAAGAGTCAAAACTATGAATAATCCAAAATATTGGAGAAAAAAAAAGCAAGAAAAATACATATACAAACGTAGGCATTCTTTGTCCACTTGGAAGGAAAAACACACAAGAACAAGTAAGTTATCTTATTTTCAATTTTAAAACAGAGGTTATCAATGACCCCAGAAGAGTGATGGAGGATTAAATTTGTCTTGAAGAGGACAAATTTGGATGGAGGCAGAAATTATATTTTGTAGAAGAGGTTAGTTGATGAAAAGTAAATTTCTGGATGTTCATCTTTAGTCATACATCCTAGGAAGAAACCTTTTCATATTTTTGATGAAAGGAATTAAATTTGGATACTGATTCGAGGAAGAGGAACAGCCTCGGTAGCGCAGTAGGCAGCGCGTCAGTCTCATAATCTGAAGGCCGTGAGTTCGAGCCTCACCCGGGGCAACCCTACTTTTTATTCTAATTAACGACCTCAACTCCTCAGGAATCTCTTTTACTTTTCCTTGTGAAAATGATTAGAAAAGTCAGATTGTATTGATTATTTTCACTAAATATTTAAAAAGATTTTCAAAAAAAGCTTAGAAGCAAGCAAATGACCATCCTTATATATATATTCTACATAAATAATTGCATTATTTGAGTTTCTTCGAGTTCATGAAATGGTCAGAATTATATCAGGCACACTGAATATTTTATATATAAAAACAAAAAAACATGGAGAGAGATATTGAGTAGAACCCTCTTGAACTCCTTCCAAGATAAAACCTTACTTCAACTCCACCAAAATATGTCAATAACAATCAGATTGAAACTCAGTTCTCCACCCCATAATCTTCAAACACAGATAAAGGAATGAATAATGGGATACAAGAAAGAGAAGTTGGGTAAGTACATCCTTCGGACTTTGTTCTCCCCTAGACAAAAGGAAGCTCTTACTATGAGACAACTATCCAAGTTGACAGTATGGATCTTATCTTGTAGCTGTTTTTGTAACCCCCCAAAACCTTGGCCAATATTATTCTCAAAAATGCAAATAGTGTTTCCACGAAAAGAGTTGTAATACAGAAAAATAAATATTTGAAAGGCATAAGGTTAATTTTCTTTTCAAGAATGATTTTAATCTTGGACTCAGGTTTCAAAAACAAAATTATCATTTTAAATGCAGCTGAAATATTCACATATGTCTTAACAGTTTAACTGTGAAAACATATCTTGAACAAGAAAAATCTCTTAGGTTTTTAAAAATTGCTTTTAATTTAAAAATAAATCATAATTAAATCTTGAGGATTCAAATTAAATTTTTGTACAAAATTGAGGTAAGATATCTTTAACCCATGACAAATTACAAAGTTTCATATATAGAAATTATGTCGTCACTACCTTCTTTCTGTAAATTCTTCATCTTTTTATTTTTATTTAATTAAGAAAGAGTCAAAACTATGAATAATCCAAAATATTGGAGAAAAAAAAAGCAAGAAAAATACATATACAAACGTAGGCATTCTTTGTCCACTTGGAAGGAAAAACACACAAGAACAAGTAAGTTATCTTATTTTCAATTTTAAAACAGAGGTTATCAATGACCCCAGAAGAGTGATGGAGGATTAAATTTGTCTTGAAGAGGACAAATTTGGATGGAGGCAGAAATTATATTTTGTAGAAGAGGTTAGTTGATGAAAAGTAAATTTCTGGATGTTCATCTTTAGTCATACATCCTAGGAAGAAACCTTTTCATATTTTTGATGAAAGGAATTAAATTTGGATACTGATTCGAGGAAGAGGAACAGCCTCGGTAGCGCAGTAGGCAGCGCGTCAGTCTCATAATCTGAAGGCCGTGAGTTCGAGCCTCACCCGGGGCAACCCTACTTTTTATTCTAATTAACGACCTCAACTCCTCAGGAATCTCTTTTACTTTTCCTTTTGAAAATGATTAGAAAAGTCAGATTGTATTGATTATTTTCACTAAATATTTAAAAAGATTTTCAAAAAAAGCTTAGAAGCAAGCAAATGACCATCCTTATATATATATTCTACATAAATAATTGCATTATTTGAGTTTCTTCGAGTTCATGAAATGGTCAGAATTATATCAGGCACACTGAATATTTTATATATAAAAACAAAAAAACATGGAGAGAGATATTGAGTAGAACCCTCTTGAACTCCTTCCAAGATAAAACCTTACTTCAACTCCACCAAAATATGTCAATAACAATCAGATTGAAACTCAGTTCTCCACCCCATAATCTTCAAACACAGATAAAGGAATGAATAATGGGATACAAGAAAGAGAAGTTGGGTAAGTACATCCTTCGGACTTTGTTCTCCCCTAGACAAAAGGAAGCTCTTACTATGAGACAACTATCCAAGTTGACAGTATGGATCTTATCTTGTAGCTGTTTTTGTAACCCCCCAAAACCTTGGCCAATATTATTCTCAAAAATGCAAATAGTGTTTCCACGAAAAGAGTTGTAATACAGAAAAATAAATATTTGAAAGGCATAAGGTTAATTTTCTTTTCAAGAATGATTTTAATCTTGGACTCAGGTTTCAAAAACAAAATTATCATTTTAAATGCAGCTGAAATATTCACATATGTCTTAACAGTTTAACTGTGAAAACATATCTTGAACAAGAAAAATCTCTTAGGTTTTTAAAAATTGCTTTTAATTTAAAAATAAATCATAATTAAATCTTGAGGATTCAAATTAAATTTTTGTACAAAATTGAGGTAAGATATCTTTAACCCATGACAAATTACAAAGTTTCATATATAGAAATTATGTCGTCACTACCTTCTTTCTGTAAATTCTTCATCTTTTTATTTTTATTTAATTAAGAAAGAGTCAAAACTATGAATAATCCAAAATATTGGAGAAAAAAAAAGCAAGAAAAATACATATACAAACGTAGGCATTCTTTGTCCACTTGGAAGGAAAAACACACAAGAACAAGTAAGTTATCTTATTTTCAATTTTAAAACAGAGGTTATCAATGACCCCAGAAGAGTGATGGAGGATTAAATTTGTCTTGAAGAGGACAAATTTGGATGGAGGCAGAAATTATATTTTGTAGAAGAGGTTAGTTGATGAAAAGTAAATTTCTGGATGTTCATCTTTAGTCATACATCCTAGGAAGAAACCTTTTCATATTTTTGATGAAAGGAATTAAATTTGGATACTGATTCGAGGAAGAGGAACAGCCTCGGTAGCGCAGTAGGCAGCGCGTCAGTCTCATAATCTGAAGGCCGTGAGTTCGAGCCTCACCCGGGGCAACCCTACTTTTTATTCTAATTAACGACCTCAACTCCTCAGGAATCTCTTTTACTTTTCCTTGTGAAAATGATTAGAAAAGTCAGATTGTATTGATTATTTTCACTAAATATTTAAAAAGATTTTCAAAAAAAGCTTAGAAGCAAGCAAATGACCATCCTTATATATATATTCTACATAAATAATTGCATTATTTGAGTTTCTTCGAGTTCATGAAATGGTCAGAATTATATCAGGCACACTGAATATTTTATATATAAAAACAAAAAAACATGGAGAGAGATATTGAGTAGAACCCTCTTGAACTCCTTCCAAGATAAAACCTTACTTCAACTCCACCAAAATATGTCAATAACAATCAGATTGAAACTCAGTTCTCCACCCCATAATCTTCAAACACAGATAAAGGAATGAATAATGGGATACAAGAAAGAGAAGTTGGGTAAGTACATCCTTCGGACTTTGTTCTCCCCTAGACAAAAGGAAGCTCTTACTATGAGACAACTATCCAAGTTGACAGTATGGATCTTATCTTGTAGCTGTTTTTGTAACCCCCCAAAACCTTGGCCAATATTATTCTCAAAAATGCAAATAGTGTTTCCACGAAAAGAGTTGTAATACAGAAAAATAAATATTTGAAAGGCATAAGGTTAATTTTCTTTTCAAGAATGATTTTAATCTTGGACTCAGGTTTCAAAAACAAAATTATCATTTTAAATGCAGCTGAAATATTCACATATGTCTTAACAGTTTAACTGTGAAAACATATCTTGAACAAGAAAAATCTCTTAGGTTTTTAAAAATTGCTTTTAATTTAAAAATAAATCATAATTAAATCTTGAGGATTCAAATTAAATTTTTGTACAAAATTGAGGTAAGATATCTTTAACCCATGACAAATTACAAAGTTTCATATATAGAAATTATGTCGTCACTACCTTCTTTCTGTAAATTCTTCATCTTTTTATTTTTATTTAATTAAGAAAGAGTCAAAACTATGAATAATCCAAAATATTGGAGAAAAAAAAAGCAAGAAAAATACATATACAAACGTAGGCATTCTTTGTCCACTTGGAAGGAAAAACACACAAGAACAAGTAAGTTATCTTATTTTCAATTTTAAAACAGAGGTTATCAATGACCCCAGAAGAGTGATGGAGGATTAAATTTGTCTTGAAGAGGACAAATTTGGATGGAGGCAGAAATTATATTTTGTAGAAGAGGTTAGTTGATGAAAAGTAAATTTCTGGATGTTCATCTTTAGTCATACATCCTAGGAAGAAACCTTTTCATATTTTTGATGAAAGGAATTAAATTTGGATACTGATTCGAGGAAGAGGAACAGCCTCGGTAGCGCAGTAGGCAGCGCGTCAGTCTCATAATCTGAAGGCCGTGAGTTCGAGCCTCACCCGGGGCAACCCTACTTTTTATTCTAATTAACGACCTCAACTCCTCAGGAATCTCTTTTACTTTTCCTTTTGAAAATGATTAGAAAAGTCAGATTGTATTGATTATTTTCACTAAATATTTAAAAAGATTTTCAAAAAAAGCTTAGAAGCAAGCAAATGACCATCCTTATATATATATTCTACATAAATAATTGCATTATTTGAGTTTCTTCGAGTTCAT
Organism: Lepeophtheirus nordmannii; assembly: GCA_963680855.1. NCBI lineage: Eukaryota > Metazoa > Arthropoda > Copepoda > Siphonostomatoida > Caligidae > Lepeophtheirus > Lepeophtheirus nordmannii. Next base: position 1,839,464 of record OY804519.1, read on the forward strand.
GAAATGGTCAGAATTATATCAGGCACACTGAATATTTTATATATAAAAACAAAAAAACATGGAGAGAGATATTGAGTAGAACCCTCTTGAACTCCTTCCAAGATAAAACCTTACTTCAACTCCACCAAAATATGTCAATAACAATCAGATTGAAACTCAGTTCTCCACCCCATAATCTTCAAACACAGATAAAGGAATGAATAATGGGATACAAGAAAGAGAAGTTGGGTAAGTACATCCTTCGGACTTTGTTCTCCCCTAGACAAAAGGAAGCTCTTACTATGAGACAACTATCCAAGTTGACAGTATGGATCTTATCTTGTAGCTGTTTTTGTAACCCCCCAAAACCTTGGCCAATATTATTCTCAAAAATGCAAATAGTGTTTCCACGAAAAGAGTTGTAATACAGAAAAATAAATATTTGAAAGGCATAAGGTTAATTTTCTTTTCAAGAATGATTTTAATCTTGGACTCAGGTTTCAAAAACAAAATTATCATTTTAAATGCAGCTGAAATATTCACATATGTCTTAACAGTTTAACTGTGAAAACATATCTTGAACAAGAAAAATCTCTTAGGTTTTTAAAAATTGCTTTTAATTTAAAAATAAATCATAATTAAATCTTGAGGATTCAAATTAAATTTTTGTACAAAATTGAGGTAAGATATCTTTAACCCATGACAAATTACAAAGTTTCATATATAGAAATTATGTCGTCACTACCTTCTTTCTGTAAATTCTTCATCTTTTTATTTTTATTTAATTAAGAAAGAGTCAAAACTATGAATAATCCAAAATATTGGAGAAAAAAAAAGCAAGAAAAATACATATACAAACGTAGGCATTCTTTGTCCACTTGGAAGGAAAAACACACAAGAACAAGTAAGTTATCTTATTTTCAATTTTAAAACAGAGGTTATCAATGACCCCAGAAGAGTGATGGAGGATTAAATTTGTCTTGAAGAGGACAAATTTGGATGGAGGCAGAAATTATATTTTGTAGAAGAGGTTAGTTGATGAAAAGTAAATTTCTGGATGTTCATCTTTAGTCATACATCCTAGGAAGAAACCTTTTCATATTTTTGATGAAAGGAATTAAATTTGGATACTGATTCGAGGAAGAGGAACAGCCTCGGTAGCGCAGTAGGCAGCGCGTCAGTCTCATAATCTGAAGGCCGTGAGTTCGAGCCTCACCCGGGGCAACCCTACTTTTTATTCTAATTAACGACCTCAACTCCTCAGGAATCTCTTTTACTTTTCCTTTTGAAAATGATTAGAAAAGTCAGATTGTATTGATTATTTTCACTAAATATTTAAAAAGATTTTCAAAAAAAGCTTAGAAGCAAGCAAATGACCATCCTTATATATATATTCTACATAAATAATTGCATTATTTGAGTTTCTTCGAGTTCATGAAATGGTCAGAATTATATCAGGCACACTGAATATTTTATATATAAAAACAAAAAAACATGGAGAGAGATATTGAGTAGAACCCTCTTGAACTCCTTCCAAGATAAAACCTTACTTCAACTCCACCAAAATATGTCAATAACAATCAGATTGAAACTCAGTTCTCCACCCCATAATCTTCAAACACAGATAAAGGAATGAATAATGGGATACAAGAAAGAGAAGTTGGGTAAGTACATCCTTCGGACTTTGTTCTCCCCTAGACAAAAGGAAGCTCTTACTATGAGACAACTATCCAAGTTGACAGTATGGATCTTATCTTGTAGCTGTTTTTGTAACCCCCCAAAACCTTGGCCAATATTATTCTCAAAAATGCAAATAGTGTTTCCACGAAAAGAGTTGTAATACAGAAAAATAAATATTTGAAAGGCATAAGGTTAATTTTCTTTTCAAGAATGATTTTAATCTTGGACTCAGGTTTCAAAAACAAAATTATCATTTTAAATGCAGCTGAAATATTCACATATGTCTTAACAGTTTAACTGTGAAAACATATCTTGAACAAGAAAAATCTCTTAGGTTTTTAAAAATTGCTTTTAATTTAAAAATAAATCATAATTAAATCTTGAGGATTCAAATTAAATTTTTGTACAAAATTGAGGTAAGATATCTTTAACCCATGACAAATTACAAAGTTTCATATATAGAAATTATGTCGTCACTACCTTCTTTCTGTAAATTCTTCATCTTTTTATTTTTATTTAATTAAGAAAGAGTCAAAACTATGAATAATCTAAAATATTGGAGAAAAAAAAAGCAAGAAAAATACATATACAAACGTAGGCATTCTTTGTCCACTTGGAAGGAAAAACACACAAGAACAAGTAAGTTATCTTATTTTCAATTTTAAAACAGAGGTTATCAATGACCCCAGAAGAGTGATGGAGGATTAAATTTGTCTTGAAGAGGACAAATTTGGATGGAGGCAGAAATTATATTTTGTAGAAGAGGTTAGTTGATGAAAAGTAAATTTCTGGATGTTCATCTTTAGTCATACATCCTAGGAAGAAACCTTTTCATATTTTTGATGAAAGGAATTAAATTTGGATACTGATTCGAGGAAGAGGAACAGCCTCGGTAGCGCAGTAGGCAGCGCGTCAGTCTCATAATCTGAAGGCCGTGAGTTCGAGCCTCACCCGGGGCAACCCTACTTTTTATTCTAATTAACGACCTCAACTCCTCAGGAATCTCTTTTACTTTTCCTTTTGAAAATGATTAGAAAAGTCAGATTGTATTGATTATTTTCACTAAATATTTAAAAAGATTTTCAAAAAAAGCTTAGAAGCAAGCAAATGACCATCCTTATATATATATTCTACATAAATAATTGCATTATTTGAGTTTCTTCGAGTTCATGAAATGGTCAGAATTATATCAGGCACACTGAATATTTTATATATAAAAACAAAAAAACATGGAGAGAGATATTGAGTAGAACCCTCTTGAACTCCTTCCAAGATAAAACCTTACTTCAACTCCACCAAAATATGTCAATAACAATCAGATTGAAACTCAGTTCTCCACCCCATAATCTTCAAACACAGATAAAGGAATGAATAATGGGATACAAGAAAGAGAAGTTGGGTAAGTACATCCTTCGGACTTTGTTCTCCCCTAGACAAAAGGAAGCTCTTACTATGAGACAACTATCCAAGTTGACAGTATGGATCTTATCTTGTAGCTGTTTTTGTAACCCCCCAAAACCTTGGCCAATATTATTCTCAAAAATGCAAATAGTGTTTCCACGAAAAGAGTTGTAATACAGAAAAATAAATATTTGAAAGGCATAAGGTTAATTTTTCACATTTACACATTTAAATGGACGATTTCTTCTTACTCTCGAAAAAAAAATCATAGGTTGGAAATCAGTGTGCAAAACTGGATAACTTTTATTATACATATACCCCTTATTTTTTTTGAAAGCTCCAATTAGTTGACCAGTGTAATTTATCCAAAACAGAAGAGTGGGATTGGAATCATTCAGACAGACATTTTTTGAAAAACAATGACCTTTTTTTGGCTTAAAAATACATTCAACTCGAGTTCGATATGGATCAAGAAGCATCAACAAAAAGTTGGAAATGAAAAAAGAAAATCAATAGATCGGATAAAGGCGTTGGTAAAATTTGAGAGCAAATTAATATAAAAAACAAACCAACACAAAATAACAAAAATTGTCTTTGATTATGAGACTGCGCCATGTAAGCATATAAATCTATATCTTTAATTTAATTCGTTTTTTAGAAAAAATGAGGTGTTTTCTTTCTCTGATTTCAGACCATATCTTGACATCCAAAAATGAACTTTTCTTCAGATAATCCATAATACTAAATACGATTTCCGTCCCAACTATCTTTCAAGACAAAATTAAACAGAATGCAAAGTAAAAAAAAATACAGATTTTAAATCAACGTGCAAAATTGAACAACTTTTATTAAACTTATACCCCTTAGGATTTTTGAATATTCAAATTTGTTGTCGTTCTGTGTAAGGATTCTTTATCTTATTGTACACTCCAATCGTTTACAAATTTTTCGTTCCAAAAAACAAAAAATATTATATTATCGTATAGATTCGAATTATAAAATCTAATTATTTTACAAAAGTAAGATCCAGTTTAGAACTTACAACTATGCTAATTTGAGTTTATGCACGAATTGTAAAGCATTCATAAATACATATTTCATACTCACATGGATAACAGATTTATTTTCTGTCATGATAATATGATGCATGTTATTTATAACTGTCAGATAAAATGACTTTTTTTCCCTGATTTTCTCATCTTATTTTCTTTTACACTAAATAAAAGGATGAGTAATGCTTCTATATTAAAACTTTTTTTTTCCACCTATTTCTCACAAAATAAAGTTTCATCTCTAAGTAATATTTACAAGGGTTTTTATTATTCTTATATATCAATCTGAAAATAAAGCAAAAAAATTCCAACTTACGATATTATTTTATATGCATGTAAATAAAATTGATTCTAAACTTCTTTTAAAAAATATTCAAAATGAATTATCGTAAACCTACAAAAATAAAGCATGAATAATGTAATGAATATATATGATCTTTCAATTACTTTAAGTGTGTAGAGTTTTGTATAAGTTCTGTCAACTCAAAAGCAAGGTAGAGAAAAAAAGATATTTCTTCAAAATAAATATAAATGCCATTAAAACTCTTTCTTTACAATGAAAAACAATGACTTTTTTCATTAAAAACGCTGCAATTAGTACTTATATGGCAAAAAATACCCAGTAAAATATGATTTTATTGTAAGGTCATTTATTGTAACCAAATAAAGTCTCATATATCAAATGAAAATTGCTAACAACACAGGACGTTAGTTAGTTAAGAATTTATTACTGCTTACAATAGATATACAAATAATAAAAATTTACACATACTAAGGTAAAGAACACAACCACACAATGGGTTATCTGTGTCACTACAGTAAAAACTGAATTCCTACTTAAATATTAAAATTGGTTATAATAATTTTTTTCATTTTTATACATTTCATAAGGTTAAGAATTCGAATATCATTTTCTTCTTCTTCTTGCATGGCTTCATATCTTTCATACGAGAGAGCAGGGCACCTGCTAATGAGGTGATTTACACTCTGTGACTCTTCCATGCACTTGTGTTCTTACATTTACTCAGGTGAGCGAGAAATGGCCCATGACCAGTGTAGTAGGCTTGAACAAGTAATTTCATTTCCTCACGACGAATTTTGACAGGCTTTGGCTTAGGTTCTTCTAGCATCACATGTGTGTATTGTATATATTGATTATGATCAGTGAATCGCTTGCACCATCTTTTCTGAAAGAAATCATTTATTGTTTTCTTAATGTAGCTAAAAGGCACACGTATGGGATCGTATGGATTCTCTCTATGGTGCTTAGCTTCAACTCATCATGTTGGAGCAATATCAACGTTCCAAAGATATGCTATAACTATGTGGATTGTTTGCTCCAAATATCAACTCCAAAAACGTGATTTTCAAACGTTGAATCCTTACTTTTAATGTAATTTCGGCATTTGGACTCATCCCTTCAAAAAATTTATTATACATAGACATAATATACTTAATTAATTATGAAGTCTTGGAAATCAAGAAGTCCTTCATTTCAATTACGAGATTCAAGTCTTTCTCCACTTCAGTTAAATCTATAGCTTAACTTATTTATTAAAGAGAAATATAAAAATGTAAATAAATAGGTGGTCCTTTGTGGAGCAATATTTCAATAATATTCATGATCACATTATGAGAGAAACAAAACGTTGGTAGTGGACTCCATTGAGTAAACGAATTCAATCTTTCTCTAAAGCTTTTCTCATAAAAAAATCAGCTAATTGGTCCATATCAAATGTCATCACAATTAGTTCTAGAAGTATTTAGAGTTTAGTAGGATTTCATTCACGTTCAGTAGTGCGAATAACTTTTTTATAAACTCAAAATCTCGATTTTCAAAAGGAAAAGGAAGAATATTATGACATTTGGGTGAAAGAAATAGTTAAAATGTCCTTCTTATTTCATAAAAATGAGAAAAAAATCAACTGATGAAAAAAGCAGAAGGTAGATACGACGAGTTTTTTGAGATACACAAAAAAACTATGATTTCTCCCTTCAACTGCTTTTCATCAGTTGACTCTTCTGATTTAAAGCAGCTGACTACGTACTATGAACTCAAAAAGGGTGTTATTATTATTTATAAATTAAGTATTGCACGCCTTTTTTTAGAATTATTGATTATTATACATGTAATAACTATACATTTGTATATTGGTAGGAATGTAAATAATATGCAAATGGGGTGTGTAAAATAAAAAGAAAGAGAAAATATACCTGGTAATTCTGATAATTTGATGAATGTTGAGAGGGAAGCAGCTTGAGCTGTCATGACGTTTTACTGAGCTACAAGATGCTTTTCTTTTCTATATATACAAATGAAGACATCAATGATAAATAATAACATTATGTATGCGATAGATGAGAGGCAGAAAATTAACTCAAATTTTATGTCAGAAAATTATATCTTTAGCTAATAATTATACGAGGACTTAAGCCCTTTTTGTTTACATATTATTTGCTTTATTAAAACTTAATGCATGTATTCCTTCATGCGAGATCTTTACTATCAGGTAAATGTTCTCCCCTCAGTAATAAAGGAAAAATGATAACAGCTTTGGAAAACAAAAAGTACTGTTCGAAGAGCCAACTCCACAAAGTCTCGCACGCGGCATTTTGCATATTATTTACATTCCTATATATTGGTAGAATTTATCAATGTATAGTATATCTAAATAATAAATGACCAATATTAAAATGTAGGCAAGAAGGAAAATACAGAAGGATAGTAGCTACCAGTTGTTTTTCCAAATTTTTCCTTTCCCTTTTGAGAGTTGAGGTTGCGAGTGCACAAAAAGCTCGTAATATATAATAGTTAGAATCATGTTCCTACTTTATAGTAACTTTGTGAGTAAGAATTAGAACAAAAAAGTTACTTGAGTTATTTACAGTTTATACTTAAATATATGTAAAGTCAACAGAAAAGCAAGTTTGTTTTCAAATATTGAAAAGGAGAAAATCCACTTTTAAGTTTTTTTTTACTTCATAAATCCGCTATCATGCTCAATCATAGTAATAGTAACTACATAATTAGAAATACCAGATGTTTTTTATTCTTGATTGTGGTCGGGTTTTTCCCCCTATAATACAGTTTATTATTAGGGTCATTATAGAATTAATCGAAATAACCTATTAATAGAAACGAAAGTTAATGTCTTCAAGAATATGATACGAGTTCTAACTCATTTTTGAAATATTTCAGATAAATTTGGTTTTTTGATGACTTGACACATATATATTTTACTCTTAAATTATAGCCATTATTGTGAACTAACTATAAGGCATTGTATTCTTATTTGACTATCAATAACTAATAAAGATATGATGTACCCTAAAATCAGAGAATTGGTAATATATGCAAATCTAAAAATATTCAACATAATTTGGCAGAATTATTTCAAAGTTTCACTTGCCAAATAACCCAAGTAAGTATTCTTATAAATCTAATCACCACTATTACAAATGTATCAAGTCAACAAGTAAGCAAGTTTGTTTTCAAATATTGAAAAGGAGAAAATCCACTTTTAAGTTTTTTTTTTTACTTTTATCTTCCAAATGTATCGGAGTCATTTTAAGACCTATTTCACATGGTTTTTTGCTAAAATATCACTTTTAATCAATAAAGCAAGGGTTGTAGTCTATCCAATAGAGCAATCGGATAAATGTTACGACTGTGCTTGAAGCCGATGTGGTCCCTGAAATTACGACCATCTTTTTCATAGTCCCAGAGATTTATTTAGTTGCAGTTGGCTAAAACCAGTTTATCTGTTTAAGAACTATTAAGAATCCCTTATGTCATAGTAACTACATAGTCAGAAACACCAGATGTTTTTAATTCTTGATTGTGGCCGGGTTTTTTTTCCTATAATTAAGTTGCAATTATTGGAGTTATTGTTTTATACATCGAAATATACTATTAATACAAACGAAAGTGAATGTCTTCAAGAATATGAGTGCAGTTCACACTCATTTTTGAAATATGTCAGATTAACTTGGTGTCTTGTTGACTTAACACATATATATTTGGATGTATACAAAAAATATCATAGACACATACGACTTTAATGATTTTCTCTTTTTATCATCACTACTAATAATATTTTGAATTTTCCTCATTCTTTTTCACTTGTATTTTCTATTCAAATTTGCTGATATTTGAACTTTTTTTATGGATTTATTATTATTATTATTTTTTTTTTTTGATAAAACTCTTAGCTTATAAAGTGAGCATATACCTTTCTTTCTATGGAAGGAAAACGAGAAAATAGGAATTGCAGTGTTAGCTATTTTATATTTTATATCTATTTTTTTCTTTCAAATTTAAATGTTCCAATAGAGAATTATTCTACGTTGTTCTCAATATAAATTCTTAGATCTTTTTTTTTTTATTATAATAATATTATTTTTTTATACAAGTCTGTAGAATAATAAAACTACTTTTATCAAAATATTTTTTGTGAAACGCTTTTTCTACTTAAAAATAAAATATATACTATGTATTTTTTCTCTAGAACTTATTCCTTTACTTTTGTATTTATTAGGTTTTTAGTTCATTAATAAATATATGTAAGAATTAATACTATATATATATATATTGTATAACATAATATGCCTTAAAAAATTACAAAATACTGTAAAAATGTAAATTGTAAATACACCTACTTACTAATTTTAATTGATTATGTTTCGTTTACTTAACTGATTTGTTTTACATTTAGACAATAACAGTCACAGATGGTGACTGTATCCACTAAATATATGGAATTAAATAACATGAAATATCTCTACGAATTATCAACTCTTGATGGAGGAAAAATAAGTTAATTATTGTCTGACACTGCCATGAACCTTTTCCAAAGCTATCCTTATTCAATAATTCAAGATAATTTTTTTGGGAGGATATGAATGAAATACATTAAATATCCCCCAGAGTAACTAAGCGAGCCAGGATATTAAATTTTAACAAAATGATAATATATTGAAATGAAGGATCAGAATCAGACCTAAGTGTTAGAAAATTCTTTAACAAATTAACGTTGATTTAAGACACAGTGTTAAGACACAGTGCTATTGTGAATACTATTTATTTGATGTTCTATATGCTCTATAATAATTACATTATTATGAAATTTATGTGGAATGTTTTGTTGATGAGATAATTTCTTCAAAGTTAGTCTACTTTTTTATTTTAGTTATGATTTTGAATGAAGTTTGAATGAACATTAACTTTACAAGGATAATGTTCCCTTAATATGTTACAATACAAGGATTTAGCTTCACACTACTCCATTTTTTGTCTAATTCGGTCAAGGGATATGGCAACCATATCCATTTAAGTTCAAATAGTTAGGAACACGAGTTTCCAGTTTTCCAGCCATATTTCTACGATTAGAAAAAAATAATGGCAACCCTTATTTGCAACTTGTAGAACAGGTAAAGATTTCTTAATTTTATTGATACCTTGCTCCAGTCCAGATATATGGAAGCAAAGAGTTGCTGCCGAAAGGGTATCAAAATCAACACAGAGGAGTACTTAAAGGTCATCATGAACGACGTCGTCGTAAAGCCTTGGCTGAACCCAATTTAACCTCAGGGAGGTTATGTTGGGCAACAGGATTCATCACTAGTCCACAGGGGCTCTTAAAACTCAAAAATGGTATGAAAGGAATTTGGAAATTTTTTGGCCATGGTCAATGTGGCTTTCTTCTTCTCCAGATTATTCACCTTTAGACATTGGGATCTAGGGCAATGTGGAGAGAAAGGCCTGAAGTACTCATCATGAAAGTGCTGCAGCTCAAAAGACTTCTGTAGAAGATGTGTGGGCCAACATGTCTGATGATTTTGTGGCCAGGATGTGTGCCAGCTTCAGGCCCAGGGTGGAAGCTATGATTGTAGTCAAAGGGGAGGGGGCATTTTGAAATTTAGTATTAAAAATAATATATTTAATTGAATAAAAAATTTCAACCTTCTATTCCTTACGGTTCTTGCACTGATAAACATATATGTACATCAGTAGAATATATACATATTTATCTAGGATTTGCTCGACCGCACTATACATACATCAAAATGTTAATAGTTTAGATGTAAACCATTTCATAATACTATTTTTCAAAGACCACTAAGGTAATACAATAATTAGCCAATGTAGATTCTGTTGTTGGTCTTACTACAGATACATGGACAAGTGCTTCTATGACTTCATTTCTATCCTTAACAGCGCATTATATGGGACAGGGGATATTGAAATAAAAAGTATTAGCGTGCTCTGAATTGAATGAACGACATACCAGTGAAGCAATATCACAATGTATCATAGTATTAACATTTTAATTTAAAATTCAGTAAAACTTTCGTCTGTTTCAGTGTCCATTTAGACATCTCTCGAAGAATATAAAATTGTGAACAGAGTATCTTCAATTACAACCGAACATGCAAGTGATATGAAAAAAGCAATCCAATTAACGAAACGTCTACATATTCCATGTGTAGCACAATCTCGTAACTTGTGTGTTACATATTCTCTTTGGAGATCAATACAAAGTGAGACATTTTTATTCCCCCAAGGACGAAGTAAAATAATAACATGGAATCGGGTTAATTGCCCCCAAAAAAATTGGACGACTACTGGGTTTACTTTCATTTAAAATCTTTTGAAAGACATTGAATTTCACTTGGTTTAAAATTTTTTTTGATTTTTTAATGTTTTATTTCATCCTTTATAAAAAGATGAGATCTTTCAGGAAATATAGCGCAGAAGTACTCTGTGCACTATTCTCAAAAGTGCTTGAGGAGATGGGCTGGAAAGAGTCTGTGACCAAAAACAACCGGTTATCCTTAATGTCAGGAACTTTGCTGAAAAAGAAGATCACGTTTCTGGGGGAAGTTTATAATAAGGAAAACAATTTCACATTAAATGGAATTTTAAAAAGGGAGAAGGTTTTGAGGAAAATAACTTTTTTTTAAAAGAGAAGTAGGTCCAAGGGATAGTTTTTTTAATTTTTTAAAGTTCATATGGAATCAGAAAATAAGATTTTTATTATTGGACAAAAACACGAAAATCCCTTTTTTTAAAACAAATCGATAGAAGAAAAGATATTTTTAGATTGAAAAGTTCAGAAAGAGAAATCATCAAAGGCCTTAGTTAGCTAAAGATGAATTACTCATTACTTTGTTTATGGTAAAGTATTGCTACGAAAAGGTTCTCCGTAGTAAGTGTATTTGGCAGAACACCAGAGGAAAGACTTTGCTTTTTCTGCAATGAATCATTAGAGACGGCTAAACATTTTTTACTAGGGTGCAAGAACATATCCGGAATATGGGACTATATAAGGGAAATATTTTACAGAAAGTTGGACCTACACCTTCTGAATACAGACTCTGTTTATTTTTATACTGGTCCCCATCAGAACGTTATCAATATAGTTATACCGAGAGTTCAATTAATTTTATATAAACCAAGGAGTACACGAACATCCCCCCTCCCAAAAGATTTTACCCAAATTATTGAAAATATTATTATAACCCATGAAATTAAATAATAACGTTTTAATCAAATGTTGTTTATACGGAACAAATTAGTTGTACTTGAGTACAAAAATAAATAAATACAAAGTTCAAATAAGGTAAAGATAATTGTTAAATCAATGAGAGGAAGTATACATAAGACTAAACTCCTCAAAAATATCACATTTCGATACCATCAAAAATCCAAAAAATTAATTTTGAACTGCAAAACACATTGGAATTCATTATTTCTAATGTTAGAGAGATTTGTAGGGTTAAAAGATTTCATAATAATTTACTCCGCCGAAGAAAAAGTTGATGACAATCCTTCAACTACACTAATGTTAGTGACACAAAACGAAAAGAAAACCATTTCTTAAAAAAAAACGAAAAGATCAGTCAAAGAAATTTTAACGAAAAATTGGAAATTTTCCTTGGAGAAGAATGCTTGAGAGCTCAGATGTCAGTTCCTTAACTTGGTGACAAAATATTGCACAATTTAGCTTTCCCAAATGACCCCAATTATATTTTTCTTTATGTGTGATTCAAGGATCTTCTGTTCTCTTTGAAAGAATATTTTAGACAGCAGAAAATATATTATTCGATACGAGGAGGAATCTCCTCTTAAGGTTGATAATTTTAAACTCAAATTGTAACTGACTCCACTTTTCATTGTTTTTTCCAATGCCATTTAAATGCATTTATATTTTAATTCCAAATTTTTATACAATACAGCAATAAATATCAAAAAAGTAAATATATAAAAATTATTATAATCGGTCCTAGGACTGTTGAATGGGCAAAAAATATTGGAGCAATCATAAAAAAAAATAATTGATTAGGATCACAGTCCTAGGATCGAACCAAGACTAATAATGGGTTCCATTTCCGTGGCAAATAATTTTGTGAAATAAAATTTGACGAAAATATAAATAAAAATCTTTAATTTAATTTTAAAAAATAGTACAAATAATTGAGCAAAGTGTTTATTGTAAAAATTGACAGTTGTAAGGAGCAGTCATAGAAAACAAATATTTTGAATATTGTGGATAGAAACTTAATCTTCATAACTGGGATATCAAATGTATCTTTATTATTGAAGTCAAAAGAAACTTGTGGATAAATCCCAAGAATAAATGAAAAGGTCATAGCAAGTCTTGAAATCAACTATATAACTCTCATCATCATAAGACAAATAGAAAAACATAAAATCCAACCAATTGCACTTGATTCTTAGAGAGCATGATACCCAAATGGAAGAGCTTAATGATATACTGCTCCCTCTATATCAAAGTTAGAATACATTTTAAAATATGAGAGAAAGGGTGCTATGAGATTAAAGTCAAGAGTAATTTTATTGAGTTGAAAGTAAAGGACAAAACCTTCTTTTTATTCTTTGAAAACATCATACATGCTTAAAATCTGACTTCCTTGAAGCTATCTACAGAGAAAATTGATGGAGAAACCATATCCCTCCAAAAGCAGAATTTTATTTTTTTTTAAACCGCCAAGATTTGTTGAAGATTTAGTTGAGAATGCATGATAAAATTATGATAGGAATATAGGTAAATATAATATTTTGCCAGCAATAATGCTATTTTAACTGTAGAAGGTTCTCCTCAGTAATAACTCAGTTCTCTAGTAATACATTTTTTTCTCCTAAGTCATATCCTGATGATGTCGATAATACATGGTCTTCATCAATATTACCACTATAATGATAAGATATATGATAATTTATAATGTCTTGCTCCCGCCTCCTCGTTCTCTACACAAAAGTCACACCCCTAATTTGAGGCTAATTTCCCTCTTGAATTCGTCGTAAAAAATACTATCAGACGTGCTGCTAAAACATAGACTTTGTCAAATTTCTGATCAGAAAAGCTTTGTGACGTTTTGCCGTATTCAGAAAGCTATAAGCCTAAACTCAAATCAAAACTTTACGACTCTTTTGGAGATTTCGAGCTAAGTTTGGATACATTCCCTTAAAAATTCATCTATAAGGTGATGATCCAACTCTCTTCAAAATAGCTTTTAATGGTTTATAAAAGAGAATCAATTAAGATTCAAGAATCAAGGGCATTGCTAGGATATGATCATCCTGTTTAATATGCATAAATGTGTGTACATTATTAAAAAGAGATTAAGGAGACCAAGCTAAAGGTCACTTGTGGAAATCAATTGTCCGTAGATACTGAATAAGGCATTTGTATATACAATTATATCCTAATTAAGTGTAGTGATTCTACATAAATAATAGTGAACATAACATGGCGAAGTCAATTTGGAATTGTGGATTCAATATCACTTCCAGAGAAAGTATATATTAAAAAAGATACGGAATAGCAAGAATTTATAAATTGGAGAGCACTCTGAGAATGTAACTTAATTACAGGAATGAACAATTAAACTGAAAATAAGACAAAATCAATTTTTAAGTCATTATGTAGTCCTAACATGTTGAATAAAATAAATCATCCCATGGAAGTCAAAACTGTAAGGGAAATTTCAATGGAAAAGCTTAAAAAGAAATACCTTAAAAAATAACAAATATGGCTTTAGAACGAATTGGATTATTATTGGAAAGAAAATAAAAGTAGATGAAAAGTTCGATTCATTTTATACTTCATTATGTTGTCGAACTAAAAATGTTGGTCTACGTGAGATGACGTTTCATGAATGAATGTCAAATTTAATCTTACAAAGGATAAAAAATAAAGATATTAAAAAATGGTTATTATCCAAATCCCTTGCAGCAGTGATTTCGATTTGGCGTAGTGAAGAAGAGAAGGGAAAAGTTCAGGAGGAGGAAGCATTGACAAAACATCTGTTAGACTGAATACCAGTTTGAACAAACTATTCTAATATTGTGAGTAGTTATAGTAATATTTCATATAACAACAATGTTATAATTTTCTAAAGTTTTATTGCAACGATGGTCGGTGATACATTTTGAAACATTAAGAGTGAAAGCCTACGTCGCAGTTGGTACTGCATGCACACTTTTGACTGTTGACATTGTATAATCCAAGGGCTTATACCGTCAAATCAAGAAACCTCTGTAAATTTAGAAGATATCTTCCTTCCTTGAATTGATCTTTGTCCGGATTTGCAATAAAATAATGCAAGGGATTCAATACAATCATAGGAAACCATTTTTGTCCCTTTTTTTTCATCAGTTGGTTGGTATTATTCACTGTTACACCACCCATATAAGGAAATATCGGCCCCCACCATTTCCTTTGTCCTATTTGAATGCTTTAAGTGATCAAGGCTTGGTTCATAACATCAACATGTGATTGTTATATTGTTGAAACCATGAGGGCTGGGGAATTTCTATACATTTTTATTTACTTCTCTCATACCGCTTAGTACTACTAATGTTTGTTGGATAAGGGTTGGTGATTAAAATGAATTCCTTATTGTCCTTCCATTTTACTACCAAGATGTCTACAATAAATTCTGTAGCTTCTCGTTCTTTAATTTTTAAGAATTGTTTTTCTGATATTGGACATTTCTCAAATCTATTTTCCCTACAAATTCCTGAGGCAAGATGATATTCACGCTTATTCAATTATTTCATTAGGGGAATACTGGAGAAAAAGTTGTCAAAGAACATTTTGTGCCTTTTTCGCGATGGAATACTTGCTTTTGATACCAAATTCAAAGTTATGTTCCCTTTTTAAACCCATTTTAAGAATAACATTAGCTTGAGTTTCAGTTTGGCCTAGGTAAATATCAGAGGAGTGTAGAATTCCACCTTTTGAGCACAAGGCCAACATGTTGCACCCAAAGCGAATGGGTTTCCCTCAGATGAGTTGTTGATCAAAATGTTTACCAAAATATGGTATCATCCTTTCGTTCGTTCAACTCCCTTCCCCAAATTTATTTTGTAGATGTTCCAGAAGTAGTCTTATTTTAGTTCCATGATCACTTGTTTGGTTAGTGTTATCGAGAAAATGTAAATTATGTAAAATATCAAGGAAATGATCCCTTCTAATATTATTAGCAAGGAGCTTAGACACATGATCCTCTGAAGCCCAATATTTCCTCTTTTATGCTAATGTGCTTATAGATGAAAGGATCATTTCACCAATGAATACTTTTAACTAACTTACATTTACATCCAAGGATCTATTCTTCTGGGTAGCATGCAAATTTGTTTAAATAGCAATTTTTTTTTAAAAGTCTAAGAACAATTCGAAAAAGTGCCGTAGATAGAAAACCAACAGGAATGCCGATATAGATTTTTGAGATGGAAATACCTAATAAAATAATTGAGAAATTGGATTTTCCCTATTCATTTTTCGCCAAATTATTCTTAATTTCCTTCAATTTGTGGGAGTAATATAATCCTCGGTTTCATTCTCATCCGTTTCAATAACATCAAAATGAGAAGGGGTCTCAAGTAGAAGTCAATTAAGTTTTTCTCAAATTCTTTTAGCTCCATCATTAAATTTCTGATTTATCCCTCTCATCTTATCAGAGAGAACATTAACTTTTAGAACTCCCATGTATACATTTGTACTTTCATCAGTTTCCTAAGAACACCTAATATTTCCTTCGTATTCAATCTAAGAAATTAGTTTAGAAGATCATAACTCTAAAAGCATTCAAAAAATATTACTATTGCTCTGAATAAAATTATAGCCAATGTAAATGTAAGTAAATAATTATTATACTCAATGCCAAAATGAGATCATTAGCAAAAAATAATTTAAGCAATAAGATAAGATAATATTGAATGACTGAAATAAGTCATCATAAAGTATATATATATATATATTTATAAAGGACGGAAGTGCCTGTCCATAGATATTACTACGATGCAATTTAAAATCAAATATAACGTCATCAAATGTGATATTTTTGGAAATAAAGTATAATAATATTGATTAGTGAAGGTATAACGAATAATTAAAAAAAATGGTCCTACCCCTGAAAGAAGATTGAGTCAGATGCAGTCATTGCAGATTCGATATTTATTTTCTGATCGAAATAAAGAGCCCAGAAGTATAAGAGTTTGAAATTGTACAGCACTCCTGCAGAGATATAAATGCGGTTAAAACGTTATTTTAATTAATTTAAAAACAGATTAAACCATTTTTATACGACGTAGAAAAATTTACTCACAGGCTCTGATGCATTAATAGAGCACCGTTGGAATTCATTGCCATAGGGAACGAATATTTCCTTCGTGAAAATGAATAATTTGACTATTTTCAGAATGTCTGTAGAAACCAATAAAGATGTCGAGGGAAGAAAACAATGTTTGCTTAAATAAAGTTGAAATATTGTGAATATACTCTTCTACCGGAGAAGAGTATTAAGGCGGATTCAGGTCAATTGAGTCCTATTAAATATTTCCCAGAGCAGTCATGTGAAGAAAAATTGATGAGCTTTTTAGGATTACTCAATTAACTAGGACAATTCTCATTTTAGAACTAGTGAAGCTGTGGGACCCCTGAGATATATTTCATCATTAAAAGTATATGGACAAAAATTCACTTTTTGGCCATGATGAAAATAAAAGAAGTTTTGACTTCTCCAGTGGTATTAGCACCATATGATCCATAAGTATAAACCAAACTTGAAACAGATGCATCTGACATAAATGAATTGGGATATACGTTACGCCAGAAGCAGAAGGAGGTATGAAAGTTGATTCAACGTAGATCCGAATTTTTCAAGTGCTGAAACAAGATACTCCATGATAGAATTAGAATGCTAAGGCTAGAAAGAAATGATATATTTTTATCAGGCTTACCTAATTTTGATGTGATAACGGATCATGAAGCACTTGCTCCTATTCTTAATAACTAAACAATAAATAAATTAGATTAATTATATTTTAATTAAGAATACCAATGCATCAATTTGATACAAAGTGGAGGAAGAGAAAAGATCATGAAGTACTACCTGATGCACTATCGAGATCATCATCCGTGTTCCATCCTGAAGATGAGGAGTTAGATAAAGAAGTACTTTATCATAGAAGACAAGATGTTAAAGTTGTTCTCAGTTATTGTGATAGAAACAATTAGAACAGAGGCAATAACTGACCAAGGTTTAGTTCATGTTGTTTCAAGAAAACGGTATTAACGATTCGATACAACCATTTTCTAAGATATTCAATAGGTTAAGTACTAATTATAATTGGCTAGTTTTATATAGAGAAACAAGAGCATGTTCTCCAGGGAATAGATTGTACATTCACATCAAGGGATTGAGAAGACAAAATGAATAGTCAAGCAGTCGGTTTAGCAGCCTGGAGGAGTAGATTAAGATATCAAAGAAATGATTATTAGTAAACAATTTATTGAAAGGTTACCTAGTTTATCAGAATTAACTCTGATGAGGGACCCGATGCCAATGAGGCCGTTTGAGAGCACATTTGCATATCTATTTTAGTATAAAAGAAAAAATGTTATTTACTATTTGGATATCGACTTTATGGATATCCCTACGTCGAAGTATTTAAGAAAGTTCCATCTTCAGGAGAAGTAGTCGTGACGTTGAGAAAGATATTTTTGAAACTGGAATTCCAGTAAGACTAAGAGCAGATTAAGGTTTTCCTTGAAGTTTCAATGAATTAAAGGCGTTATTGAATAAATGGTGAGTAACGTGGGGACCTTTTTCAACTCATTACTCACAAAGTAAAAAGACATGCTGAGAGTTTGGTGAAGTGTATAAATAAAATAAAACTCCTTGTGAAATCTGATTAATTTATACACAGAATTCTAGAATTTCGGAACACTCGGAAATCTAAAGGAAGATCACAGAATAATACCCTTTTCGAAAATCAAGTAAGATCGTGTATACCCATCCATTAGAAGATTTATAGTCCGAGATCCGTTGAACAACAAAAACATTGTTTGAGGAGGATGGAGAGAAACAAAGACAATGACGCTTTAATAAAACAAACCGGAATTTAGTGGATATTAAAATGGAATCCGGTATTTTCGTAAAGAACAATACAAATTTTAGCGGGTCTGATGTGGGCGGATAGTTGTCGAAAGGAGGGGGGGGGGGGAATAGGAAATTAGAGTCAGGGAAAATATTATGATAGTACGTTAATTATGTAATGCTTCTAATGAAAGTGAAGAATCTTATGAGCCATCAAGCTATGAGTTGAGAAGATCTTTGAGAGTTTAAAGTCGTCGCAAACTGGAGAAGACAATTCAAGGATGATCACCCTGGTTGATATGTATATGTGTGTAAATTAGTAAAAAGAGATTAAGGAGATCAGCCTAATAAAGGTCACTTTGTGAAATGTATTCATATTATGTAAAACATTTGTATAAATAACTCAAATTATCCGTATATAATCATGAACAGCACTCTGGAAGATAGGTCACTGAAATGATGTTTGATGTATGTAGCAGTTGATTATTGATTTAACGCACTTCTACACAGGTTCAAAAGAAGCAATTTTGTGATCCATTAGTGTAACTATTAATGTTATTTGTAAATTTATGTTACAGTTAACAGGACACATATAAGCCCCTTGAAGAATTCAAATGGCTTAAGTCAGCTTCGTTGCTTCGAATTATTATCTCATGGAGGAAATAAAATGATTCCTTGACATGTTTCTTTTTAAGATGAGCTTAACATCCCAAGAAGTTAATTTCAAGAATCCACTTTTTTGAAGAAATAAGGAATGGTTTACTATGATATAACTACTCCGGCTCTAATTTACCATTACCAAATTCCGTGATAGGAAAAAAAAGTAATGATCATTGTTGATGAGAACATTACATAGATTCAACTATTTTACAAGTGCTTGAAAATCCTTCTTCTAAGTCTTACAATTCAATGCAGGAGAACAGTCTTGATAAAATGATCTCAGGATTCAATTTAATCATAGACACTAGTCCAATCTTCCAGACACCTTTAAGCGTGGATTTGGTTATACCCAAAAGTCTGCTTATGAGTGTTAATGCTACCCAAGAATATACATTTTAATGAAAGTGAAGAATCTTATGAGCCATCAAGTTGAGAAGATCTTCGAGAGTTTAAAGTCGTCGCAAACTGGAGAAGACAATTCAAGGATGATCACTATCTACAACTATCGAATATGAGGATCCTTATTCCTTTAGACTTAAAATCGAACATCTAATTTATGCAAGTATACGCTTTGTAAAAAAAAAAAAAACCAGATTCCATCATTACTTCGTAAATCCTTGCTGGATAAATGATTATTTTTAATAATAACGATATACGAAAATAACGATCCCAAACAACTTTAACTAATATTTTAATTTATATTTATCTCAACTTATCATTATTTTTTTAATATTCAAAGTGATAATAATGTCTTATTTAGTTAATAAAATGATAATAATTCTATGCATCTTTTACTCTCTATAAATTACTTTATTATTGAATCTTCAAAATATATTTGATCCTATCACCTCATTCAATATAATAGAATCCAGAAATAACAAATTAATTGAATTTCAATCTCCAATTGAGAGATGACTCAATTTTTGTTTCTAGTCCGTCTCAATAGTACTTTTTGAAAATGGTCAAAAGAGGAAAAATATCATTTTTAAAAGATATACCTAAGTCAACAATTATTACTTAGCCTTTATACGCCTCTAACATTAGTATTTGATTGTTTTTTGCTTTTATTTCTACAAATAACCTTTATAAAAATAACTAGAAACTATAGTTAATTCAAAAATTAAATACGTTTTATCCACCAAGATAGATATAAATTCTTCTTGCTGTGTTCTTTGTACTCATTCTATACTGTAAATTTCTCTAAATTTTAATATGTAACAATGTGCAGTAGTTTCTACAAATTTTAAGGGACCATCTTCATTCAAGGGTAACTCCTCAAAGAAACAAAAACCATGGTTTTTCAATAAAAATTCAGGTACAAAAGTTCATGAATTTGAATGTAGCTGGCTTCTAAAAGTAGAGATCTATTTGCATTTTATATTATATTTAATTATCCTGGACTTAATTTACTCCTGAAAAAATTTTATGAGCCTTTGACTGTCAGTCCTAATTTCCTGTTTAATATTTGCCTTACATATATCAAGTTCTGATTGTACATAGATAGACTTAGTTAAAAAATTATTCGTTGAGATACAATAAAACATGACTGATATGAATATGAACTCTAGTTTCTATGTATTGATAATTTCAATAATTTTTATATTAGTAGTAATAGTTACAATTTTGCTATGAGTAAAAAGCTGCTGAAGGTACCATTAGAAAGATATAGGTACTTATACTTAAAATTTTTATCGCGGTAATTTTTATTTGAAGAAAAAAATTAGCATTTAAAATGAGCTAATGTCTACTTTTTCAAAAAATGATTATTAATTATATAGATTAATTTGACATTATTTCGGAAGTTTAGTGGTGATGTTCATCAACCTCTCGCATATGTAAGGTTTGATTATTGGTTATTTATAATTTATATGGTCTGTTATCTTGTAATTATCTTTTTACATATCTATACATTACCCAAAATAATAACTTTAAGGTCTATATTCAGAACTTAATGTAAGGTGATTATCAGGCAGAATACTAAGACTGAATTTCAAAGGCTCGTAACTCACGGAAGAGCTACTAAAAAACAACTGCAATAGACAGAAGTAGTCGTGCAGAAGAATTTCAGCTGATTTCGTAATCCTTCTGAGCGCTACTACTTTAATAGCTCTACCGTAAGTCTTTGATTTCTAGCAAATTTTTGCTCGAAATAGGTTGAAAATTTGCACACTTAGATGGAGGATTTCTTCTTAATAAAGGATTATTATTGGTCGCTTGACATCTCGTTTGGAGGCTGTGGACTTGAGCTCTTGAATGCATTCTTTATTAATCCATTTTATATAATATTCAAGGGCTTATTTAAATACAAATGTTTTGGGCCTACTCCCGCCCCCTACGCCCCTAAGATCCCTCTCTGTTTAATACAAAGACTGGAAATAGAATTTGCATTAAATACACTAGTGGGTTTTTATTTTTTAAGTATCCTTCTAGGCTTAAATTGAAGTTGAAGTTGGAAAATGGGCCAAATTTGCTCAAAAAGTAGGGTTTAATTTTTCTAAAACCATCGAACTCTTGAAAGAAAAATAATTACAGATTTGAAATCAAAGTGCAAAACTGAATAACTTTTATTATACTCATGCATATTAGGATTTTTAACTGTTGACCAGTATTATTGTATCAGTTTCATTCAAATTCAACATTGTTTAACTAAGTGAGCGTAATTTTTATGGAACGAATTTAAGTATGTAGCTATATTGAGAAATAAATATATATTTGTGTATAAGATCACCACTTCATATATTTATATTTTAGAGGGTTGAGACTGAGACATTGAATGGGTCAGACCAAGACCAGTTTTAAGAACTACATATATGAGACATAAGAAAAAATTTAGTTTAATTATAGATACATGATCCCCTTGTAATGAATGGAGAAGCTAGGGTTTTGGTTATTTATAGGGGGGAAATAATTGAGCTTATTAATCCTCCAAACATCAATTTTCAAAAATGAAGTAAATATACATATGTAAGTTAAACAACTGTATGGTTAGGAATGTAAATAATATACAAAATGCCACGTGCGAGATTTTGTGAAGTTGGCTCTTCGAACAGTACTTATTGTTTTCCAAAGCTGTTGTCATTTTTCCTATATTACTGAGGGGAGAACATCTACAATAGTAAATACAATGTTAGAAAAGGGCTCATGTCCTCGTAATAATTGTTATTTTACGACTTGTAAGCTAAAGATATATAATTTTCTGGCATTAATTTGAGTTAATTTTCTGCCTCTCATCTATGGTATACATAATGTTATTATTTATTATTGATGTCTTCTTTTGTATATATAAAGGAGAATAGCAGCTTGTAGCTCAGTAAAACGTCATAACAGCTCAAGCTACTTCCCTCTCAACATCCATCAAATTGTCAGAGTTACCAGGTTAATGTTCTCTTTCTTTTTATTTTACCCACCCCATTTGCATATTATTTACATTCCTATGTATGGTGCAGTGAACAGGCCAAGTTGCCAAATTAACTCTTTTCATTAGAATAGAAAACGTACGACCCATTATTCATTTTATAGAAATAAGTACAATATGTAAGCTTAAGAGACTCTATTGATGTATATATATATATATATATATATATATAATATGTTATCAATCGATATTTGTATTAAAGGTTTCCTTTAAGCAACAAACTTCCAGGAAAAAAATATTGCATATTTTTATGTTAATATAACAGTCGTATGAATATGTAATATTTAACCCTGTAGAAAGCTCTTACAAAAAATAAGAGAAAAAAAGATCTGTTTGCTCTGGATAAACATTCAATATTACATTAAAGCTTTAAGTCATTATTGAACATATATTTATTGACTTTAGTTTAATTTAGATTTATGAATATTGTAATAGATGATGTACTACAAATGATTTCAAAAATTTCAGTGTATATATACTCAAAACATATTATGTATTTTGTCTCTTTGAATGTCTTGTTAAAAACCCTCATTCATTCAAACATTAATTAATCACCCTTAGTTGTCCAATATTGTGTACCAAATATTATACAAGATGAGTAGCAATATCTTTCAAATTATATTACATTTAATACAAAAGATGAAATTCAGTACAAATCAACAAGGTGTAGGTTTCAAATCTAATATTAGTTTCTTGACTGACAATGAAGAATTAATAATAAGTAATTTTTTTCCTCATGTTCAAAAACTATTAGGAAAAAATAATAGCAGATAATTAATTAAAGCAACATTTACCACTCGTAGGAGATAAAAAACATGAATATATTTGTTGTTGACTTGTGTAATTGATATTAATGTGGGTTAATTAATAAAATGCTAGTTTTTTTCGTTGTAATGGAAAGATTTGTCTCTAAGAGAAGAATTTATAAAAGATCCCATCTGCCTTTTCTGTGGATTTCGTTAAAAATACTTATTAAGATTACGAGCATTTTTCGCACTCTAAACTTAAATAATATTCACCTTACACAAATGATACTTTAATTGCAGAAAATACTCCTCACTAAAGTGGTCACGACGAGATTTTTTGTCTACTCGCAACTTTGACTCACAAAAGGTAAACGAAAAATTTGGAAAAACAACTGGTTGCTAGTCTTCTGTTATTATTTAGATATACAATATATTTATAAGTTCTATCAATATACAAGTCAATCGTTAGTACTTGTATAATATTCAAAAATTCAAAAATAGGGCGTGCAATCCTTGATTTAATATATTTATCATACACCAGATTCATAAAATAATAATAATACTCTTTTTGAGTTAATAAAACGTAGAGTCAGCGTCTTTAAATCAAAAGAGTCAACTGATGAAAAACTGCTGAAGGGACAATACATAATATTAATGACTGATCTAACTAAGTCTATCCGTAGTCACATTAATATTTCTCATTTGATGGACCTACAAAGTACAAGTCAAACTAAAATCATAGATAGACAATATTAGAACAATTAATACAAATAAAAATTATAACTTGTAAAAAATGAAAATAAATAAATATTTAATTTATAAAAATCATCTGTCATTAAGTGAGCTGTCAAGCTCTTCGGATCTCTGTCCTCTGAATGGAGGGTGACCTATTGAAGACTTTTTTCTTCAGATGCTCTCTTTATAAGAATTCTCTTAATAGACTCAAATTTAATTCAATTTATTTTTTTCTGGACCTTCCTCACTTCACATTGCGAGTGAAGGAAGTGAGCTCGTTGGTTAATTTCTTGTTTTTTTATTAAAGTTTATTTGATTTTCTGAAAATTAATTTTGTTTCTTTGGCTCTTCCATTCTGAGATTCGGATTTGGAGAGTGAGGCACACCCTTTTAATGGCGAAAAAATAATTAAATAAAGTATTAAAAGGTCTTGGCTATGTCAAACCGTTGTGTTTGGGGTTAACACCTTGATACGTCCCCTTTTTATTCGATAAAGCTATTATTATGTGTGTTGTTCTCATTCAAAAGTTAAAATTATCATGAATGTGATTTGGCTACAAGAAGTCCTCTCTTTTTATCACTATTTTGTTCTTATTTGACTTGATAGTACTAACAAAGAGAGGATGAAATCTGTATGGTTTCACATTTTTATTCATAATAAAAAATTCATTAACAAGATAATTTAAATGCATCATCACTCATGCTCAAAAAATGCTTGACAGTCTAAAATAAAAATTGTAATCAATTTATTAAAGAGTTCGAGTGTTGTTATGTTACATACAGCTTAACTAGAGCCATTGTCTTTTAAAAAATACCTTCACTAATTTTTTGGAGTATTTATACGGATTGATCATTTTGACATATGTGTCAAGTCAACAAGAAAGCAAGTTTGTTTTCAAATATTGAAAAGAAGAGAAAATCCACTTTTAAGTTAAGAAAGTGAGGAAAAAATATTAGAAAGAAAATAAGTTCAGACTTGATATTTATTGTTATACTCTATATCTGGAGTAATCCATAGATAAATATATACATATTTATATTTGTATTTTGATATAATGTGGAGCTGAACATTTCGAACATAAAGTTAGTGATTTTATAAGCTAATATTATATTATTTGAAAAAAATAAAATAGAATTGATAGTGATGTGGCTGAGATATTAATATCTATACATGGTGTCGTCTGACATTTGAATCATCAGACTCGCACTTCAAATGACAGTATGTATTCTCCCTTCGGCTGTTTTTCATTATTGACTCTTTTGATTTAAAGCAGCTGACTCAACGTGCTATGAACTCAAATAAAGGTATTATTATTATTAATAATGATTTTCATTTATATGATATACGGTATAAACTATTAGATCAAGCGCCCTTTTTTTGAATTTTCGAAATTATACAAGTATTAACGATTGGTTGGTGATTTGTAGGATTTATAAATGCCTAGTTCATCTAAATAATAATTCTACTCAATATTCAAAAGTTGGTAAGAAGAAAAATACAGAAAGCTAGCTACCAGTTGCTTTTCCAAATTTTTCCTTTTCCCCTTTGTGAGTCGAGGTTGTGGAGTGTACAAAAAAGCTCGTCGTAATACTGCTCAATGATTGTAGTTATATAAGCTCCTATAGGGAGAGTAATTAAGTTAGATGTAAACTAAACTTACTCGCATTACTGTCGTATTCGTAGCCAACAGATGGCAACCATACTTAATTTAATTTATGCTTTGTTGTGATTTGTAGATACAACTTCTTAAAATAATTTCCTGCATTGCAAACAACATGACTTGATAAATAACTAATTGACTGCTTTATTGAGTTAGTCATATTGACTCAATTGTTAACTACAATAAAGCTTACCTAAAATAATGAAATGTACTTTGCCTAATGCCTACACTCGAGCTCAAACTCTACGTGACTCAATATTCAACTACTTGAACTCGATAATTATAACACGAATTCAATACTAATAAATAAATACAATATTTATAATTATTTGAAAAAACTTATTATCAAATCTTAGAGAGAGCAGAAGTTTCAAAACCAGACAAGTTAATTTAGTATTATTTATATATATATATATATATATATATATATATATGTCGTATAGAATGTAGAGAATTATAAATTTATACATATATATATACCTTTCGGATACATTTGTTGTCCTACAAAGTACCATGAGGCCTCTCAAATTCGTCCAGTCTTACATTGTTGAAAAATAGTTGCTTCGTGTGACTTTGTTTGTCTTTTAATACTGCCTTATTTTAATATACATATTACATATGTATATGTAGAAATAAAAATGAATATATAATTCCAGATTAAAATACATTTATCTAGGTTTTATAGCAACAACAGAAATATCAGGGACCTAGGGAGTGTGATGATTATATTCTGTGGCTTTACATGTTCAAATATGCAATATTACAGGATCTCACTTTAAACATACACTCTTAGGTGAATAACTATGTAATATTAGTCCCTACACTAATATTGATAGTGTTGAAAGAAGACCATTCCGCGTTTTCGAGAATCGGCTATGCCCGAGTCGGAATAAGTCAAATTAGTAAAATCAATATATATCCAAAAACCAAGGACTCTATTTATCCAGCTAAAAGGATGATTTGTGGTATCTTTTGATTATGAGAGCCGGATACAACTTGGTATCCATATTTATGTATAGGTATAAATTAAATAATTTTGATAAATGGGGGGTCATTTAAAAAAAAGAAAGGAAGACACTTCAATCCAAAAAGTTTTATTATTTCTAATAAGCCATTTGATAATGATTTACTATTTGACACGTTAAAGAAAATTGTTTCTCATTGTTATGGTTGTAAAGGAGGTTTTTACTATTAAATTGTAATTAAAAGTCCCTCTCAGTTTTGACAGACTTTTTGTCGGTTGTTTTTTGAGCCTCAGACGAATGATCAAATTGAACAAGAATGAACAAATTGAACAAGAATGAACAAATTGAACAAGAATGAACAAATTGAACAAGAATGAACAAATTGAACAAGAATGAACAAATTGAACAAGAATGAACAAATTGAACAAGAATGAACAAATTGAACATAGTATAGACTTTGTTTCAATTGGTATATTTATTATGCTTTTAATTGTAAGCAAGTTTCCTTGCATACTGTCACTCAAAAAATGACAAATCCCACATCTTTGGAATCTATCTTATTTATTTATTGATGCCAAAACCATGCAACATCTCTTGACTAAACATGTTTATCCTTGCTATGAAATGATAGGCAAATTTTTGGTCAATTATAATTACGACAAATGCTGCACGTAATTAAAGTTTTTTTTTAAAAAAAAATAAACCCAATCCGTTTCCTAAAAATAATTTTATTTAGCAACAAAACAATTTGTGTATATAAAACATTCGTGTAATAAATATCCCCCCCTCCCAAAAAACCCCCAACTTTTCAGTTATATACAGTGGAACATCGAATTTAATGCGCTCTAAAAGTTAGCTAAATATCCTAATCAATAATTACAAGAAACCACAATCCTTAACATAATCGCTTTTCGCTATGTATCAGTATATGTAATTTAATGAACGCTTTTAGGAATGCTTTTTCTTAGAAATTAGGAACTTGCTTCTATCACTATGAAAATCTGACTCTTTACTATCGTTAAATAAATTAATTATTCGTACAGACACTATTTTATTAACAAATTAATGATAATAATAATAATTGTGCTCGTCCTTCAAGTTACCACTCGTAGACCAATACGTAAAATAATCAAAATATTTCCTCGTCTATCAAAACATACGTATATCAGGGGGCAATCGAAAACTACGATTTTAATGTATACTGGAATATATTTACCGCATAGTCGTTTACTAATTAGCAGTGAAATTTGGTAGATAGGTAAATAAAGAAATCTTCTAGTAACTATGAATTGTAAAACTTTTTTCAGATGATGCATTTATGATATGTACATACTTATAGCAAATCACGCAATTCAATGCACTTTCATATAAGTATATATCTAGTATGAGTTAATGTTTGCAAGTAATGGATAGGTATTATTTGTACCCGAAGTATATACATTTTATAGCATTTATGTATATTCCCCTGATGAATCGAAAAAATACAAAAAAAAAAAAAACTTACGATGTAATTCTCTTATTGCTTTTTGAAAATAGCAAAATAAATATACTATTCCCTAGAGTCCATTGTGAATAAGGATCAAATTGTTGGGGGAAAAAGATTACATGACGTGATATCCCAAGATATCCATGGCAAAATAATTTATTTTGCTAATTGGTTTATTTTTATTGTACATTTTTTATTAAATTTTATTTACTCAGTAGTTGCTTGAAATATACTTGCAAGTTTAAGTAACAAAAAAAACCAATTAAACAATTTATTTATTTCACTTTGTGATATCTCTATCACGGCCGAATGGAGGAGACATTAGAAGGAGGAGATGCTTAGTGGTAAAAAAAAATTCAGAAATTCCTTGTATGGAAATTTAATGTAATTTACCTACTAACTAGATCAACAAATTTGAACTTTCCAAAGTTCTAAGGGATATAATTATAATTAGGAATGTAAATAATAAGCAAAATGCCGAGTGCGAGACTTTGTGGAGTTGGCTCTTCGAACAGTACTTTTTGTTTTCCTAAGCTGTTATCATTTTTCCTTTATTACTGAGGGGAGAACATCTACCTGATAGTAAAGATCTCACATGAAGGAATATGAAGGTTAATAAAGCAAATAAAATGTAGACAAAAAAGGGCTCGAATCTATATGACTATAATTACTAGTCAAAAATATATAATTTCCTGACATTAATTTCAGTTAATTTTCTGCCTCTCATCTATGGTATATATACATAATGTTATTATTTATTATTGATGTCTTCATTTGTATATATAAAGGAGAATAGCAGCTTGTAGCTTAGTAAAACGTCATGACAGCTCAAGCTGCTTCCCTCTCAACATTCATCAAATTGTCAATTGAGTTACCAGGTTGATTTTCTCTTTCTTTTTATTTTACACAACCCATTTGCATATTTTTTACATTTCTAAGTATCATGTCAATTTACACTTTGTTTTTTTTTGTTTTGTTTTTTACATACCGGCAAGTTATAGGATTTACAGCTCTAAATATATGTATTATTATACTCTGATATTCATAATGTTATTAATAAAAACTTTTGAGTGATAATTGCTTCCACGATGTCTGAATAATAGAGGGGTGAAATGATTTCATAGAAAAAAGTAAAGGATATGGACTTTCCATTAATTGTAATATGAATAACTTATGACTGGCCGCGAAAATCAAATTTTATATTTAGGAAGAGGAGGATAAACAGTAAATTTTCCTTTTTGGAATATCCTGCATATTTTTAAAAACCAAACATGGAAAGATATTGTAGTCGATTTAGGCAGATCAATTAGGAATGGCATTGTAATTTTTTTGTATAGAAACAATGGAAAAAAATGAAGCTAAATTTTAACTTTAGATTAAAAATCTAGGAATTGTGATTTTTTTCTTTATTTACTTTAATTTTACTTGGAGTTTAAGACGATTTTCTAAAACCTGCCGGTATAGTCTACAATACCTCTTATAAAACTGGAAAAACTTGTTAAAAAAGTTATGCTCTGCCTTTTTTAAATTTCTTTCTGGAATGCCTAAAGAGGGAAATTGGTTCCTCTTAGTTTTCCACCCATGCTTTTGACAATTTAATTGTTCATTTAAATAAAGTTTAACAATTTCATGATAAATAAAAATAAAATAATTGTTCGAGAAATTAAAACTCAGATTGAAATAAAATTATGTATATCCTTTATACTTTGGCATTAGACTACAAAAATATTACAAATTTTTGCATACTTTTAAAAACATATTAGTATTTTTTTTTTTTTTTTTTTTACAATGAGGAGATATAAAACCCATGGCTAAAAAATTATGTATTATACATAAAATACATACATAAATTGAATTAAGTATTAGATTAAATAAAATCTTGAAGATGTTTCGAATAAAAGTATAACTTTATGCTATAAAATTAAACTACGCATATATATATATATATATATACATAAATGTATATCCATAATATGCTTAAGGTATCATCAAGGGATTTCAAAAACATAACCTACCTTTTTCATAATGCCTGAATGCTTTCCTAACTTGCTCCTGCTTGCTTTTATGCTTTTTGCACATTAATATTTCAACCAAATGTAGTAAAGTTTGATATGAATAAAAATGCATAGAAATTATTTTTATTTAACCTAACATGAATGAAATAATACATGATATATGTATATGTGTAGGCCTGACTCATGCTTATGGAATATTTAATGAAGTGTTTATTTGTTTATTCGTAGAAACCATATATCTTTATTATTCCATTTATTTTTATTTATTTTTTTGCTAATGTGAAACATAATCATGTTGTTATATCAAACATTTATTTATTTTTTTAAAAAACATGTTATAGGCAGAATTAATCTTCCATTGTGGACAGTCAACCCACTATAAAGTCAATCCAAACATAGAAATTTGCTAGAAAAAGTCTAATAATAATTAATGACACTTATTCCAAACACTATTTCGCCAAATGTTTATTTTGTGAAAAGAATGTTTTTCAAAAAAAAAAATAATCAATTTTAAAGAGAAATTTTAAATTAAACTTTATTTTTGTAAATGAAGAAGCGTTTTTCAAGGCTGAAGTTTAATCATGAAATAAGTATTTTATGTAAATTTGTTTTTCTCAATTATAATAGACTTGTCGACGAATAATTGCAAATGAGGATGGTTGCTACATTTTTGTTGATCCTCAAATGTTGCTTTTTTTCGGATTTGACTGCAAATTACAAAATTATTATCAGTGACATGAAAATAATATACCTTGTTTTTTTTGTCGGCTCTTGAATTCTCTTCTCTGGTAAGTTATTCGTGTTATAAAAACTGATTTGATCAGTTGATCAATGACCGTCAGTTGTCCTCCTGCATAGTATTCTTTTAGCAATCATCAAAGTGTTTCCTTTTTTGCTTATGATGTAATATTTCTTATTATATATTCACGACGAGCTTTTTGAGATAAACAGTTGACTCTTTTGATATGAAACAGCTGACTCTACGTATTACAAACTCAAAAAAGGGTACTATTATTATTTATGATTTTTATTTATATATTATACATATATAATAATAAGTCAAGTATTGCGCGCCCTTTTTTTGAATTATTGAATAATAAACAAGTATTAACGATTGATTTGCATATGAGTTGAATTTATCAATGTATAGTATGTATATCTAAATAATGCCTTTACCCAATATTAAAAAGTTGGCAACAAGGAAAATACAGAAGAGTAGCTCCCTTTTGTTTTTCCAAATTTTTCTTTTCCCTTTTGAGATTCGAGGTTACGTGTGCCTTAAAAAGCTCATCGTGATACATAAGGAACTTTTTGAGATAAACAAAAACACATGTTATTCTCCCTTCAGCTGTTTTTTTCCATCAGTTGACTCTTCTGATTTAATGTACCTAACTCTACGTGCTACGACCTCAAAAAGGGTATTATTTTCGTTTATGATATTGATATGTCAAAAATATATTAAATCAAGGAGTGAGCGTCCTTTTTTTTTTTTGAATTTGTGAATATTATACAAGTATTAACGATTGATTTGTAATTGATAGAATTTATCAATGTATAGTATATTTAAATAATAACTCTGCCCAATAAAAAAAGCGGTTGGTAACAAGGAAAATACAGAAGGATAGTAACTACGACTTGTTTTTTCAAAGTATTCATTTCGAGAGTCGAGGTGGAGAGTGCATAAAAAAGCACGTTGTGAATGTCGCAGTAACATATAATAGTTGAAATCGTGTTGCTACTTTAGTATATGAATAACAACATTACTTTGAACTTCCTTTATGAATCTATTTTTAAAATAGATAACATGTAAATATCATCATATTTTTTTTATTAATTAGTATTAGATATGGATATCTTCTACTCAGCTCTTCTTCCGGCTCTTAGATCTTTTAAAAAACCCAATATTATTTTTCTTCCATTCTTCCGTTGGAAAAGTTCTTTAACAGTCAATGTAGTTTGTCTTGTTATTCTTACTATAGGTAGATGTTCTCCCCTCAGTAATAAAGGAAAAACGATAACAGCTTTGGAAAACAAAAAGACCTGTTCGAAGAGCCAACTCCATAAAGTCTCGCACTCGGCATTTTGCATATTATTTACATTCCTATTAATTAGTAGCGCGCAGAAGGATTAAGAAACCAGCTGAAATCTTTCTACTCTCTACTAATCTATTCTAAAATAATGCTGAATTCGTTTGAAATCATTAAATATCAAACACAGTGCTACATGCGAGTGACAGGGATGACAAATGTTAATATCGATTAAAGCTTGACATAAGAGTGGAGCAAGGATTTGAATCATGTCGACCAGAGCTTTTCATAGGATTGAAAAGGGTTAAGATTTAAAAATGAAATTTCATTTTATAGAAAATAAAGTAAGAAAATTACACATTATATTAATATGACCGAACATGTACACACTAATTTTAGTAAAACATTTTATCCCATAGACCACACGTAATCAATTATGTCATTTTCAATGCATTTTCTATTATGTAGTTTTTAAATTAGCATTAAATTTAAAAAGTCTTGTGCAACCATTTAGAAAAAGTTATAATGAAATAATAATAATAATTATTATTTTTTAAATACGAGAACTAATTAGGAAGTTATGTAAATTCTTTTTATATATATAAGCATATAGTTAATGTGAGGTTAATAAAACAAGCATTTTATTGATACAAGTTGTTCATTATTAAAGTCATATTAGCTTTAAAATCAAGTTTTCAAAAAAATAAAAAATTTCCATCTGTATTTAATTTTTGAATAAAGAATAACTCATCTTGGAATATTTCTAATTTTATTTTTAGCTAGGTAGAATTTCAAATATTGTTGTGGAAAATGGACCTGGTTGACACAAAATCAATTTACATTAGGCTTTTCTTAGAGTTGACACTAATTTTTAACACAAAAACTTGCTGAAACTCTCTGCAGAAGACTATTTTTAGTTACCTTGAAATCAGAACGGCAGTGTAGATAACCTTGTGATAAGCTTGATTTTGGGAGAAAATACGTGAAAAAAATACAGGTCAGAATAACGAAAGACAAGAGAGCTAGCTAATTATTATTTAAGCGGTGGCAACAGTTCTTCTTAGAAGGGAAATCATAACTTTCAAAAGTCATATAACTTGGACAAGATTTACACAAAACCAATTTCTTTAGCCTTGTTTGGAGTATAGATTAAAGAAAATCAAAAAATGGAAAAATATCATACTTCTAGACTTTTATGGTATTTAAACTAAAAGGACTGTATCTCTCGAATAAAAAAATCAATCACTGTAAAAAAAAATTGCTACATTAAAATTTTTTTTTTCTACTTTAGGTTAGAATTTTGAATGATTTTAATTCCTTCTACAAATTAATAATAATAATAAAAAAAGCAAAATAACTAAAAAAATTGGAGCATGCAAAAAAAAAAAACTAAAATATGTAAATTTCGAAAGGAAATGTTAGCCAGTGTAATCATGACTCTTATTTGGCCAATTTATATTAATTACTAAGGTAAAAATTAATAGGATAAAGTTTATCCATTAAAATTGAACTCATCCTTCATTGCAATTAATTTGTACAATATTCTTTCATCGTTAAAAGGTCTCTATTTAAAAAAAACATCATCCCTAGGTCAGTTTGATGCTCTAATTATGACCCATACAAATATCATTTCATTATAATCTTTTTAAATAGCTGTACATACAATATATGCATATGAGATACAAACTCTATGAATGTTTACAGAGGGTTCACTCAAATGAGTAAAACATTGTATTCAAAGTAAAAATACAACATTTTAAACAAGGGCTCAAATAAGTTTGTAATGAGGCTCAAATTTATTTTGTAGATCATTTTACATCTTTTGACAAACTTTTTAATTTATTTTAATTATGAAATAGCAAAAACTATGGACGACTTACAAAGAAGCACTCTGATGTGACGTGTAGCATCTACTACTCTAATAGCACCATTAAACGTACCAAAACTCTATTTCCTACCAAACTTGAACATAGTTAAATGTTTTTACCAATATTATATATTACTAAAAAAATAAAAATATTTGGTACACATCGAGCATCAAAAATTCAATTTTTGTTTCCTCTAAGAAGATATGTATTTGATAGGTAATTTAATTTCACTTTAACATCAGTTATATCTTTCATACTTTATACGTCTTAAAAATATATTGGTATATTATCTACATATATTTTTGAAGAAATATTATTTGATATAAAATTATACCAGTAATTTTTATTGGGTTTACTTTTTATATTTTGAATGAATGTATTTCTTTTAAATATCATATTTATAACTATATTTTTCCCTTTTAATATTTTAAAAAAATAAAATGAAATTTTGCATTTCGAAAAAAAATTAAAATTAATGAGCGTTAATTTATAAAAAGTCTAGCTAGTAAAAATCACTACAAATGTAATTTCATAGCAATTGTGGAAATACAATTAAATAGAATTGAATTAAATGCTATAAACATGAAATATTCTATATTTTAAGTATTAAACACCTTAAATTAGGAGTAATATTCATGAAGTTAATGTATACTAAAATCAACTCAGACCTTAGAATAGCATTACTTACTATCGACTTGTTTTAATCTCAAAAAATTGATAAATACACACTTCTTTTTGAAAGATTTTGTTAATAACTGTGACAAAAAAGTATCTGAAAGTTTGCTTTCTTCAATATTCGTGATGTGGTTCATCAGGAATTCGTTCCACAAGGTCAAGCGGTAAATAAAGACTTCCATTTAACCGTTTTGAGATATTTACGTAAAAATATTCGCCGTAAACGGCTGGATTTGTGGCAAGATCATTTGTGGATTTTACATGACGATATCACACCCTCTCATCGAGCCACGATTATTAACGATTTTAAGAGCAAAGAGTCAATAAATACCATTGACCAGCTGCCTCATTCACTTGATTTAACTCCGAGTGACGTTTTATTTTCTCCAGACTGAAATTTCCGCTCCGGGGAACCAGATTTGACACCATAATAGAAAATTCACTGAAGGAGCTGAAGTCCATCCCTCAAAGCGCCTATAAAAAATGTTTCGATAATTGCAAAAAATCGTACATGTGTATCGCTTCAAATGGAGCATATTTTGAAGGAGATTCAATAAATATTGAAGAAGATTAAGATTTTTGCGTTTTATTTCAACTTTCCGGATATTTTTTTTGGCACCGTGTATCCACTATAACTATAATATTCTACCTTCTATTTATATATAATATTTTAGTATTTAATCCTATCTCTTGATTTTTCATACCTTTTTCTATATTTATTGCTACCTCCCCTTGCAAGAATATTAATTCAGGTTTTGGATACAAAAGTTGAATTTTTACTCTCTGGGGTTTTTAAGGAAAAATAATGCTTAAATGTCATATAATTTTTAAACTTTGTTTATTTAAATATTTATGGACTCATTCACCTTGAAAATTTAAATTACAAAACCGCATACCTTAACTATATTTTTGCTTCTAAAACCATGTTGAAGGTATCATATGATTTGTCTTATAAAGTAATATGTATCCTAAATAAATCCCAAAACCTGACTTCGATAAATAAAAAAAAAAGTTCTAAGTACATTTGGCTTCATAATTTTTTTTGTAGGGTCGACCATACCTTTTAAAATTGAATTACAAAAATTAAAACTCTCAAAAAGCATCATTTTGAGACCGTCAAGTGGTCGCAATTATGTTAAATATAACCTAAAGAAGATTTGGGAGACTGGAAACTTTGATGACAAGCCAGGAAGTGGACGCTTAAGGTCCTCTCGTTCATCCGAAAAACTTTCCTACGGAGTTATAACATGAATTTATTGTTGCTTTAGTGATACATTTAAGTTTCCAAATACAAATATCATGTGAAAACGTTACTACATTTGATTCTATTCCAAAACGGGGAGCCGTTTAAGACATCTCAAAAGAACATGCTTTTCCTGGTGAGATGAGCCAAATGATTTGACTCCAAAAACAAAACAATCAAAGTTCCCATCACTACAATGTGTTATTTACATAATAATATCCATAAAATATCAAATATTTTATATGTATGTTATATTTAATTTTTCCTTTATATACTCAAATTAAATATATACAAAAAGTAGAGCAAACTTTACTGTTTTTTTAATGAATATGTCAGAATTTTATTCTAATATTTACATAAAGGTACATATACTTCTTAAATGAATTTCTGAGTATGAACGAATAGTGTATGAAATGTTGTTGCCATGCTCAAGTCTTGGAAAAATAAGAAAAAATATTTCAATTCTTGATTTTTTGTATTACCTTGTAATAAACACATTTTGATTCAAATCAAATTGATTGTATTAAATAAGAAGTTGATAAACAGAAAGGATTTTACATGCAAACAATTATTACTAAATTAATTCACACTTAATTTTATACTATTAATGACTTTAAAAAAACCATATATGGTCAGACAAGTTGGTTTTGAGCTATGATATTATATATTTGACAGGGCTGGAGTTTGATCTCTCGATACAGTTAAAAGGTTATAAGACTTTGTTAAAGGATGCAGTGGTACTAAAGAGGAAGGGGTAGCTACTATTTTGAAACGATTTCTTCTTCTTCTAATTTGAAGAAATCTTGGCCATTTATCAATACGAATATATCCTTTGATGAAGAGACGAGACTAGGGACTAGCTATTATAATATTGCTTTTTCAAATGCCAAAGAAACTTTTTCTATTATAAAACCATTTAAAATTGGCGGATGAGGGGCAACTTTTCTTAGTTGTCGGATAAATAAAGTTGACTGATGTTTTGATTTCTCTAATAAAACCCAATTTGAAATAGCAAAAAATGAATGATGTTTCAATATGAGAATAAAAGATTTGAACCTTTTTTTAATTGTAAAAATCAGTATTCAAGGACAATATTATATAGAGCCCTTTAACTAATTTTGAAATTTAGTATTAAATACTTCTTTTTGTGTCAAATTACTGGGATTTTGTATATATTTTTTATAAGATATGTTATAATCTCTATCACATCTCTCTGATTATAAAAAAAAGTTATTTATTATGTTGAAAAGATTTATTAGGCCTTCATTGCTACTGACTTAGATTGTTGTCAACGTTACAAATATATATGTATATATTGCTATATGATAAATTGTTTTCACAATTTATGGGCTAGACTTGAAAGAGATTTACCTTTATCCTACATATTAACTATAGCTTTTAAAAAACAAATTAGTAATATATAAATAATATTCAGGATATGCACATTTGCAGAAAGACTTTTTCTCAAAAAAATACTATTGTTAAGGAGTGCAAAAAAAACTTGATCATTAAGGATAAGCGAATTATCTATTGATTATAAAAAACTTTACACAGGACAAGCTTTTTTTGTCCACCTGCAACCTTGACTCACAAAAGGGAAAGGAAAAGTTTGGAAAAACAACTGGTAGCTACCCCTCTGTATTTTCCTTCTTACCAACTTTTTAATATTGGGCAGAGTTATTATTTAGATCTACTATACATTGACAAATTCTACCAATCACCAATCAATCGTTAATACTTGTGTAATATTCACAAATTCAAAAAAAAGGGCGCGTAATTCTTGATTTAATATATTTATTTGATTATATCAAAATCATAAGTAATAATAATACCCCTTTTGAGTTCATAACACGTATACATAGTCAGCTGCTTTAAATCAAAAGAGTCAACTGATGAAAAAGAGCTGAAGTGAGAAATCCTAGTTTTTCTGTTCATCCCAAAAAGCTCGTCGCGACATAGTGTTCAAGATCGAGTTTGTTTTAATCAAAATATGAAAGGGTACATTTACTATTTCTGATAATAAAATGAGTCAAATCTAATGAATATTCATTTGATAATTAATTAAACTTTTAAAATAATTTATCATTTGTAACAAAAGTGAATGGATTTTTAGTGACCAAGGTTTATATATTCATGCTGAAAGCAGAGCTTTTAATTTGCGAGTGTCAACTGAGTCTCAAATCTTTCAAGCTAGAATTTGGAGTCAAATTTCAATTCAAAAAATTAAAACCGAATAGCGTATATCATATAATGTTAATATTTGTATTTCAGGTTTATTTTTAAAAGTGCCTAATAATTTCTGCTCTCTCTTAATGGAAAGCAAAAAAATTCAAGGAAGTTTATTTGTATCCTACATATTGACTATACCTTTTAAAGAAGCAAATTAACGATATAATATTTAGGAGATGTACATAGCTTTTGCAGAAAGACTATTTCTCCAGGATCAAATACCTTCTTTTATTGGTTCAAGAAAAAAAGTCATTTAAACCATCAAATATGTACATACACACATCAGTGTGTCCGTTAGTCGAAACTTACTGGACTTAAGTGAGTAAAATCTGCTGATATCTGCTGGTATTTTATAACACTTCCGGTCACTAGAGGTCAGGTGAAAATATCCCTTTAAGTACAATTTGAATTACATTAAAGTAAGCGATTTCCACGTGTCATTTCAGCCTATTAACCCATTAGAATCGATAGGTTAATATATTAACCACCCTAAAAAAGCACTGAAAAATCTGCCCTGAGTGGGTTGAATTGGCTAAAATAGCTTTTGTGATCCCTGTCTCTTGTGTGCATGCGGAAAAAGGTTTCTCTCTGCAGAACCGAATGAAAACAATGCAGCGCAGTTGCCTCGTAGAGAACAAAATATCAAGACTGATATGCATTGCAAGTTGCAGAGAAACATTCGCCTTCTTTGATTTTAAATCAGCTGCTACAAATTTCATTGCAACAAAAAGACGTAGAAAGTAAACTAAAATTTACACGCCTTATATAGCCTTCAGATCATTTCATTATCATTTTAAACTAATTAAATTCAGATAATATTTGACGTGAATTTCAAGCATTTGTCCAGTAAATTAAAGACCTACCGATCATGTTGTGTGTTGCCAATTTTTTTTAGCAGAAATTCTGACACACATTTAACTTGAATAGTTGTAGATATATGGATATTATTGATAAAAAATAGTTAAACATCTGAAATGGTAATGATATGTATCTTTTTTTTCATTAATATAATCTATCAAAGAAGCAATTCAAGCATGTAAATTCAATTTCAAAAATTAAAGGGATAATTTATTTATTTTTTAATTAAAAGATTATTTATCTTAGTAACCTTCTTTAATATGTATAATAATATCTATAAAATATTTTTTGCGAAAAAGGATGATTAAGATTTTATAAAAAAATATTATTACTACTATTATTGGTGCTTTGATAAAGCTATATTACAACTTACCATTTATTCCTAACTGTTGCAATAAGAGTTTCACATGAAACTATTCTCATGGTTTGAACTTGAGGAAATGATGTTTTATATGTATGTTATACTTATTAAAAGTATCAAGGTTTCTATATAAACTTTATACTACTCAACTTTCTAAACTAATCAATCATCTAAGCATACCATTCAACAATCCGCAGTATAGTCTCTCAGGGCATCTTCTATTCGTTGTTCTTGTCATCATTACTTTAGAATAAGTCTTTTGGGTAATCTTTTTCGATTCGTATAAATAAATAAATTATAGCTTTTGCTGAGTAATAGAATTGGAATAACAATTATGTTTAGTTTTCTTTTCTTTTATTTTCTTTATTCAATGATAGATATATTTCCATTATTTAAATGTATAAAGTAAGAGTGATTACATAACTGCAATCTCACAACCAATTGCACTATTACTAGGAACGTAAATAATATGCAAAATGCCGCGTGCGAGATTTTATGGAGTTGGCTCTTCGAACAGTACTTTTTTTTTTTTCAAAGCTGTTATCATTTTTCCTTTATTACTGAGGAGAGAACATCTACCTGATAGTAAAGATCTCGCATGAAGGAATACATGCCTTAAGGTTAATAAAGCAAATAAAATGTAAACAAAAAGGGCTCAAGTCCTCGCATAATTATTATTAGTTAAAAATATATAATTTCCTGACATTAATTTCAGTTAATTTTCTGCCTCTCATCTATGGTATACATACATATTGTTATTATTTATTATTGATGTCTTCATTTGTATATATAAAGGAGAATAGCAGCTTGTAGCTCAGTAAAACGTCATGACAGCTCAAGCTGCTTCCCTCTCAACATTCATCAAATTGTCAGAGTTACCAAGTTGATGTTCTCTTTTTTTACACACCCCATTTGCATATTATTTACATTCCTAACTATTACTGAGGTGAACGACACAACATTACTATTATTACATATATATATATATATATATATATATATAGAATGGAGTTAACTATACAATGTATACATTCTATGCAGATAATCATAGAATTTATACATTTATATATCGAATAAAAAAATTAAGTCCTACAATTACAAATTTGAATGAATCTGTGACTTCAAGGTCTACTTGAATATACAATATTCGAGGAAACATATTCATGGATTAAGCAATTTATAAGCACAAATAAGGCATATTCATTGTACCAAGAGGAAATGCAATTCTCTCTCTCTCTTTCTCTTCTGAAAGCTCTACAAATCCTTTTCACCTAGACTCGGCACCATTAAAAAAGCTTAGCTAAAAATTTCTTTATATTATTTTTTAATTATCATATATTTTTTCAATATAAAATAAAAATAAAAAATATAAAAATATACTTCCTAGGTAAATTTCATTTTGTTATTTTGGTAAAAAAAAGTGACCGACTAGTGCAGGTATTCACTTCAACTGGGTTGTTGTTTTTTTTAATTACGATGTTGGAAATAGGGCATAAAAGAATGCATGAACCGAACAATATACTATATCAAATAACATACATGTAAGTATTTATAATTTTTTGTATAAAATATAATCAAAATTAGATTAAAATATAAGCAAAATCAGAATAAAATTAACTTTAATTATAATTGTATAATACATTTATATAACGATATGAAACTGGTTAAATTTTGATAATGTATCAGCATCACTGTTAAAATTGTCGTATCCTATTCACTCTCAGATAGAAAGAGAGACAAAAATGTGTGGGAAAACTTCCATTTGTGTCAAGTCAACAAGAAACCATCAAGTTTATCTGAAATATTTCAAAAATGAGTTAGAACTGCTATTATATTCTTAAAGAAAATTTCTTTCATTTGTATTAACCCATTACTTCCATGGACCACTTAAACTTGAACTTCATACCCAATTCTTTACTAATTGTGGATAATTACAAATTATTTTTTACTTCAAGCCCCTCATGTTGGCATACTGGCCTAGTACATAAAAGTACGTGCTGGAATAACTGTTAAAAAAGAAAGATTATTAATTTTCTGTATTTTCTATTCAAACATGAAAAAAATTAATAAAAGTTTTGCGAAATATATCATTTTAAATTGAAAAATAGGGACATTTTTTTATTTTTTGGTATGACAGGCTTAAAAGCATTGTGGGTGAGTCACATCTTTGACAGCGAAAAAGTAATCTTTTTTGCTTTTTTTCGACTTCTTTGCAATATTGGCGTACAGACTTAGTTTCAGTTACATGAATTACATGTATCTATCCATGATAGCGCAAAGCAGATGCAGTGTTATTATCCAATCGTGTGCTGAGACTGGCCTTGGACCTTCATGACCATGAATAAATGACGTCAATGAGATACCAAAGCAAGAAGCAAAATTCGGATCGTTCTTGTTCATAGCCACTTTTTTTGTCTCTTTAGGTATTTTCATGCAGATTTCATCACTTATAAAAAGTTTCAAGAATCCCAATGGATGTTACAATTCATCATCTTCTAGGTGTATTGGAATATTTTTTAGTGTTTGAGCATATTTTGGGATCGTACTTTGTGACATTAGATCCAACCTTATTCTTTATCTTTGATTGGCTTCTATATATTTATTTTTTTACTCGAGGCAATTTGTATTTGTGATTTGTAATTTTACTTCTGTGTATAACTTTGCAGCTCTTCAGGCTAACGAAGGATTTTTTTGCTTATAGTATTTACATCTACCACCCCACCAAGTTCATTTATGTCATCTTCTTTGTCACATGGTTTATTTCCCTCTTTTGGAGGAAAAACAACGATACCTGAAGAATCTTTAGGAGGGTCATTTTCAAGTAGATACAAAATCTCCAATGTGCTGAGTCCAATGGCCCTGATCAGTAAACATTTTATTAAAAAATAATTAGAATACGATTAAATAAAACCCTTAATTAAACAAAAATAATTCCAAAATATATTATTATGATGACTGGGGTGGGAAAATGAAGTACAAAATGATAGCTTCAAAGACCGCTTAGTGCATTGACACGCTTCAAGCTGATGACCGGTAGACTAGGTGGAACTGTACTTCAAAATACGCAATTGTATCGATATATAGAAAAAAAAACTACAAAATGATCTAAACAAAAGCCAATTCTTAGTTCTTAGAAAGTTAACTTTAAGCAAAAGTTAAAAAATATACCAAGACATAAAGATTTAGATCTACATGAATATACCATACGTATATAGGTAAATTGTGAAAAGTTTTCAAAAGAGTACTTTCTATAACTGATAACAAAAAAAAAAACGAACGAACTAAATAGTGTTCCACATAAATATTTAAAAAAGTCATAAAAAAAACCAGTTTTATGACAAGATGTACTTAGTAGCAGCATTTACATTTATTCACCTACAATATGCGTCATATATGAACTCCAAAGAAGTGAAGAAATTCATTAATCTATCTCTTCTTTACATATGTGTCAAGTCAACAAGAAAGCAAGTTTGTTTTCAAATATTGAAAAGGAGAAAATCCAGTTTACAGTTTTTTTACTTCATAAATAAAACAGCCAAATATTTCGGAGTCATTTTATGACCTATTGCACTCGGCTTTTGCTAAAAGGTTAATTTTAATCGAGAAATCAAGGATTGTTGTATATCCAATAGAGCAATTGGATAAATGTTACGACTGCACATGGAGCCGATATGGTCCCTGAAAGAACGATCATCTTTTTCATAGCCCCAGAGATTTATTTAGTTTGTAGTTGGCTAAAACCAGTTCATTATCCGCTTAAGAACTATTAAGAATCAACTTAATCCGCTATCATGCTTACCATGAATCATAGTTATAGTAACTACATAGTCGGAAATACCTGATGCCTTTTATTATAAATTGTGACTGGTATTTTTTTCCTATAATTAAGTTGCAATTATTGGAGTCACTATTTAACTAATCGAAATATACTATTAAAACAAACGAAAGAGAATGTCTTCAAGGATATGAGTGCAGTTCACACTCCTTTTTGAAATATTTCAAATAAACTTGGTCTCTTCTTGACTTGACACATATGTAATATTGCCATTGTAGTTGAATTAAAAAAGGTTTATAGTGTGAGTTCAGATTAAGGCTTTAAGTTTAACAATATTTCCAGGAGCAGAATCCTTATATCGGATGTGTCTGGAGTTATAAAGAAAATGACATTCCCCAAAGAATTAGTCTCCTTAAATTTTACTATATATTTTCAAACTATGAAATGGATGTTCATGTTTTGTAAGGAAACTTACATACATTGATCATAGGTATTTGCATCCTTACATGGCGTCAAAAAATATTTATGAAATTACATCATTCATTTTAGCTGTAGAAAGAATCAAATTATTGACAGGAGAAAACTCTAGATAAATAAGTTTTTATTACTATTATTCAAAAATATATATTTGATTTGTCGATAAATCATTAATATAAAATAAATCTGTTAAGACAGAAAAAAAAATATATTATATGTAAAAACATACTTAATTGGATTTTTATATTAATTTATTTTTCATAAAGTAAAGAAAATGTTTGTTTTTTTTCTTCATAAATTGAAAAAAGTATTTATTATACTATGTATGTATATCCATTTTGTAATATCGTTATGTCAAAGGGCAAAAAAACATATAAGTGACTTTTTCATTAACCAAAAAAAAATATATATATATATATTTAAAAAATAATAATTTACAACCATCTTTATATAAAAAAAGTTGTTTTATTTAATTAAATGTTAATATTTCATATTGA
Source organism: Lepeophtheirus nordmannii (assembly GCA_963680855.1). NCBI lineage: Eukaryota > Metazoa > Arthropoda > Copepoda > Siphonostomatoida > Caligidae > Lepeophtheirus > Lepeophtheirus nordmannii. The sequence goes on from OY804519.1 coordinate 1,883,678, forward strand.
ACTATAATTTATGTTGGAAAGGAGAAGAAATATTTTTCTGTTTGTCAGTATTTAATGGTAAAGTCATAAATTTCTTAGGGAAAAACAAACATAAGCCTTCTAAAAGAATGAGACATATTTTGAATGATTAAATTTAATTTTTCATGGATATTTAAATCTTAACTTCTGTACATACAATCAGATCTTACTCAGGAATATTTTGGGAAGATCAATTTCTATAGGCCCAGACAGAAAATATTGGGTTTACTTGACAGATATTATTATGAATATTAACCCTTCATTAATAATTATATTTGACTTTCATTGAAAATATACATACAAATACAATATTATCACAGTTTTGTGGGGTTATTGAAAATGTTTGACCTTTCCGTATTTACTCACTGTTATTTGTTCAAGAAGTATAAAGACATACTTATACTATAATGAATATACCGAAATACCATTTAACCTTTATTATAAATCCCATTGACAAAAAAAAACACATATTCCAATTAGTACATAGGTCAACAAATTTGAACTTTCAAAAATCATAAGGGGTATGTGAATAATAAAAGTTATTCAGTTTTGCTCGCTAATTTAAAAAATATATAATTTTTTTTTGTGAAAAACCACACTTTTAAAAATTAAATTCATCACTCTTTAGAAGGCAAAATTGCAGGTTAACATGCATAATGTTTTTAAAAAAAGTTATGATGCATAAAATAGAAACAATCATCTAAAAGAAATGTTAACGAACCTTTTAGAAATTTTGTTTATAAGTAGCACAATTTAGAATAATAAAAGAGTCATGGTCTAGTACTGCTATGAAGTATAAATAGCTAGAAAATGAAAAAGACTTTTTTCTCCTTTTTTTCCTTCCAGGATCGTTTCTATGAATCATCTCACATATATTCTTAAGCCGTTGTTAACTTTGTAAACGATTATGTTTGTATATTTGTATTTTGTTCTTTTAAGTAGAAGGTTACTGGGAAAATGTCTTTTTATATTATTAGACTCCGAACTAACTCTTTTAAGCTTTCTTGGAAGGATAAATACATATATTAGATCCAACCCCTCACTTCTCCTTCTTTAGAAATGCTCTCTCTCTCTAATTGAAGTTTAATTGTCTTTTTGTTCAATGTGAATTGTAGTTCTTGTCTCTCTTTATCACACATTGCTCTCTTAACCTTTTTCATCTTCATTCCCTGAAAACGAATCCTTTATATTATTTCTGGACTTTTTCTATTCCTAGTAGGAATTAACTAACTCCCTTAACTAAAATCCTTATATTTACTATTTAAACTATTCTATCAAAATACTCAGTACTACACAAAAGACACTTTTTGATGGAGAACAAATGTCACACGTCCAAACTGAAACAGACTTCCCCCCCCCCCCGTTAAACTGTCTGCTGAACCCTTGAATGTTTTTAAGAAAGTATGTGGCGTCTTTGAGGGTAATTTAAAGGCCGGGTTATTTCAATTAAATTAATGTAGTTAGAACGATTTTGATCCTTTATTGATGTGTTTTGTTTTCTAATAATACAAAATTGACCTTATAAACTTATAATTTAATATTGAGTACTTTACACTTATATCACTGTTGGCTTGGTTTCTACATAAGTAGTATGCAAACTAAGTTTTTTCATTTTTTTTAAATATAATATACATTCAGAACGTAATAAAATCAATTCCGTTTTTAGCTGCATATTAAAATCTTTTTTAAATATCATGCATACATTCCTAAAGGAATGTCAAAATATTTTAGTATGACTTACACTGGTCAACCAACAGTCAAAAATCCTAAGGGGTATAAGTATAATGAAAGTTATTCCAATTGCAGTCTTTGTTTTGACCTAAAGGGACTCTTGGGGGTGTAAGGGAGTAGGCCCAAAAGTGACCCAAATTATTTGTACTTAAATAGCTCCTTGAATATTGCATGAAATGCATTAATAAAGAATGTATTCTAAAGCCGAGACCCACAGATTTCAAACGAGATGTCAAGCGCTCGATAAGAATCCTTAGCTAAAGAGAAAACGTTCATCTAAATGTGTAAATTTTCATTCAATTTCGAGCAAAAATTCGCTTGAAATCAACGACTCACAGTAGAGCTACTTAAGTAGTAGCGAGCAGAAGGATTAAGAAACCTACTGAAATCCTTCTAAGCGCTGCTACTTAAGTACCTTTACCATGAGTCTTAAATTTCTAGCGAATTTTTGCTCGAAATTGAATGAAAATTTACACATTCCTCAATTCAATTTGATCTCTGAAATATATTGATAATATAACCTAATAGATAATACTTATTCAAGGAAATTCGAAACTAATTTGAAATCAAATGAATTAATAGGTTTTAAATTATTTAATTGCCCAAAAAAAAAAGACCTGTTGTATTAAATTCTAGAAAAAATACATTTTTTTCTCAATGTTTCTAATATGCACTTAGATGTTTGAATCTTTATACAATATATGGCAAAAAATACTTACACTTATGTATATGTACATATAAAAATTATGTCTTTTATTAAAATAAATGAATTTTATTTCCGAAAAAAAAGAAGAAAAATGCAAATAATTTGCACACAGAATAACAATTGGATGCACATATTTTCCTTATTTATTTTTCAGTATGGGTAGAAAAAATTATGCTATATTATTTCATTTGATACAGATTAAAGCATTACATGAGACTTTATTGCTATTATGTGACCTTATTGTCCAACCGATTTGAACAATTTTAACTTCACTGTATGGGTTTTATTTTATTTTTGTAGTAATGTTTCGTTATAAATGAGTCATTATGAATAAATTGAACACAAAAATTATGAACTTTGATCTAACGAATTAATGAACATCTTTTGTTATCATTTTTATATCATGCATAGCAAATGCAAAATATTTGTCGTATAAATTTATCATGAAATCTATTGTTACAATCGTTTTTAATAATAATTAATTACACTGTATTGCAAATTATTTATGTTAAGTGCAAATCGGAGTTATACAGAGCAGCGTTTCCATTAGTCGAAATTTACCGGAAATCTGCTGATGTTTGGTATTTTGTAAGCCCTCCAGTCACAGTGTGGGGTGAAAATACTTCCTTGAGCAGGATTTGAGCACGTGTCATTTCAGCCTATTAACTCATTAGAGGCGATAAGTTAATATATTGACTAACCTAAAAAACACTGAAAAATCTACCCTAAGTGGGTTAAATTGGCTAAAATAGCTTTTGTGATCCCTGTCTCTTGTGTGCCAGCGGAAAAAGGTTTCTCTCTGCAGAACCGAATCAAAACAGTGCAGCGCAGTTGCCTCGTAGAGAACAAAGTAACAAGACTGATGTGCATTGCAGGATGCAGAGAAACATTCTCCACCTGTGCAGTGAAATCTGCAGGAGCTAATTTAAGAAATTAGGCTAAAATGATCAATAAAAAAACATTATACTGTACATTTACATGCCACGATATCATTTTTATAGCCTTATTACCATTATAAGCTTACTAAATTCAATGAATATTTGACTGGAATCTCAAACATTTGTCCGGTTAATTGAAGATCTATCAATCACGTTGGCCGATGCCAATTTTTTCTAGCGGAAACCCTGATACGGATATTGGTAATGTATTTTTGCAAAAAAAAAACAACTCAATATTTTGGGGGAATATGATACCAAAAAGTCAAACCCGCATTACAAGTGTCTTTGAGATTAAATTTACGTTTCATCTATGTGCCTTCTTTACAAAAGATCAATTATTCAGACGGTTTCTTCTCCTTAAATCTATATACTCATTTGTTTTAGAAAAAGAACTAAAAATATATTATGCAATCGGCTTAAAACCTGTTGTAACATTGAAAAATTGAACTTTAATAAGATATTAACGTATCATTATTTATAGGCTTTAATGTTAAATTGAATAATTAATAAAGCTTAGTTTTCAATAAAATTATCTCATATTTCTTCGTCATGTCTTCACAAAATTAATATTGGTGCAAGAGCAGTGGAAATTTTAAGCAATATGCATTTATATTGCATCAAAAAAAGAAAACTAAATTAAAAACAATATAATAATTAAAGCTTTTGATAATTTCTATTGCTCAACATTTATAACGAATACATAACGAATAGTTAATTAGGATCAAATAATTTTTCTCCTTCAACAATTATTCTATTTTGTTTGATTTCCTCTTTGAAGGCTACCTACAAAGAATAACTCCTCCTTTTTTAATTAAATAGTCATTACAATGATAATTATTTGATATGGATTTCTATGTTTGATATGTATATGGCTATACATATTTTCTTAGCTCCCTCTGATGGTGGAAAAAAATATTAGGTGCCATGGAATGGTTCTTTGTTTTCTGTTTCTTTTTCTTTGTATTTGTATTTTTTCTTTAATTCTATCACGATGTACTTTTTCATCATTCTCTGGCAAAATTGGAGCATGTAAGCCGGGTCTATTCGATCCAGCATTCCTCAAAGCAGTCCCGTTCATATCCATGATGATGAAGGTGATGAGACACTCTTCATAAAGACCCTATGATGACTCATCGAGGAACACTATTCCTTTCATTGGATATCCATGGCCATGTGATCCCACTCTTTCCTCAGAATTGCCTTGCAGTTAAATAAGAGATCCATGTTTTTGAATTTGGTTATCTTTAGCTGATTTCAGAGTCTTCTTCTGCGCGCTACTACTAGAGTCCATAGAACTTGTTTTTTATTAGCTCTACCGTGGGTCTTAGATATCTAGCTAATTTTTGCTCAGAATTAGATGAAAATTTACACACATAGATGGACGATTTCTTCAAAGTTAAGGGTTCTTATCGGGAGCTTGACATCTCGTTTAAAAGCTATAGGCCTAAGCTCTTTTAATGCATTCCTTATTAATCCATTTCATGTAATATTCAAGGAGTTATTTAAGTACAAACTTTTGAGCCTACTTCGGCACCCTATGCCCACATAAGCCCTTTTAGGTCAAAACAAAGACTAGAAATGAAATTTGCATATAAAACACTAACCAATCATTATTTCTTAATGCTCAAAATGTGTATTCTTCTAGGCTTAAATTGAAGTTGAAGTTGAAAAATCGGCCAAAAAAGCTCAAAAAGCTTTAAGACTATAGAAAAAAAATATATATAGATTAAAAATCAGGGTGCGAAATTGAATAGATTTTATTATACTTATACCCCTTAGGATTTTTGAAAGTTCAAATTTGTTGACCAGTGTAATTAAAATTAAATAATTACGAATGAAGTAGTAGCACTTAACAATTATAAACTAATATATTTTTTATAAAACCATCTTTACTATTCTATTCCGAATTAATTTAAAAAATATTATTTTTATCCGTAAATGGATAATTAATTATGCGTTATTATTCCTTAAATATTTATAATTAACAAGATATTAGCGCCAGACCAATAATGATTTGTTGATTTCAATTGTTTGTTGGTGAAAAATACCCTGATAACCCATATCTCAGACGATTTATTAAGAACTCCTTGAAACATCAGTAAGAATAATAATCGTCATATCTAAGCCTAACGTGGTCATTCCGATCATTGTATAATTTTCCTTAGCACCATACCAAGATTTTGAAAAAGTAGGAATGCGTTTTTGTGTAGGATAGTGCAATGGCGTTTTACATTAAATATGCCTAGAACTTGATGCAAGTTTTAATATTGACACTAAAGAACTTTTATATGAGAAGTCGAATATTAGCTGTCAATTTGCCGGAGGCTTAATCAACATCATCATTAGTAGAATCAAATCATTCATTCCTAGATTCTTGGTGCTGGGAATCATATATTGGAGAATCACCCTATGGTTCTAAGGAAGAGAGCGAATACTCCTAGTTAGAGACTCCTCTAAAGACTTTATTTTACATAATACAAAGTACAGATTACTGAGCCATTTCACAAATGACCATCAAAAACTGTTAAGCTGCAAGACAGCAACGGTATTCCTATTTAGGAATGTGAAGAACACTTTGTGAGAAGGAAGGGATGTTGATTTTGAAAAAGCTCTGAGTAAAACTCAGAGTGGAAAGTGGTAAATTGGAGTCCTTCATAACAAATCTTATTGTTGCAGACAATCAAAGGGGAACAAAGCTCAACTTCACGCCATTAAGATGGGTTACCCCTCCTTAAGGTGTCAACACTTTTACATTTTTGAATGAGACGATCTTCACCCATGCTAAGAGGAACATATGGAATAAAAATAAAAGTACGATACAAATCTTCTAAAGTTTCGACATTGATGTAAATTGGAAACACTTATGATATGATGCTATTCAATTTTGAAATACATCCTCCCTCTTGACTCAACATATTGTCTCATCTTGATAATATTAATAGAGATTAATAAATATTTCGTTAAGTTCCTAAAATATTCTAAAAGAGACTTGACATGTGTGAAATAATGAAGGATAACATACAAAAGGATATATTATGGATAATTCATGATACATACATTGACAATAAATTATAGATTGTTGACTGAAGAAAAAAAAATCCAACATTTCAATTAGTATAAGGGAAAGGTTTTGAAATCACTATCTATAAATTAAATTATGACATTTCGTTTGTATTTTCCTTGCCCATTAAACTAATATGCCCTTAAATGAATGTCCATTCAATTAATTAATTAATAAAAAATCTTGCATTTACACCTGTATTTAATTAATCAAAACATTTACTAAATATAAAAAAAAATGGTGTTTATATATTGTTTTTATTCAAATTGACCCACATGCCCTGAGATCTCAAATATGTTTTAATAAATTTAAAAAAATTAAACATAATTTATAAATTTAATTTTTAATTAACTCTAAGAAGTAAATAAAAATGAATATTTTATAAAAAGTCATCGTTTTACTATCATTAAACTCAGATCCTTTTATTATCCTCGGGTGTTTGTAACTCAACCTGTTTCTCTAAGAAACTATAGGACACTGGTGTCCCTCAGGGTGTGAAGGAATTTCTTCATCCTTAAAAATACACGGTTTATCAGTACTGTTTTCCTATATATTTTAAATCTTTAGGTACATTTATTCTTTATTCCAATGTTCTACTTGACAAAAAAAAATGAAAAATTTTAAAGGTGATATTTTATGAAGCAATTTCTGTTGATATATTAATAAAAAAAACTCCCGTCACACCCAAAGGGACATTTGTGTTCCAAAGAACTTAAACTTGAATAATTTCTAATGTATGCGTATAATACTTTAAGTATTTGTTTATTAACAAATATTAGGTATAGTAAAAAGAAATTCATTATTTTTGCAATAGATGTCTTTAGTGATCTGTATCTCGCGTTGTATAAGTGCGATTATATTATGCTATACGGCGTTAGAAATATGAGATTTCGTACTAAAGAAACTTTCAGAGCAAGTTTGTGATTGCTTAACTCAGTAGTGTTTGAGTGCGCGTCAAAGATGGACACCAGCAAGGAGAAAAGACGCTACATTCTACAATTTTTCTTCGATAAAGGCGAAAACGTAAGTCAGGCAGCTGATAATGTGAACAGTGTTTATGATTCTTATACTGTAACAGCCAATCATGCACAATTTTGGTTTCGACGATATCGTTCCGGTAATTTTGATGTTAAAGATGCACCACGCTGTGAAAAGCCGATAGTACGATAAAATAATGGAAATCGTCGAGTTTGACCGTCATGTAAGCACTATTTCGATTGCCCAGGAAATAAACATTGCACAAAAAACCGTTTGGAACCACTATGCTAAATAAAGCCTTCAATTTCATACAAAAATAATGGATTTCTTTTTTATAGACCTAATATTTGATTAACAAATAATTTCTTTAAAAAAACAAAATAGTTATTTTGGTTTAGACATGATTTTTTTGTTGGATGTGTAAAAATCGTAATGTTCAGTACCTTGACAAATATTCAAATCAAATTTTTTTATGAATAACTATAAAATATGAATAAATGCTTGACATCTTAACTATCAAACAAAAAAAAGAAAACAAAAATCGGTGGACAATGGTGCACATTAGCTCATTTTGAATTTATTGAACACCGGTATTCTCTAGGTTGGAAAGGGTAACTTTTTTTTATGACATTTATTTGATATCGGTCATCTATCCTTCATTTACATGACTAAAAATATATTTTAGATAAATATAAGGATAAGCATATTGATACAGAAGGTTCAATACTCATAATTGTAATTACATTTTATTAATATATCAGGAATAAGAAAAGTTTTTCGTTAAATTGCATAAAGCTAAGCTATATTTGAAATTTAAAAAAAGGAATATCAATCTTTGTCAAAAACTCATTATATCTATGTGTGATATTCAAAGAAACGGACTACAAGTAAGTATACTGTATAACTTATTATTTGTAAATATATGTTCAATATAAATGCTATTTGATGCATTTGATGATTCTATACAAGATTTGAAAATACATTGTGTAAGAAAAAGTTAACTTTTTGATCACTCTTTTTTAGCTATTTAGCACTCCTTTTATATTTGCAAATCCTAAGCATTTTTTTTTGTGTTTGTTCGATGTTTTTAGTGGTTGTCAATCTATAATATATCGAATTTTTACTTTCCAACTATGTCATTATTATTCGTTCGTTCTTAAATAATTTTAATCTTAATAATTTATCAATAGAATGCTTAATAAAATGTACTTCGAATCTTTGATAAAATATAATCTTCTGAGAGGTAGAAATTTGTGTTTATTTCCTCTCAAAGACTATCAATGTATTTCCATGTGAAAGGGTAAGAAAATATAGCACGTCGAGCTTTTTTGTGCACTTGTAACCTCGACTCTCAAAAAGGAAAGGAAATTTTTCGAAAAACAACTGGTATTCTGTATTTTCCTTGTTGCCAACTTTTTAATATTGGGCAGAGTTAATATTTAGATATACTATGCATTGATATATTCTACCAATATACAAATCAATCGTTTATATTTATATAATATTCAAAAATTCATTAAAAAGTACTTGATTTAATATATTTTATATATATTAATAAATCATAGATAATAATAATACCCTTTTTGAGTTCATAATACGTAGAGTCAACTGCTTTAAATCAAAAGAGTCAAATGATGAAAAATAGCTGAAGGGAGACTACATAGTATTTTTGTTTATCTCAAAAAGCTCATCGTGGACAATTAAGGCATCTCTCCTCCTAAACATTCAGACCCTAACTTTTTTGTAATTAAAGTACTAATAATTTTCTATAAAAATGCTAATTGTAATACAAAAATATCAGGCTGTAATCCCAATTTTTTTTTTTACGCATCAGTCTTGTTGTTGTATAGTGTAATACATATAAAATGGCATTTTTTCGGTTAATCATCTAAATTAATTAATTCTTGGTGTTATTTTTGTATCATATTTATGTATATAAATGCTCTTAGTTACAATATCCTTTCATTCATGACAAAATATATATTTTAAATTATTGAAAACAATTTATTTTCATGACATCGTTGATTAATGGAATAAGATCAAAAGGGAAGAAGGTATTTGAATGTGTTGCATCTATAGAAGCAATACTGTTGGATATTTTGCCGCGTAAGAAAGAATGTCTCATGTATTTTCTTCGCCCTGAAAGGTCTGGTAAAGTCCAAAAATCAAGAGTAGGGGCTGTAAAAATCCTTGCTTCTACTTTGAAAAAACATTGGTTGTTCTGTGATATTTGTACCATTGGAGAACAATTCAAGTCCTATAGATCCGTTTCTCTGTAATATGAATTGCTCACAATCTAAACGAAGTGAGAAATAGAAAAATGATATGAAGGTTTACAATGAGATTATGGAAAAAAAAATTGATGAATTTCGCAAAAATAGACTTACAAGAGAGTCTCAAAAACGTACTTTCAGAATCAAAATGGGGGGACGAAGAATTTCAATTTCTGCATTCCATGCCTAATAACCTTAAGTGCTACTGTGAAAAACAGCTTGTAGAAAGTGGGAGTGAAAAATGGAATGAAAGCAAGCAAGCTAGGGAAAGGGCCCTACATCCCCAACAGAATAAAGAAAATAAACTGAAAGTAGATCAAGCAATACGATTACGAGGATACCACATATATAATTGCTGAATCAACTGATGATGTTTCTCAAAAGGTTGAAACCTCTGATGATTTGTACCTTCCTTGATATCCAATCAAAAGATTAATTATTTCTATAGGCAGGTATACCTCTGATAGGGATTATATCCCTAGGAAAATAAATAATATGCAAATCGGGCTTGTAATAAAAAAAGAAAGAGAAAATCAACCTGGTAACTCTGACAATTTGATGAATATTGATAGTGAAGCAGCTTGAGCTGTCATGACGTTTTACTGAGCTACAAGCTGCTATTCTCCATTATATATACAACAATAAATAATAACATAGATGAGAGGAAGAAAATGAACTGAAATTAATGTCAGGAAATTATATATTTTTAACTAATAATTAATTATACGAAGACTTGAGCCCTTTTTGTTTACATTTTATTTGCTTTATTATCCTAAATGCATGTGAGATCTTTACTATCAGGTAGATGTTCTCCCCTCAGTAATATTGGAAAAATGATAACAGCTTTGGAAAACAAAAAGACCTGTTTGAAGAGCCAACTCCACTTTTTTATTACAAGCCCGATTTGCATATTATTTACATTCCTATATATCCCCCTCGTTATGTGCGTACATCTACTCGTCTAAATTTTGGAGTTGTATCGACAAAATCCTGAGTGTGTAACCCTTCTCTCAACACCAGGATATGGCAGACATAGTGAAGAACGCAAACTTTATGCTTGATCGAAGATGGAGGTATCATTTTGAGAATCATAATTTGACTGATCCAAATACAGTACCAAACAATTCACAAATTTGACAAACATGTAAGGCATCTTGACTCAAACTCTTTCAGCAGAAGTTATTGAACTCATAATGACGAGCTTTGACCTAGTCATTACTTACCACGACAATGGGAGTAGGGAGAAGGGATTTGGATCATTTAGTGCTCAGGGAATCACAATTGATGGCAAATACCGTGTTATTCCTACTCTTCCCATTTTATTTGAGACTAGAGATAATCTGACACAGCTGAGACTTACAATTCTTAATATTTTATCATAGTCACATATGGTAAATATACTGTAAAGAGTAATCAGGAAAACTTTTGTAGAGTAATTGAGTAAGGAATAGGCTCAGAAAAAATATATAGTAAGTTCCTGACGACTGCCATGAGTCAATACATTTATATCATTGAGCAATCTATACATTGTGTCCCAAATCTTTTTAGATCTGATTCGAGCCATAAATCATGGAATCAGAGTTCCCAATTTTCAATTTATATGTTACTCTGAAAGAATTTAGCTTTAGGATTTCGAAAAGAACGGTTTAATCGTTTTACTATAACTATTATTTTAAATAGCTCATTTTCTAAGTGGTAATTTTCATTCTGTCTCTCTCTCTCTCAATTGAATATCGAAAACAAGTAAAAAGAAGTTAAAAAAGATAGTATTATTCATAAGTTAATAAAATGCAAAACTTTTTCCAATAGAATGAAGCAATTTACTAAAGTACCCACCCATATAACAGTATATTTAAATATATTCAAATACATATATATATATTAGTAATTAACTTCTTATCCTTTTAAATCACCCTTAATATAAAGCTTTCTCATCATAAGCGAAACAGTAGGTACCAAATAGCTGAAATATGTAAAGTTTCATATAAGAAAAATATTTTGGATCGTTTGTGTATGCTTACTAAGCATTAATGTGACACGTCACACAGCCTCGTTGTTGTTTAATCGAAGTTAATAATCAAATTTATGAACAAACTAAGTTAGATCATTAATTTACAGGTCAAATTCATGTTCTAATTTACGTCATAAATTTCAAGTTTTCAACTTGTTATTTTATAATACTTTTTAACAGGTCAATGATAAATTTAAATTATATTAATTTGGTATTTCACAAATATTAAAAAAAAAATTGAATTCAAGGCTGATATGACGTTTATATGATAGTACATTCTATGAGCAACAATTACTGGAAAATTTGTAGTCAATACAAATTACACGTCAAAATGTTCATGAGTGTTTGAGATGAATAGCTAAAATTGAATTATTCGGGTTTTTTTAAATGATTGTGTAACAATTCAAAATTGAATTAAAGACTGAAATGAAGTTTATATGGAATTATGTTTTTTCCTCAAAACTTTAATGGTGTCCATATTACTTGCATATCTTGTAACGAAGTGATTATTCCACTTTTTTCGAGAAAATTATGACGTCACCTCATATAGATTTTTTGTCCACTCGCAACCTCAATTCACAAAAGAGAAAGGAAAAATTTGGAAAAACAACTAGTAGCTGCTACTCTTCTGTATTTTCCTTGTTGCCAACTTTTTAATATTGGGCAGAGTTATTATTTAGATATACTATACAACATTGATAAATCCTACCAATATACAAATCAATCGTTAACTTTTAGAGCTCATAGCACGTAGAGTCAGCTGCTTTTAATCAAAAGAGTCAACTTATAAAAAACAGCGAAGGGAAAATACATAGGTTGTTTTTTTTTCTCTCAAAAAGCTTGTCGTGACAGACACCCTTTTTGATAAACAATGACACTAAAAAGTTACATTATTTAGAAGAATCATCAATATGTTACGTCATTTTTATAAAACAAACCTCCCACTTAAGAATTGACTCAAGTTCTCCTGGTGTTGATTAAATCCTAGAGTTACTTCTCGTTGGAGCTCACAAATCTACCTATCTTGCTTCCCTCACAAAAAATATAAATTTTTTATCGTCAGAGATAACGTCTCACTTTTCTTTTTTTCTTTTCTCTTTTTGAAGCCTTTTCATTTCTTTTAAAAAGGAAATAAAATAAAAGAAGAAGAATTAAATCAGCTGGATTTGACTGATTTCAATATTAAACACTACAATTATAATTTGAAAATATTTTAATTAATTACAAGTTTTAAAAACTTTTGAATAGCCTAATAAATATACATAACTTGATATATGTTATATACATATATTATGAGATTTAATTTTTGCTAAATAATTATAATTATTAATAACATGTGTTATACTAAAGTATTCACTATTTAAAAAAGGTGACCAAATACAAAATTATCCTATATCACTAGTTGTGGTTTTGGTATGAGCCCCCTGAACTGTTTTTTCTGTGCATTCAAAAACTGTTACTCAACATCTGTTCAAAGTAATCTGAAAGTCATTTAAAGTAGTATCAAAATGTAATTAAGAAGAAAAAAAAAGTTATATAAGTTTCCTATGAGAGGAAAAATCTTTTTTAATAATTTTTTTACTTGATTTGTAATCAGTTTGAGTCCAAAACGTACATAACAAATCCTAAATATTATTATATTTTTGATAAATTGCATGTATTTTATTGATATTAGGATGTTCTTCAAGATCTAGTTGATTTTATAATGATCAGAAGTAGTTTTTTTTTTGTATGGTTTAGATCTTTAGGCCTATCATTAATAAAAATTCCAAAAAATGACCAATTGTTCAAAAAGGGTTTCGTATGGAGCATGGAATTAACAAAAAGAAAAATACACATTCCAAGAATTCAGTTTTGATTCGATTTTTTTTCTGTTTCTTTCTTCTTTAATTGATTTTTTTTGTTGATATTTTTCTTCTCATAATTTCCTTTGAGATGTGTTTTTGATGTCCCCTGTCAATGTTTTCAAGTTATTTTAGAGCTATTAAGATGGCATGTCCTATTTGGATCCTTTAATTTTGTTACATGTCCATCTTATATTTTTAGATGATGCATAGAGGATGTTGACTTTTTTTATATCTTCTTTTGTTGATATGTACTGTAATTTTCTTCAAGGAAAAACATACCTGAATTCGAGAAATAGACCATTTGTATCTTTTGAGATGACATTTTGGAACGCCAAAATCGAATTCAATTTTGTTTATCCCTTGATAGAGCTCAATCAATAATAATAATAATAAAGGCTAAAATGTCAAAGACATTAACTATATACTTGAGAGTAGTGAACACAACCTGGTTTTGAAGTGGTGATTGAAATTACTATAGTAATTTAAACCCAAAAAATTTCTTTCAAAACAGAAACCAAATTCATAATTTACTAATCGAGAATTGACACACACATCTGTAAGAGCTGGTAACTTAAAACAAAAACAAATGGTTTACACCATGGATGGGCGCCCTTTGTTCACTTGTGGGCCAAATCATGTTTTCCAAGACTGACTGTGGGCCAAGAGCCCTAATTATATATTTGCACTTAGTTATACTTATTATAGAATATTTTTTTTATAATTTTTTGATAATTATAGATTTCAAAGGTCTCCACGTGCCGGATGAAAAGCTTCCATGGGCCAGATTTAGACCGCTGGCCGTAGGGTTGCCCATTCATGGCTTACACAATTATATACGTCGAGCAATTTTCCACACACTCTACTCTTTCAAATTTAAAAAAAAAAATTCTGAAGCGTTTGTTAGTCACACAACTTTGGTATTTGGAAAGATAACAAGAGCCATACTTTTGTCAAATAAAAAGCACATTTAGAGGTCTCATATTTATTTAAATATACATAATATGCTATCTCACATGCAAAGAATAAAAATTCAATTAATGACTTTAAAATACAGAATCCAATTTAATCCTTTCTTATGTATGCAATTAACCTTTAGGGCTATGTATAAAAAAATTTATTACCATGAAATTAAATTAAATTTAGTTTTAAAACTTTTTTATTTGTTTATTTTTAGAATATTAACCAAATGAAGGCTATAAAAACTATTAATAAATAGTTTTATAAAATATATACATGCAGTTTTATTAGTAAAAAAAAAGTTCATTCGATATACATACATACAATTTAATGCATAAAGTTATGTTATAAATTTTTTAGTGCATTTGGGAACATACAAAACTTGGAATTATATATTTGGTCGTAAAAAAAATTCAAAATATTAATCGTATAATAGTTTTAATTACTTTTTTTTAACCCTCGAATTATTCTCAAATATTACTAACACATTTTACCCTCGGGGTCAATTTGACACCAGTTATATTTGCTTCCAGAAAATGATTTACAGAAAATTGTTAACCAAGTTTTTGTGTCAGGCACTTTGTTTATTTGTTGAATACATAAATAACCCCTTGATAATGAAACCTATCAGTGAGTTTACCTGCCCTCTAGCGCCACCATCAGGTAAAACTTTTAAATTAGAATTAATTTATCTTGAAAATATTACTAACACATTTTACCCTTGGGGTCAATTTGACCCCAGGTATATTTGCCTCCGGAAAATGATTTACAGAAAATTGTTTCCCCCCATGTTGTATCAACTCAAAAGTATCAACTCTGCACCTGCAGGTGTGGGGATGTTAGGTCACACACACAGACAGACAAGTTTTACATAGCTAAAACAGCTTAGGGTCAAATTGACCCCAAGAATAATAGGAGGGTTAAATAAAGGTTTTGTTTAATAATTGAATATTTGAATAAATACCAAAGGTCTTTGTTTTACATTATAAATCTTTTAATGTTTAAAACCATTTTCAATACCTACTTAGAAATTAATTTGGAACAAATTAGTAATTTGTGTGAGAAATAAAATCCAAATTTTTTTTGACAAAATCCAATTTAATACAGAACCAATATAAAAACGTGTTCTTCATTCTTACATGATTCAAATCTAAAATTTGAGCTTAATTTTCAACATGATAAATAGTGTAATTGTAATGACTTATTTTTTTTGTTATTGGTATTAATATTAATATCTTAATTGCTATTATTATTATGAGGGCTTCAATGAAAAAATATATGCTATACTCATATATTTATGACAAATTATGCGAATTATTGCAAAACATTCTCTATTCTGGCTCCAAAGTATATTCGGAGCTTTTAATTAGCAATGGGGAAAAAATCAAATTCGTAACAAATAATCTCAACCAGGAGTACCTTTGTCTAGATTTGAAAAACCAAAGATCTGCAATGAAATTATTTTAACTAAAGTTGTCCATATATTAAGATTGGAGAGCATATATACAAATTAAGAAAGATTACATATTTAGAGCTTTCATTTTTAGAGGATTGACAAATATTGAAACAATGTGGAAAGTATTGAAATTTTTGTGATTTATTAAATGGTGAAAAAAGACAATGACTTTTGGTCTATCTTGATTAATTAGTGTAATAGAGATAAAGGGACATTACTTTACTGGCAGACTGTTTGTAGGACCTTTTAAATTAATTGTGTTAATCAATGAATTTATTTCAATACTAGAATCAGATCAATTATGAATAAAATGCGTTAGACCTTGAGCTTCTATGAATCTCTTAACTACAATCCAGGGTTAAATAGTTGGAAAAAATTATTTAGGGCTTCTAATTTCTGTAGGAAAATATTGATCTAACTTGTAGACAGAAAAAATGACCTCCAGCCATTAACGTCATTCTTTATTAAGAACTGTCCCATAGCAGGATAAGAGACACAAGTATAGAAAAATGGAATAGACTTGACCTACAAGAAAAGAAGGAAGAATCAGAGCCTAAAATAAAACTTAAAAACAAGTACTCTTTTTACTAGCAATTCTAAACTTCGCTGCTTCTGATCTCTTTTCACTTGTTTCACTTCCGCCCTAAGGTAGTTCCTATTGTGAAAAGAGTGGAGTGTTCAAATCGGGAAAAGTGCGACCAGGAACATCGTGCTTCGAATTGGTTGGTTGAAGTATCTTCTACATACCCAGAAAGCCTAAAAATTGAATGTATTATTTCCAAAACCCAAAATTTCCAAAATATGGGCTGAAAAACAAACTCTTAACAACCCCAACAAGGCTGAATGAGAATGTACTTCAATCAATGGATATCCTAAAGGTCATTTCTGCAGCTAGTTGAGGGTACAAGTTATAGGAAGGGATAAAGGATTCACACTTCAGAGTTCAAGATCCTTCTAGTGGCATTCTGTCTGTTATCTAGAAACCGGATTTAGGCACAGGTGTATTTTTAAAAAATTATTAGATATTACTATAATTACACTGGTCAACAGTCAAAAATCCTAAGGGGTATAAGTATTAAGTTATTTAATTTTGCACGCTGATCTCAAATATTTTTTTTTTCGAGAGTCCGATGGTTTTTGGTCCATTTTTCAACTTTTGAACTTTCATTTTGTGCATTAAAAAATGATAATTTGCTAGTGTATTTAATGCAAATTCAATTTCAAGCCTTTGTTTTGACCTAAAGGGACTCCTGCGGGAATAGGGAACGAGAGTATGCCCAAAAGTCGACCAAAAAGTTTGAATTTCATTAAATTCCTTAAATATTACATAAAATGGACTAATAACGAATGCATTAAAGAGCTGAGACCCACAGCATGCAATGGAAATGTCAAACGCCCGATAAAAGTCCTTAACTAAGAAGAAATCGTCCATCTAAGTGTGTAAATGTTCATTCAACTTCGAGCAAAAATTCGCTAGATATCGAAGACTCACGGTAGAGCTTCTAAAGAAGTAGCGTGCAGAAGAAATATAAAATCAGCTGAAATCCTTCTGCACTCTACAACTTCAGTCTATTGCAGTTGTTTTTTAGTAGCTCCACCGTGAGTCTTTGATTTCTAGCCCTTATACCCCATAGAATTTTTGACGTTCTAAATTTGTTGACCTGTGTTGTTATTACTTATTCCTCCTACCTTCTAAGATAAATGATTCTATATAAATATTATATTTATTATTTAAAAAAGTGATTTATATACTTCTTATTGTGAAATACATTTATGCCTAAAAAAAAAGAAAGAAGTTTTTTTCCATTTTTTCCTTTTGTTGATTAAATATTAATGACAGCAAACCGAGTTTTTGCATTGCTTAAGGAATTAACTAACTTTTTTAATGAATTGGCATCTCAAATGCTGTTCTAATTAATATTAAAAGTAGATTCAATATACTTTATATAAATTATAATGGAATGGAATTCAATAAAAAGATATAGGGAGAGGTTTTATTTAGTTTCAAAAATGTTTTCAATATTTAGTTGTCTTGTTCTAAACAACATAATATCGCATACAGACGGGATAAAATGAACGTTTTCTTTCTCTACCTTATTAAGTTTTAAAAAAATTGCATTATTAAAAATGATGAACTTTTGCAAAGTTAAAAATATTGAAACAATCTGGAGATTAATAGGATTTGGGGTAGGTTTTAATAATGAAATTACGGTACTTTTTTAAATTAATTAGTAGTATTTACTATTAAAAAATCCAATCTTTTTATCCTCAGATTTTTTATTTAATGGTCTAATTATTTTTATAAATTTTTGTCACTTTGATAAAATAAGCTAAATTTTTTTTTTCAATAATATCATTTTTAATTACTTTTAAATTAAGGTGTTATTAATGGTGTTTTTTTTTTTTTTTAAAAAAAGAAATTAAAGTTGTATATTTCTTCTTTAATTCACAATGAAATAATAACCGACCTTACATGGGAAATTTATAAGTGGTAAAATAAAAAAATCATTTTTTCTCTCATCTTTAAGCAATATTATCTATATATGTAGTTTAAACGAGCTACATAACTTTTTTTCACTATGTCCGCCAAAAGTAATTTAGAAAACTAATTTACTCATTTTCAAAAATAAGTATTTAAAAAACTAGCCTGAAAACCAGTACTTTTTTCTATGTAAATACTTTCATTAAAATGATTATCAATAAGAGTATGAATAATAAAAAACTTCTTTTTTAGGTTCTTCAAAATAATGTACATATTATGCAAAAAAAAAATACGGATGGTGGAGTTTTGCAGAGACTTTGAAGGCCAGAGTGAACAGAATAAAGAGCAAAAGTGTATATTGTTTCTTAAACAACAAATATGAGAAATGTATTGAAGATGAACATACATAAGAGAATCAGTCCTCAGGTGAATTATTGAAAAATAATTTAATCCAATAGAATGTCTGAAATGCTATAAAATGTTAAGAAGAAGAAGAAGAAGAAATACTCAGAGTTTGTTACATATGTTTGTTGGACACATAACATGATATATTGTAAATCTGGTCCAAACACAAAACTCACTTCATAAAAAAAATATATATATAATAGTAATTTGAAGCTCCAAACAAGGCTAGGCCCTGTTGTGCAGTGTAATGATGAAAATATTTGACAATAATTCTTAATTGTTAATTTATCTTATAACATTAATAATATCCCGAAAATCCCTTTTCTATACTTCAATATAATTTTATTATGTATGTATATTGATTTACACATATATGGACAATAAAGGTTAGAACCTTCAAGTTTTCTTATCTGTCATAAAATGTTTGTTAACTACTAATTTTCGTAAAAAAAGTTAACTTTTTAAATATTTGATGGAATTTGAAGTCATTGAATTATCCTTATCACAAGAACGGTATATTATTAAGCAAAATATATTAAGATAAAAATTTAAGCCAAGTAATTATCCGACCCATGCTTAGAGTTGCGTGCGAGGTTTTTAGTAATTTGGCAATTTGTAGAGCATTTTTATTCCCCAAAATATGCTATTATCATTTTCCCTTAATTTTTAATAATAAGGACTTCATATTTTCAGTCTTTTTTTGTACCTAAAGGGGATTTTAGAGGCGTAGGAGGTTGGAGAAGGCCCAAAAGTCAGCCAAATCGTTTGTACTTAAATAATTTCATATCACCTGAAATAATCAGTTAAAAAACATTATAGTTAAAAATATTTTGTCGATAAGATGTCTGATGGAGTGAACTTTCATTATCAATAGTGATAATAATAATTATTATTATTGACTACTCCTTTATGTAAAAAAAATGATTAAATCTTTAATCGTTTAATGCCCGTATTAATTTTGTAATTTTCATAATCTGTCTTTTAAATATATGTATATACATATATTAGATTTTTACTCTGATTTTTAAATTTGAATTTATCTTTGATGAAAAAATTGATGTCACATGCATGTTTTGACATACCTCACAACATATATATGTATACTTGGGTCTTGATCTTATTTTGAGTTGAAAATTATTTTGTGCTCGTTTGAGTTTCTATTTATAAGTATTTAAATATAATTAAAGCATACATATATTAAGTTTCAAATTCAGTAAAAGTCTTAAAGGAAAGGTTTCGTAATTAATCTAGATTTAATCTAGTGTTGCAAAAAAAATATTGATTTAATGTACTTATGCACACGTAGGTTATATGTACTTGAGGCAAATTAACTAATTGGCCGCAGAACAGCAGCTAGAGAAATTATTTGGAATGTATTTCTTGTATGTTATACATGTTTTTAAGATATTTAAAGTAAAGGAATACAAGATTTTTGACACAGGTCAACAGCTTTGAAATGTCAAAAATCCTAAGGGGTATAAGTATAATAAAAGTTATTTAATGCATGTATTCCTTTATGCGAGATCTTTACTATCAGTTAGATGTTTTCCCCTTAGTAATAAAGGAAAAATGATAACAGCTTTGGAAAACAAAAAGTCCTGTTTGAAGAGCCAACTCCACAAAATATTGCACATTTTGCATATTATTTACATTCCTATTCATCTTCTCCTTCTTCTTTTTACATACCGGCACTGAATAAAATTTACAACTTTGAAAGAATGACGAGCATTGGCCATGTTTTTAGTTCTTTCAATCATCTGACTCTCTGATGAATAAAAAAAATGTTGACCCTTATTAGATAGTTCCAAAATATTTATGAAAGAATAAATTCAAATATGACCTTTTAATACAAAGTCATCTTTTAAACTTCAATATATGGCAATTAAATCACTTGCAATTATTTATTTGATGTCTGATCGATTGGTTTTATTTTGTTTTGTTTGTATTGTTTTTTTGCTTTTAATTTTTGTAAGATTTTTTTTTGTTATCCCCATTCGAAGTGTGTTAAATTGATTGATAAATCAGATGTGCATCATTTTTTAAAGCATAAAAAAATATTTAAGCAAAATATAGATTGATTATATGGATGTTAGTATTAATTGTATAAGCAGTTTTATTAACACCCCACTCCTTGGTACTTTTTTTTTTTTCACTCAATAAAAATATTTGCAAACAACTGAAAAATAATAATTAATATCATACTATGTTTATGTATATTTTGTTTTTTATTAAGTAAGATTTGCTGAATTAGAGATGCAACAACATAAAAAAATAACGAAAAGACATTTCAAAAAGTAATTTTTCATAAAAACAAATTTGGATTTAACACTTTTATAAGTTCTATAATTAAGATAGTTGTTTTTTTTTGTTGTTGTTGTTTAATGGTAATTAATTATATTTGCAAATTGCATTCATGAAGTTTTTAAGGAAATTGGGGATTCTAGAAAACCATGTATATACATATGTTAAAATATGTCACTGAATGGAATAACCCATTTGACATTTCCGAGTCGATAATGTAATGAATTTCTTGTGTGTAGATAAAACGGATAAATAGAAATAAGATTCATTAATAAAACAAATTTAAGTAGATAATGAAGGAAAAAAAGTGTTGAAGACTCAATCAGTAGTCATTTTTGTTCTTTGGTCATAAATCATGTGGCTTATGCATGCTCAAAATTTACATATATGTTGTTGAAAAAGATTGAGTGTATAATATGTAAGAGTTTCTGAGTTTATTTTCTTCAAATGATATAATGATAAATTATTAACACATACATATCATATTTCTCACTTGCTGCATTTATTTGCAAAAGATATAATTGATTAGCACAAATATATTAGTAATTTCTTGTTTGTACATACATCAATCAGTTTACACATTCGTTACGATAAAGCAAACATACGTGTTAATACTGTGATCTAGCTCTGGAAAATGTGAGGGAATAGAAATATGTCCCCTTTAGATTTTCTGTAGCCCCAATCCATCCCCTCCAGATTATCTATATATGTATATTTATGAAACTATATATTATAGAATGGTCATGCACTTTAAAAATTATAAATTCACGCTTGATTGTATTTGCAGCACGGTTGTGAAAGCATTAATTAAACATGTCAACAGTCAAAAAACCTAAGGGGTAAAAGTATAATAAAAGTTATTCAGTTTTGCACGTTGACTTCAAACATGTAAAAAAAAAAATTCCAGAGTCTGACGGTTTTTGAGAAATCGGACCTTGCTTTTTTAGCTTTTTCGGCTCATTTTCCAACTTCAACTTCAATTTAAACCTGGAAAAATACTCATTTTTGTGCATTAAAAAATAATGATTTGCGGGTGTATTTAATGCAATTTTCAATTTTAGTCTTTGTTTTGACCTAAAGGGACTCGTAGGGAACATAGGGGACGGAAAGAGGCCCAAAAGTTGTCCAAATTCTTTGTATTGTGTTGGCAACTAAGTTCTTGCTGTTTTTTAGAAATTGCTCTTGGTTATCAATATTGTTTTTTAGCTTCTTGATATATAAATAATGAGATTATTTAGTCAAATGGTTTGATTTTTCAGGCCATTAAAAGTTTGAAAAATGGTCTTTTTTGAACAAAAACTAATTGTTTTCAATCGTTTTGAGAGGTCTGAATTTTAAAGTAATCAGGTTCAAAAAAAAAAAAAATGGTAAAAGCTGTCAAATGACATCTTCTAGTTTTGGGCCCACAAGTTGATCTATAAGCTGCAACAATTGGTTTTATAGTTTTTTTAACCAACTACCCTAAAATTTTGAGTAAGGATTTCAGTTAAAATGATTCAGTGTCTAACACGAAAGACAAAAAGAGTTCAAACAAAAACAAACAAAAATTGTAAGATATTTAATTTAAAAAAAAACTATATACAAGCAAAGTCTGATAAAACATATTAAAACTCACAAACATAAATGGAAGCAACAAGAAAAAAAATGGGACAAATAAAAATAATGCTTAGACATATATATTTATATATGCTTTTTATTTATTCAAAATATGCCATATTTTAAATATACTAAACATTATTTTGTCCTGAGACAATGCTGATGTAATTCTATGGAAAAAAGAAAATTTCGGTTTTGATCTAGAAAAGGTTGAAAGATGTAACAAGAATTAATATTACTCAAGGTTATTGTAGTTATTAATTATATTCTTATATATATATATATATATATATAATTAGTGTAACTATGGTACAGGAAAATTTTTTTACTTAAAAATGGATGTCTTAATTAGTACAAATTTAATAGTACACAAACGTAGAAAGGTTAAATGATACTTTTTTAACAATTTGCTATTAGCCATAATTTAAATGTAATTTTAAAATATTAAGATATATAAATGAATACTAAATATATACAACTATAAGGTATAACACTTCATACACCCGACCTTCAAATATGTACACTTATGTAATACTGTGATTAAAAAGTAAGGTGAATTTTTTTTTTTAAATATAAAGTTTTCATCCGGTCTTTTAAATCAATTTGACCCCCTTCATAGAAATCCCCGTCCGATAAAACATACTTTTTCCAACTCTTTTTCTAATTCTCGGAATAGTCTTTTTCCGGTATAGGCTTCAAGACCTTCTTCGATCCGGTTTTTATCTCCTCAATCGTGTCAAAGCGGTGTCCCCGCATTGGATTGATCAGTGATTTCAGGGTCGTATGCGTAAATCCAAGTTTCATCTCCAGTAATGATGCATTTCAAGTGGTTCTGATAGTCAGACAGCAATGTTTCACAACGCAACACTTGTATTCAGAATTTAATATACATATATATTTTAATTGTGTGTTTATTCAATTAGTATTGAGTATTGAAAACATGTCAATTTATGTCTTTTAGGAGAGACCTAAAAGCTAAATACTATTTTAATTTGAAAATTAATACAAGCCAAAGAAACAGATCATAATGCATTTTTGATTGTTAATTCCAAATCTAATCCTAGTTTTTTTCTAAAAGATTTCAGTTTTTAGATATTTGCATTTTTTTTTTAATTTGAAAATTTACTTGAGGTATCTACCAAAAAAAAAGATATCGAACAAAATTGAAGGAAAGGTTGTGTGATATTATCGCAACTTTTATACTAAATAAAATAATATATAATTGTAAGAATGATTATATTATCAAAAGCAAAGGGAAAACAGCATTTTCAGCAATTGGTATTTTGTAAGTCATGGTAAATTTGTTGGTATGCAGGTATTAATTTTGAATAAGTTTTGGATGTGGAAGTGGTTAGTGCTAAAAAAAAAAAAGGTTCAACAAGGTGAAGTCCAATTAAAGCTTACTTTTAGGAAATCCAAATCTAAGAAACACTTAACAATACAGTCTAACTGATTTGTTACGTGCTCATACGTATATAGTAATATATAACTTTATATTTTGCAGTGACGCATATCGAATTACAATGTGGGTTTATATGCTTTCATAAAAAGAAATATTTAATTTTTGATTTTAATCTGAAGTGGAAACGAGCTTCACTTCCTATTTTGGTTAGAATTTCCTTTACCACTCCCCCCTTAGAGAACACTTCATAGCTCCATTGCTACTCTCATAACTAGGAATGTAAATAATATGCAAATCGGGCTTGTAAGAAAAAAGACAGAGAAAAATCAACCTGGTAACTCTGACAATTTGATGAATGTTGAGAGGGAAGCAGCTTGAGCTATCATGACGTTTTACTGAGCTACAAGCTGCTATTCTCCATTATATGTATATACAAATGAAGACATCAATAATATATAATAACATTACGTATGTATACCATAGATGAGAGGCAGAAAATTATATATTTTTAACTAATAATAATAATTATACGAGGACTTGAGCCCTTTTTGTTTACATTTTATTTGCTTTATTAACCTTAATGCATGTATTCCTTCATGCGAGATCTTTACTATCAGGTAGATGTTCTCCCCTCTGTAATGAAGGAAAAGTGATAACAGCTTTGGAAAACAAAAAGTACTGTTCGAAGAGCCAACTCCACAAAATCTTGCACGCGGCATTTTGCATATTATTTACATTCCTACTCATAACTTGTAGGCTTATATCATTAAGAGTAGCTTGGTTAACACATATGTAAACGTCTTTAATATTGAAAGTGATTACATAACGATTTAGATACAATGTTAGAGCCATCGATCTCAATTTCTTATTTCTTATAGAGTTAATTCATTTGCATGAAGTTCACAGATAAATCTAACTAGCCTATGTCTTAAAATTTATGTATTAGCTCCATGCTACCATCACGGGACTCTATCTTTATAACAACCAAATTTCAAATGAATGTTTAAGTGACATGTGTCAAGTGAGTCATTTTGTTTCTTTAACGCAAAATACCATGTCACATATGTACAATATTGGAAGCATGCAGTGAAAGAGGTAACAAAATATTCATCTCAGGTTTTTTGAGGGCCAAAGAGTATGTAAAAGTAAAATTAATGAAAGCAAACAATCAATTGTTTATCCTTAGTTCCTTTTTCTAACATAATTGGAAAAAAAAAAAAAAAAAACTATTGATATAAATGAGAAAATGTTTAATTTTTAAAGTACTTTTATATTATTGGTAAACTTAAATAAAAGCAAATAAATTCTACAAATGAAGGAAAAATCAATTTTTTAAGAGTTTGATATACAAGTTTTTATTGTTCATAATCGTAAACATGTATTATGTAGTTTCTTATTTGAGCTAAATGAGACATTTGTTATTATGATTAAAAATGTGAATCCATACAGATTTCATCCTCTCTTAGTCATTATTACTATCAAGTCAAATAAGGACAAAAAAGAGATACAAAGAGAGGACTTCTTGAGCCGAATCATATTCATGAGAATTTTAGCCTTTGAATGAGAACAAACCCCAAACACAACGGTTCGACATAGCCAAGACCTTTTTGTACTTTATTTTATTCTTTTTTGCCATTCAAAAGGTGTGTCTCACTCTCCAGATCCGAATCTCAGAATGGAAGGGCCAAAGTAAATCATAATTAATTTTATTAATAACGATAAGACAAGGAACTAATTACCACTTCCTTCTCTCGCATAGTGGAGAGAGGAAGGTTCAGAAGAAAATAATCTATTAAGAGACTGAAACTGGTCATTGAATGATTCAAATAACTTTTTTGCCATTTATATGTACTTCTAATTATACAGGATTTTCAACAATAAATTTTCACTGAATTAATTTCAATTTCAATTATGATGAAAATCTTTTTTTAGACGTTAAAGACACTTTACATAAATATTCTACCAAACTTTGAAATTTAGTCACTTTAGTACAACTTAATGTAGGTATATTTTTAAATTAATGTATTTATTGGATGTGTATATATGTAGTTCAAAATTCCCTAGAATAAGTTCTTTTTTTTTAGGATTAAAATATTTTAATGTACAAATTGTTACATGATGCGTCTTTAATTTAATCCTTCCAATAGATGGCTTTCCAATTTCTTCAAAATATTAGTTTCTTATAACTGTAGATTCACTTGAATTTTAAATAAACTTTTTATTCTTCATGAAATTAAATTTTTTTTGTCAAAATTACCAGTGTTTGGAAGTAAATCCTTGTTTATTTATTTATTTCTGTAATATTATGACTTATCTAGTAGCAAATTATATGACAATTATCAAAAGGATATTTAGTAATATTAACATACATCTTACAAATTAATATACTTTATAAATATCCTCAATCAAGGAGCAAGTGATATATACAGGCTAGCGTATTCTAATTAATTATCCTTAATGAACAAACTGAAAAGAGTTAAGAATATATTATTCATGGTAGAGAGTTTCGTGTTTTGGTTGTAAAGGAAAATGCTTTTTAAAATTATCAGATGGAATAAAGAGTGTTGTGTGTTCTCTTGAGAAATCCCTCAAATGGGAATTTCCCACCAGAGAGTTCCTAAGTGATTTCAAATTAAAGACATGTGGAGTAGACTTTGCTGGTGAAACAGCAATCTCCTCTATATTGCTGAATAGGATGGCATTCTTTCAATTTCAGTCAGCTTTCGGAAACTACGTCCCAGTCCCAAGGCCAACTTTGCCAATACGTCTAAGATTTTTTTTGATGAGTGCTTCTAACATTAGAAAGTTATGCTATTCTCCAACTTTAGACCCTTTTATAGGGTACTTACAGAGAAGACAATTGAATCTTCCAGTATCACAAAGTATAAACGTCTTAAAAAATGCTTTTCTCTCCTCTTCTGAAAAATGGTTAAAATATCGAATACTTACTGGAACTCTAGAAGTGAACGCTAAATTTTTTGCCGATGAAAAACGAAAGTGCGTATTTTGTGGAGTCAAGGATGAAACAAGTGACCATTTTCTTTTTGAATGTGAGAAACTTACCCCACTATATTCTACCATAGGGGAATATTTAGAGGAAATTTTTAGTTTTTATAAATTTAAGAAAGATGATTTTATCGCTTTTTATACTGGACAGGAAGACAATATTATCAATGCCATCATCACCAAGGCCCACCATGTACTATACGCAAAAAGATCATCATCTGATCGAGATATCTCCGGCGTACTATCAATAATAAAACTCCACTTCAGAACTTTACAAAGTATTTCATAGTTTGTTTTTTTTTGTTGTTTTTGAACCTTTGTGTTGTTGTTGTTGTTTTTTTGCTGCACTTTTATGTCTTTTTAAGCGACTTTTGATTTGTGTTGTTTTTAAATATGTTTTTGATGTTCCATCAGTTTCTTTCCAAGTTATTCCCTGTTATGAATTTTTAGTATGTGTATTCGAATAAAGATATGCCGATATGGCCGAGAAAAAAAAAAAAAAGAAGGAAAATGCTTCAAATAGCAGCATAAATTGTTAAAAAAATATGCCTGAAATCAGAGTATCATAAGTTGATGCATCCTCTCTCCACCTCTCATTAATTATGAATATTTTAATAAGTGGATTCACCCATTGGTAGATGATTAATTAATTATTATCTCCTCATTACATGGAGAAAATAGGAAAATAAAAGAAGTACAAACTTGTTTCTATAAACTTATTTTGAACTCTAAAAGTGAAAAGTCAGTACTAACGAGGCTAAGAGTTTATATTTTGGTTCAACTCTTAGGATTTTACAGAAACATTTTATAATTTAATTAGAAACACATTGAAAGAACTCAAGTTCTATAGAAATACTTTAAATCTTAAAATAATAATAAATACCTTTCTAAACAAAGGAAATATGTACACAAACAAAACGCCGAAAAAGGAAGAGTGGGATGCAGTTGAAAAGGGATATTTGATACAGGGCGCAAACTCTCTCTTCTATACAGTAAAAACAATTTCTAAAGATAAAAAATATGGTTAATTATATTTTTTGTTTGCTTAGAGTAGTAGTAGTATGCTGCAAGTTACCAAAATGCAATGAACTTGCAGCACAAAAGGAGTGTATAAACAAAGAGACAGAAGCAAAATACAAAAGCTAAAAAAGGCCTTTTTTTTAGTAGAAAAGTAAAATAATAGATATTATTATGTACTAGTACAATAAATAGTAAGAAAAGGTATATGTAATGATATAAACACCAGACTTTTCTTTTTATTTTAAAACAATTAATAATTTGGGGAAGGGGGCAGTTATATAAAAATAACGTCACATATGGATGACAACATAAGCATGCAACTTTACTTATTTTGTATTGCGTTTCAAAAAGTGCATATCATACTTCCTATTTACAACGTATCACAAAGAGCTTTTTAGAATAAAGAAAAACCTCTGTATTCTCCCTTCAGCTGTTTTTCATCAGTTGACTCTTTTGATTTAAAGCACCTCACATCGAGCTTTTTTGTTCACTCGCAACCTCGACTGACAAAAGGGAAAAGAAAAATTGAGAAAAAGATATGGTAGCTACCCTTCTGTATTTTCCTTGTTGCCAACTTGTTAATATTGGGCAGAGTTATTATTTAGATATACTATACATTTATAAACTCTACCAATCACAAACCAATCGTTACTACTATTAATATATTCAAAATTCAAAAAAAGGGCGTGAAATCCTTGATTTAATATGTTTTTTATGCATCAAAATCATACATAATAATAATACCCTTTTTGAGTTCATAGGACGTAGGGTCAGCTGCTTTAAATCAAAAGAGTCAACTGATGAAAATCAGCTGAAGGGAGAATACAGTGTGTTTTTGTTTATCCCAAAAAACTCGTCGTACCTGACTCCACGTATTATGAACTCATAAGGGATATTATTATTGTTTATGATTTTGATATATAAAAATGTATTAAATCAAGGATTGCGCGCCCTTTTTTGAATTATTGAATATTATACAAGTATTCACGATTGATTTGTATATTGGTAGAATGTATCAATGTATAGTACATGTAAATAATAACTCTACCTAATATTAAAAAGTTGGCAACAAGGAAAATACAGAAGGGTAGCTACCAGTAATTTTCGAAAATTTTCCTTTCCCTTTTGAGAGTCGAGGTTGCGAGTGCAAAAAAAAGCTCGTCGTGTATATGTCAATCCAAGAAAATTAAGTAATATAATACATATTATTACTTTTGATTTTAAGCAATCAGTAATAATATAACTAATTTACTTTGAAATCGAATAAGTAACTTATTTATAACTTAATTATTCCAAACCAATATTTCCCAACACTGGATGTAACTCACGATAGGCCCATTGCAACCTATATAAATATTGGTTTTGACCAAATTTATGTACAACTGTTATCCTAATATACATCTCCTTAGATTCAATGTATTAGTAGTATATCGGAGTAGAGATATTCAAATCAAATAATTCAAAAATGGTCTAGAAATGACAAACAATAAGGCATTTAAAACCTTCTTTAAATTTTCTTACAGCAAGTTCACCTGATACGTCCACAAACACTCTCAGTAGAATAATAGTTTTTGATCCCCTATGATTTGAAAAAATGTAAAAAATATTGATTAGAAAAAAAAAAAAAATGTACTACATTCAATGTCTTGATTTTTTTATTTTTGATTGACTACATTGAATATTTCTGATATTTCTGTTTAAAAACAAACGACTTCTATCCCCTTATCTATGCGATAAATCAGAGAGTATGTTTTGAAAAAGAGATGATGATCTGTCATTTGAATCAAATAACAAAATAAATGATTTATTTTTTTTGTAAAGTCCTATGCGATACTCCAACTGTAATTCCAAAATAACCAATCACAAGTGGTTATTTATCAAATGGATTCTCTTCTTTTTCAATTACAGGATATTTGAATATCTGATACATTAGACAAAGATTGCTACTGAGACATTTTTAAATATATAGGAGAATGAATCATTATTTTTAAAGTTATGTTTAAATTTTTTATACTTATTTATCTTCTTGGTGAAGATTCAGAACCACGAGTTTATGTTCCATCAGCTATCTTCGAAATAAACGTCCAATTTGTTTTAATTCATGCTTAATGCCCTCAATATTTGATTCATTAACTTGAACAAACACAAATATCAGATGCCCATAAAGAAATTTTGGATGATCTTGTATTATTTCCATGACAATGCAAGTACACTAAGAAAAAAAGTTTATCCAAATCAACAACGGACATTCTATCAATTTGTAGGAGGGAGTACAATGATATTCAATGCTTCTTTAATATCTATTTGGGTTCTCAGACCAAGAGTTGACATGACAAAAACTATCTTTTAGATTACTTCGAGTCAATTTCGCTTTTTGTATGTTCCTATTGTGAATGGCATTACATTCATTGCTTTGCTGTCTTTCATATTTCATTGAAACGATCTTTATGAGAATGATATTGATTCAGGCTCTCTTTTCAGGTGTGGATCGGATCCATTGCTTTGAAAAGATTTAATATATTTTTGAAGATTGCAGAAGTCTTCAGATAAATTTATTTTCGCCTAAAATTTGTTTGTATTTTACGAGGTAAATCGAAAAAGTAGCATCAATTCATCACTGATGGGTAAGAGAACCTGAAATATATCCGGTCGGTCTATTGGAGGATACATCAAAATCGTTTAATCATCAAAAAACGTAAGAGAAATGATATTTACTCATTGTTTAATTAAATATTTATTTCAGTGTATTTGAAGATGTATATTTACAACCATGGAAATGAAAAATTAAATTACAAATAATATGAAGTACAAAGGAGTATTCTGAAAGAACTACATACTTGTTTGTCGTCGTAAATATATTTTATTGTAAACTACATATTATCAATCAATAAAGTATCATTCAAATGTATGTATATTTGAAGCTCATGCTGGTGTCTGTATATTAAAAGACATGGTTTACTTTAATATCATGAGCAACTGTTAGAATGTAAGTTATTGAATTTCATTTCAGATGAGTTTAAGTTGAACACTTTGAGAAAAATTCTCGCACACTTTTTGTTCTGTTTGTGGCACATTCCCTAAAACTGGTGGTGATTGATGCAGCAAAAGCTTCAACAGTTACTATTAGCAACTTTAGCAATGAATGTAGAAAACCTGTATTTCCTTTTTTCATTAGCACCATAAAGATGGGCAATTCTAGAGAAACATATCACTATTAAACTCACGTCTTGGAGTAACACAAGATATGAAAGCCGTAATAACATCATGGAGGCTGTGCAGTACCAGACCAGGGAAGTATTGTTAGTGGTCAGGGAAAAAGTGACAAATCCTATGGCGAAGTTTGAAGCCCAAAGTTGGTAAAAGAGTTTGGCCATACCTTTCTTATTAGCTCAGTAGTATGGTATGATATTTTCCACCATGTGTACCAAGTCAGTAAGCTTTTGCAGTCTCCTAAAATGTAGCTTGATGTTGACCTCTTCTCTAAGACAAAAATATATCCCTCTAATTACAGAGGAACTTTGTTAAAATATTTGCATAAAAATCAATTTGTACTTAGACCAGATAAGCAAAGTTGTCATTTTCCTGTTATATTCGGCATAAAAGTAAATAACCATTAAAACCCTGGTTCTGACAAGGTTGCTGCATAGTGCAATAATATATTTACATAATGTCAATAAATATTTCATTTCTTACAAACGTATATACTTACTATCTGAGAGCATAAAACAGTCTTTTTCTCAATTAACATTATATATTGGACCCAGAGCAAAAATGAAACAAGTGAAATATTATAGTTTTAAGTTTTTAAAATTAAGCTACATTCTTAAATCGTAGAATTTAAAAAAAATTACCGAATCATTCTTTAAAATATTTGTTTAATATGGAAATTGTAATTGTCTTTTAGTGAGAGCTAAAAATTTCATTTTTGAGAAAAAGTGACTTATCGGACTTTTACACCAATAAATTAAGGTGGGTTCACACCAGAGGTGGGGGAAAGTCCATATATTGCAAGTCCAAAATTTTTATTCAAAAATTTAAGTCCTGTATATTTTTCAGTTCAATATGGGAATAAATAATAAAGAACAATATTCATGGAATTTAACATAATAATAAATTAATTAGAATCTCATGTCAACAAAACTAATCACATCTACAAAACGATTCTGAATGCTAGCAATACAATTATTACAAATCATTGAGGTAATTTCATTCAGTTTTTCTTCAATTAATTGTTCCAGAGCTCTTAATCTTTGCTCCGAAATGATTTACATTTCTTTAAGCATTTAAAATATTCTCAACTTTTCTAGCTAATTTTTTTTTCACAAAGGCTTTCAATATTGACCAAATATGATCAATTGGATTGAGCATAGGAGTAAGGCCCAAGTCTTAAAATTTTGTGAATTGAAAACTCTTCTTCATTCAAAACATCTTCAATCCTAGAGTGTGCCGGAGCATTATTAATTACAAGTACTCCTGGCCCTCCATATTCATCCTTTGCTTTTCTTAAGCATTCATGCACCCACTCCATTGCTGTATCCTCTTTGAAACTTTCTCGTCTCAACTTATTTTTTTATTTTCATAAATTATAATATTTATCATTATGTCAAATTTCCTGAATATTGTTTTTTATTATTTATTCCCATATTGAACTTGAAAAAGTATAGGAGTATGGCCTGAAAGTGCAGCCAATTATACTTCTTAGAGTTGGGTGTGCATTGCATATCCATAGACAAAGTATATTCAGTACATGGGCCCTTTAAAAGGGGTTTGTATATTGATTACTTTATATCCAGTCAAAAAAATGGAATTATTCTGAGAAAATTTGTTAAAAAATTGTCTTAAGTTAAGACTTTAGAATACGGACTCGAGTATGATTCACACAACAACGATTGTAGGTAAAATTACGAGTTGTTACTATATTTTAATCATAAGAGTGGCGCTTCATATTAAATAGGTATGTGGGAACTCTACCTTATTTTTTAAAGACTACTGTTCAATGTCTTTATTCCTGAAGATCTCAATTCCATCCCTCATCAAAATTAGAGACTTTCAAAGAGTCATCATAATAAATTTTCTCAATTAATGATTTGATCATCTTGGATTTTCATAGAATTTCTATCTTTTATAACATAAGTATGACTATTTTAAAATTTCAACTTTTTGGGTCCGGCTAAGAAACATTGAGCAAGGCTATTGTCATACCTTCAAATTAATTAAACATTAATCACTTAACAAGACAATAATTTATACACCATATTATATTCATATATAGGAACGT
Source organism: Lepeophtheirus nordmannii (assembly GCA_963680855.1). NCBI lineage: Eukaryota > Metazoa > Arthropoda > Copepoda > Siphonostomatoida > Caligidae > Lepeophtheirus > Lepeophtheirus nordmannii. The sequence goes on from OY804519.1 coordinate 1,917,144, forward strand.
CTTTTCAACTTTGTACTTTGAAAATATTTTTTTGTCAATCGCTATTATTTGTACAAGAAATTCGTGGACATATGGTAACCACTTTAAGTAATACATAATACTAGGTATTCATTATTGAACGTTTATCGTAATGAAAACAGAAACGCATCAATAAATCTTTAGATATAAGAATTCAGAAAAAAGCGCCTCACTTTCGGATTTACGGGTGACCATTCAATGGATTCTGATGTTTCTGCGTGTCAACGGCTTCTTGGGGATTTTAGAGTCACTAAAATTGAGGAGGCGTTCAAATTCACCATCATAAATAATAATTAATTAAACAAGAACCACTGCGTTTTTATATATGTATATAATTTTTATTACATATTATTCTTTTAAAAAAAAACCAAAAAAAAAAAAAACCCGAAAACTTATTTGTGAATCTTTGTTTTAATAATAGCACAAACGGCAATAGTATATTTAGGTTTAATATATATATATGTTTTTATGTATAGTAGCAAAAAAAATAATGAGTAATAGTAGTAGGAGGCAAAAAGAGGTATCCTTTTACAAATATCAATTGTAAAAAATCGATGTCGAAACCAAAATAATAATAATTATAATAATAATAAAGAATAGTTATATTAAAATCACAGTGAGATGAACATGAAAAATATACTAATACATATACAGTACATATGTATGTATAGAATTTTACAGTCCAGATTTTTCTCCTTTTTCACACATCAATCAATCAATCAATTGTTCCATTCAAGTCTTTTTTTTATATATAACATATATTTTGAGAGTAGCTAAATAAACTTTAGTTTTTTTGTTTGTTTTGTATACAACAAAACAGAAAAAAAAAAAAAAAATGGCAGCACTAATGAGCAAAATAGCAAAATGAAAATTCTTCTTCTTTAAACAAATGTTCCTTGATTTGATTGAGTCTTAGTGAGGGATGTGACAAAATTTGAGGGATCTTTATATGAGGAAGGCTTCTTGTATTTCCGTTTGATGGAGCCATACTGCCCTATAAAGGAACCATCTTCGTTAAATGGAAAATCTGGAAAAGGGAAAAACAGGTCAGAATAATATTTGTACATAATATACATGAATGAATTCAAAAATGAATATAAGCGATTAAAATGAAGGAAGAAAAAATAAATGATTTGCACTTACGTTGAAGAAATGAACAAAATGAAAGCTTAGTCAGTCAACACAGAGACGTGCAGCAGGGGGGTCACATATAGGAGGAGGTTTACATACATGTATGCATAAAAATAGAATGATGGATGCAACTACATATGTACTATGAATCAAACTCAAAATAATAATTTAAACTAGCGTAGCAAATGTGGAGGATTGCTCAGAATTGCGCTCTCTACGGTACTTCCCAATGAAGGATCCATCTTCCGCCATACCCGCTACAAATAAAATAAAAATAATCATAGAAAAAGGAAAAAACGCCATGCAAATTAAATATACATTGCTAGGATTGTAAATAATAAGCAAATCGGGCTTGTAATAAAAAGTGAAGTTGGCTCTTCAAACAGGTCTTTTTGTTTTCCAAAGCTGTTATCATTTTTCCAATATTACTGAGGGCAGAACATCTACCTGATGGTAAAGATCTAACATGAAGGAATACATTCATTAAGGTTAATAAAGCAAATAAAATGTAAACAAAAAGGGCTCAAGTCCTCGTATAATTATTAGTTAAAAATATATAATTTCCTGACATTAATTTCAGTTAATTTTCTTCCTCTCATCTATGTTATTACTTATTGTTGTATATATGATGGAGAATAGCAGCTTGTAGCTCAATAAAACGTCATGACAGCTCAAGCTGCTTCACTCTCAACATTCATCAAATTGTCAGTTACCAGGTTGATGATTTTCTCTTTCTTTTTTTATTACAAGCCTAATTTGCATATTATTTACATTCCTATACATTGCCTTGATAATAGCAACAGCAAATCAATATAATAAATATAACAAAAATTCAAATACGAAGCATATATTATAACTTATAAACTAATGGAAATAGGAAATTTTATTATGAAAAGTAGATTATAGTTAAATATTATTTTAAATAAACTTTAAGAGTATGAATTAAGTATAAAAACATATAATGAAAACACTACATGGATAAAAATCATGCAGTAAATTCATTTTTGTATGAATATAGAATATTAGTCATGTGAATAGATATAAGTAAAAAAGCATTTGAACGATATAAAAAAGTCAATAATAAAAAATAAATAAGGTAATCAAAAGTGTGTTTTTTTTAAAAAAAAAAACCGATGCATAGAATTGTGCAGGATAATTAATTATATTATTAATGTAATGGAAAAAAAGATGTGAAAGACTAGAGGAAAAAAAAGAAAAAGAAGTAAAAACTAGATTTGATGAAAAGCAAAGTAGAAAAATGTTTTTTTTTTTTTTTTGAAAGATGAAAAGTGAAAAGGATACAAACAGGAAGGACGGAAGGCTAAAACTGACCTGTATTCTCACCATCTGCATAATCCGCAATGCTATCATTGTCAGACTCCATCGGCGGTTTAAACTCAGTAGAACGTGGAGGACGACTATTCCGATCGTCTAACCTATTTGACACACATAATATATTTATATATATCACATACAAATAATAAATAAAATGATTTACGGCTGAGTATACTCTGGAAAACCAGCATCATCGTAATCCTTTCTTCCATGAGCTGCTTCATGTTCAGAAACTGCATATTTCCCCCCACGATTTCTTTTGATGATGGCCACAATGATGCAGAGAAATATGAGGAAAATTATAGCTAGTAACATTCCGATGAACCAGCCGGAATGAGCCAAATAGGGTTGAGAGTCTGCAGCACCCGCAATGGGTAGGGAGGCATAAGTATATACTGGAAGAGGATCACTTGGTGTTTCGTGAACACCATCAACAGCAACCACACGGAAGTCATATGTATATCCAGGATCAAGTCCACGAATAATAATTGAGTCCTCATTAAGCTCTTCATCAGACGCCAAGTACGTGGTGTCCATACTTTTCCTACACGAAATGCAACATTAATTTCCAACAAATAATAATAAAAATAATGGTCAAAATTATATTACTTATATTGTACATAAAAATGAGATCCTGGATTGCCCTCCACTCGGGGTTTCCACGTTACTTTAACTCTAGACTGTCCATTCTCTGGATTCATGAGAGAATAAGTAAATCTTGGTCTGGAGGGTGGAGTCAGAGCTTGAAGGTTTGTATTACATTCCGTATAAAACCGCATTCCCTGTCCAACACGGGTTTCAGCTCTTATAATTACTCGATACTTCTGATGAGGTTTCAATCCTGCGAGTTTTGCTTTATCAGCACTTGGGTTCCTAATTCTGGGGTTTCGCTCTATTTCTGGACCAAAATGTGTCTTGTTGACTTCCTTATAGTAGATGCGATAACCTCTGAGAATACCATTTACTTCCTCGGGCTTGTTCCACGCAAGAAGAAGAGCAGATGAACCCATAGCAAAGCATTCAAGCATATCTACAGGACCTGGACGACCCTCTCCAGTGCGAACCTCAATAATGTTAGAGGGAGGGCCGTTGTATGCACCGTTAAATGCCAAAACACGAGCATAATTCAATGAAAATGGTTTAAATGATTGAACAAAGGCTTCTGTTGTATCCTTGCCCCATGGAATTTCTCTGAATTTCTCTTCACCCGAGGAGTTGGTCCATGTTTGTATTTTATATCCTTTAAAATCACCATTAATTGAATCAAGACTAACAGGATCCCAGGAGACATATGCAGATCGAGGGCCCACAACATTCAAAAGAGTAAAATTTTGAGGTGCCTCTGAAGGCTGATTTTCTCCTGACCATCCAATGACCTCCTTTGCTTCAATTTTAGCTTCTCCTATACGATTATGAGCCACAACTTTAATTATATAAGGAGAATATGTGGGTTGATTATCGATGACAAGTTCCTTGACTCTCCAATCAGCAATATCTTCAATAATCCAAGTAGCATCCTCTTCATCTCTTTTCCAATAGACTCGATATTGAAACTTCGGAGCATTATGCTCTATTTGTGGCATAGGCTAAAAAAATATATATATAAAGAAACAGTTTAATGATTTTACTGCTAAATTATAAATTGAGATATATGTAATTACCGTCCAATAAATAACCAAATTATTGGGAGAAGTTCCTCGTCCTTCAACGTTATCTGGATTTTTAGATGGAATTTTCTCTGGAGTGAGACAAGTCTCTGAATGCCCTGACGGAAAGGAATCACCTACTTGATTTCGAGCAATTACTTTGAAAGTATAATTGGTCCAAGGTGACATGGAAACTATAAAAGATGTATCACTAGCAGGAACTGTATCCGTTGCAACCTCCCAAGTATCAGGAGTGAATGATGTATTATATAAAATTTTATAATTCAAAATGGGGGCTCTATTGTCACCCATAGGAGTCCATGTCACAGTTGCATCCTCAGCATTGCAATTAACCCAAAGTAAGGAAGGAGGATTGGGAACATCTTGGACAATCAATGTGGCAGTTGCTTGAGCCGAGTCCAAAGATGACTTGGCTAAGCAAGTATATTTACCAGAGTCCAATTCTGTTGTCTTGGTTATTGTCAAAGACTGATCAGAGGATTGAATAAACCGAGGCTCAATATCGAAATCAATCAGTTTACCATTCTTTAGCCAATGAATGTCAAGTTCTAACTCTGAGTCATACACTGCATTACATCTAAAAGTAGCTGAATCACCAGCTTCTACTTCATAGTCTTTAGGACCCGTTGTTATCCGTGTGTGTTGTTTGACTGTTAATGTACCGCTAGAACTTGCAGTCCCAAATTTATTTTCGGCTTTACACGTGTAATTTCCAGCATCAAAAAATTGAACATCCCTACAAAAAATTATATGTGTATATATATTTATTCAATTATCTATCTATACTATAAATATATAAGCGTATTATATTGTACTTACTGAATAAGTAAATCCCCAATGTCTTGAACCTTGTATCGTCCACCAGTAAGCTCTTCATTATTAAAAAACCATTTTACAATCGGCTTAGGAGCACCAAATGTTTCACATTTCAGAGTCATGGTTTTACCATCGACGGTTTGTGCTTCTTCTTCTGGAGGAACTGTGATTTCGGGTGGAAGATCCAAAACATTCACATAAACGTCTTTGTATACATAGCCATTGACGTTAGAGGCATTACAACCATAGTTACCCGTATCAGATTTTGATAAATTTGTGATAGTGATTCTATTTGGTGTGATAAAGCGGTTGGGATGATGAGGAGCTTTTTCAATTTTGGCACCATTGTAAATCCACTGAATTGAAGGAGTAGGATAACCATCAGCTTCACACAAAAAATCCACGTTTTCTCCTTCAGTCGTAATTCTGATTTCGGGCTCAATAATGAATCTTGGTCGAGCATGTACTTCGATCGAAATACTATATGATTTTGCAATTCCAACACCATTGCTCGCCTCACATGTGTAATCCCCTGCGTCCTCAAAATCAACATGTTTAATAACCAATGTTTTACCATAGTTATCAAGTGTGGTCCGTCCTGGAGGAAGAGGTCCTCCTTGTTTTCTCCACCGAATTTCAGGGAGGGGAGTTCCTCCAAAGATACACCATAGCTTCATTTCTTTTCCACGAAGAGCTATCTCGGATCGTTTGTTGGCATATTGAAAAACGGGTTCCTTTTTGTTTTGAAGTCCTGCATTGGAGCCAGACTGAATGACTTGGAGATGAACCTTATTTCCAACTTTATACTCATTACGAAAGTATGAAGAAGCAGAGCAAGCATATAAAAAGTCCTCAGAGCTGTCATCTTTCGTGACATTTGAGAACCAAAGTGTTCCTTCAGGATCAACAGTGATTCGTGAGGAATTAAGTGTTTTATGCCAATTTTGACTCTAAAAAATCAACGCAATTATTATTATTTAAAAAAAAAAAAAAGAGAAATAAAATTAAACTGACCATTTTAAGCCAATAGACAGAGGGTTTGGGCCATCCAGTGGGTGAATTACAGGGGATTCCAAAAGGTTCTCCCTCTTCAACAGTCTTCGTTTTGGGTGGTTCATCAATAAAGTTATTTAATTCAGACTTTCTGACGTAAACAGAGTTGGAAGTTGCCGTTCCCCATTCATTTGTGGCAAAACATTGATATTGACCTTGATTGAATTAAAGAGATGAACAAATAATAATTAATTAGACATCAAATCCACTGAGAGTAAAAGAAATATTAGTAGAGAAAAACGACATTGAACTATCAATATTAAAATACTTAATTCATGCTTTTAGTTTTCAATCCAGCAACAAGAACAGCAAAAAAAAACCCTGTCACCCAATAAATTCATCATATTGGTCCATAATAATAATAATCTACGTTCACTAGTTTACCAAAAAAGTATTACCAATAACAATAATAATATCCCTCACCAGGAGACTCTCCCTGATAGTTTTGAAAAAATTTCTATACTATTCAAATGACAAAAGACGTCATAAAATCCATAATGAGATTTTTACACCCCGTGATGTTACCCATGTATGTATTTATGTATTTATGACAAACGTGACATAAACACGAGGTATTTGTTAAATTGTTTTCTCATGAACGATATTAAATCAACAAAGCTGCTCAACCTCCATTAGCGTAGGTATATTTTAAACATGAGATTTTCGTTAAAAGGCAATCCCCACCCCCCTCATTACTTTACATTTATCTTTATTTAAAAAAATAAAATACATAAGATGTACGAATATCCAGAGAAGTAATCCCCTAAAACTTAGACAAACGCTCAAAAGTGTACTGTACATATTTATGGGGATATAACTCCGTATGAGCCTACTTTGAGTCAGAGTTCACTAATCTCATACCAATAATACTTTTTTAAGTAGCTTTTAAACGTCACACTGTGTATGTAGTATAAGCGGGAGGATTGAAATTTTTGCTCCTCAAAGTTTGTTCTCTTTAGATTTTTTATGTACCTACAGATTTAGGACTCTATGCCTAATTTGAAGCTCATAGAGCTTAGCTCATCCACTACATTTTAAATTTAAGTCTTAAAATGTATGTATGTAAATAACTCCATAATAAAACTGTACAAAGATGATCAATAAATTTAATGATTTTGTATCTCTGACAAGGGATGAGCAAATTTTTTTAGTGCACTAAAATCAGCCGTACATTTAATATGAATACTTTAATAATAAAGTTATTTTGACTTGTTTAACAACCAAAAAATGACGCGCAGTTTAGCACAAATGTTGTTTGTTATAAAGACATAACCACATGCCTTAAAAGTGCAGCATGCCTTTTATAAGAACTTTTTTTTAGTGCTCCCTAGAGCAAGTAGTTGAATAACAACCCTTTCATTAGAAACGAATTCAAATTAAAGGAACGGAAGTTTCCTTTCCTTCTTTTTGTCATGATGAAATTAACCAGGGTGTATCTTCTTCTATTTCCCCCTCCCCACGCTTTATATGTATGTATTCAAGAAAGTTATGGACTGTGAGCGTTTTTTTACTATTATTATTATTATAGAAACTTTCTCTCCCAGAGCTTTCTTTCCTTATTTTTATAATACAAGTATCAAACACATCCCAGAAATTTTTACCAAATACATTTATATTTTTATTAAAACCAGAGAAATAAGTAGGGCCCGCCCCACTTGATTACAATAATCAATCACAACTCAAAATAAAAATATATATGAAGATATGTGTGAGAAATAACTGACATTATAAGCGACCAGGAAAAAAAGTGAATTATTATGATTGAATGTCTTTTTTCTTTAAATCCTTAAAAAACCAACTCAAATATATGTGTCAAGTCAACAAGAAATCAAGTTTATCTGAGATATTTTAAAATGAGTTTGAACTGCAATTATATTCTTAAAGACATTATCTTTCATTTGTATTAATAGGTTATTTCGATTAATTAAATAATGACTCCAATAATTGCAACTTAATTATTGGAAAAAACCAACTGCCACTAAATAAATCTCTGGGGCTATGGAAAAGATGGACGTTTTTTTATAGGCAATATTGGCTCCTATTGCAGTCGACACATTTATCCGATTGCTCTATTGGATAAACAGCAGTCCTTGCTTCCTTGACTAAATGTGACATTTTAGCAAAAACTGTGCGCAATAGGTCTTAAAATGACTCCTAAATATCTGACCGTTATATTTATGAGGTAAAAAAACTGTAGAGTGAACATTCTCCTTTTCAATATTTGAAAAGAAACTTGCTTTTTCTTGTGGGCTTGACACATATGTAGTATTTGTACAAAGTTCAGCTTTAATAGATGATGAAATAAAACAGAATCCAATCTTTATATTGAATCCCTTACTTATAAAATTTGGTACATTGCTTAGTCCGTAATTTTCTTTTAAATAAATATAATTTCTATAAATTATTTAGAACTTTCAATATTCATAACTCCAATCATGGGAGTACAGAAAAGGTACTGAATTAAAATAATCTCTAAATAAAAATCAAGGTGTTTGAAGAAATTTAATTTGAGGGAAAAAACGTTTTTTGTTTTTTTTATGTTTGCTTAACTTGGGTAGGTACATATATTATAGGTAGATAAGATTAAATGAATTTGTATTAAAAGGGCGGGAGATAAAATATCACACAACTCTAAAACAACACAAACCATTGTTGTATTAAAAAAAAAAAACAGCTGGTAAACTAAAAATTCACACTTGTTTATTCGATTAATTATAATTATAATATGAAACAAACACTTGGATTTAATTTCCCTTTACCTTCGACTCTTCGATAGTCAAATATTTCACCTATATAATAAAATAGATAATTTAAATAATAGGACTAAGAGGCAAATCCCTGAGATATTTGAATGTTTTATTCTAAGGATTATAAGAAATATAATGAGTATGCAGTGGCGTAGCTAGGAGGCCCCAGGCGGCCATTTTCTTGTTATACTTATTTTATCTTGAGCGTGTGAAATTTTGTTTTATCTACTAATGACGGAAATGTTCAGTCTTGGAAGGAAGGACCCCTTGAATTTTTACAATTCATTCTAAAGACCAACCACGGAAACCCAATAGTTATGATGTTAATATTTTTTTTATTTTTTTTCTAATGGAATTACTGTTGCTACATATGAGAGGAATTTTTCCATATTCAAACTCATTAATAAATTTAACGTCAAATATGAGTACTTTAAGAATACAAAATCTCACTATATTGTGTAGAGCGAGAATTGACAGATAAAATAGATTCCAATGATGTAATTAAAAAATTTGTTCAGAAGAAATTGAGAAAAAATTCGTTATGGTTATTCTTTAATAAAAAAAAAAATACATTTATAAATTTAGTATTATTTGTTTTTAATAATATATCCTAGTCTTGTGTGATTGCCAGTACCTTTAAGCCACGCAATTATTTTGATTAATATGTATGTAATTTTGTATCAATAAATCACGTTTATTGAATTTTCTTTTTCCAGAAATTATAGTTACTTAGAAATGTTTCCAAGTAAAAAAGTGTTGGAATATTATTTTGCACTCTGTGTTACTTATTTTTAGAAAAAAGAGGGGGGAGAATGCCCGCCTATGGCACCATTTGTGCTGGCTACGCCGCTGTGAGATTGGCAAGGTCTTTAAATGAACAAATCAAATTATTCAGTCATTCAAAGTTAGAATACGGTAATGAGACGTCTTAGTATTATGAAAGAGTTGAATTAATAGTGTTTGTCCTGTTCGAAAAAGGTAGATATCAAATAGATATATCAAAGGAGGAGAAGAGGTTATGTAATCAATATAATATGTACAATATCTTATCGAGGGAAAATTTATAGGGACACTCATTATAATAATTAGAATTGAGTTTCTTCCCTTGTGGCACTAATATAATTATCCTACCAATTTCTTCATCCCGGGGTTTTGTAATGAGAAAGGTTCCTCGGCCAGGCTGTTGAGATATACGTTCGTCATAGACTTGCCAATCGTAGGGCTCTCCATTCTTTTCCCAGCGGTACCTTGTGGTGAAACAAACAAAAAAAACAAAAATAAGTCACACCTCAAAAAATATATAATTAACAATTGAGAAAAATATCATCATTCAAAGTAGGCTTTTTGGGCGTTTATTTTGAATCGAGGAGCAAAGGAACAATGTTGGATTGTAAGACATTGCCATCATTCAATTACATATGTGGGTATAATACAATGTAAAGTTAAGCTTAAACCTAATCAAAAGGGCTTATATACATACGTTGGAGCAGGTTCCCCTTCAGCCTCACATTCTATAATAAAGGGTTTGTCATTCTCGTCCTGACGGGATTTCACTTGAAAGAGAAGCTCATCCGTTGGAGGTTGCTTGATCATACGTGGAGGGGATTGCACTATCATGAATAAAATAAGAAGTTAATACAAATCTTTTAGGATCATATTTTATTCGTACAACTGTATCTAAGAAATACTTTATCAATATACAAACCAAAAACGACGCTTAGTTTTATGTATCTACCTATTTACGTATGTACTTGGAATTACCTATATTCTAGCTATCCATCTGTGAGTATACTTAAGCAATATAAATATTATGTAATAATTACAATTAATTAATGAGGCAAAGCAAAAAAAAAATAATAAAAGTCTAGAGGTTGAGTAAGGTAAATATTGTTAACTCTGATGGGGTTAAGTGTACATATTCTAAGTAGCTACATATATGAGAATAGCACTATTTTAAGCAAGGCCCGACCCAAATATTGGCAAGCTGATTAAAGAGGACAATTTTAGTCAGTTTTAGATTGATCTAAATTAGTGACTGACTGAATTACCGTAGTGTATTTCCCAGGGGGAAAAAAAGATCCAATTTCTTTGAATAAATAACAACGAAATCCGCCCCCCCCCTCAATAAAACCATTGAAAACCCAAACCCAAAATGGTTTTAAAAATGGCCAATTAGTAGCTACCACTGATTGGCAATTATTAAAGCTATTTTTTTCTTCCCTGAATGCATCTTATTGACCATGACGATAATCAATGTAACTTAAGGCAGTGTTTCTCAACCGGCGGGTCGCAGAGAGCTGACACAAAAATCAAAATATTATTTGACTTTCAAAACAGTCCAACAAAAATGAAGGACTAATGAAAGGAAACAAAAAAAAACTTTGATCATTTCCAGTATTTATGTATATACTATCAAAATATTCAGCTATTACAAAGTCGATTATACGAGTGGTACTGATATCATGGCGGACCAAATGTCAATTTCTAAATGAAATATTTTACTTTTACTTGGCGTCAAGTGAAGTACAAATGGACCACGGCAAAATGACCAGGATAACTTTTAACTATCACAAGTTTAATGATTTTTTTTTTTGGAAAATTATTTTACATTGAATTCTCAAATCAACTACTAAAAACTTGCATAAAATCCTATGAATGGTCATCATCAATAAAATAAAACCGAATGCACAATTTAAAAATATTAGAATAGGTAAAATATTTTTTTTTCTTCAAAATCTTAGAAGATGAGATCCTTTCCTACTCATTATCCAGTTGACAAAATGGCTTACGCTTGATCATTTTTACAGGGATGCATAGAAATAGAAGAACATAATATTATGAAGCTGTGCAAACCAATTTTTTTTCTTCTAATTGTATCAGCCGGTGAAAAAGAGGCTCATTACAACTATGTACAGCTTCTCTGCTTGTAGCTATAATTATTTTATTTTCTCAGCTGATGCAGCTTCAATGTTTCTTATCTCTAAACATTTAAAACATCTCAAAATTTAATTTGAAAAAAAAAAAAAAAAAAATTGGCCGATTAAATGGCTATGGATTTTTTTTCAACTCCACAATAATAATATCGGCTCCCTACAAAATCCCTATCGAACTACCTACTCAATCTATGTACATACGTGTCTTGTTATACATAATTCATAATACATATTAACAGGGTGTTTAGGGTAGTAAGTAGACATACCCAAAAGGATACAGGTCCAACACTTGGATGGAGGCCTTAATAGACCAAGAGCTAATATAAGTAAATATAGAAAAAATATAACAAAATATGGTATTAATTTAAAAGCATGCAGGAAATAAAAAGGGAGGCTCTCATTTTTTGAATGAACAAATACTTATTTCCTCTCTCTCTCTCTCTCTATTGAAATGTATATATATATGAATCAAATGGGCGTTGTGTAGCAACAATGAATCAAGTCCTTGAACATATATACATAATAGAGAATCATCTCAGCGTATTTCTTCGTCATCTTGCTGAGAGAGAGGAAAATGAGAGAGAAAAGCGATTTATTCTATGTATCACATATTTATTATAAGAGGAACTTTGCGTTATTTTTAAAAGGAAATTACAAAAGGGTGGGGCAGTTTATTATGACGTATAAATTAAGAAGCTACTCTAGGATTAGACTGTCTTACCCAATTTTCCCTCAGGAATAACTGCAAAAATATATTTAAAAGAATAATAATAACGATTATATTAGATTATTGCTATATATACAAAAATAACATTTTTTTAGATAGACATTTATGTGTTGAAACTCAGTTCAAAATTCCCATTCTCGTCCTTAAAATTATTCCGTATAATCGGTTCACAAAGACATTTGTATTTATATAGAAAAGCCCGGACAATTTATGAATCTATAAAAATTTACTAACATACAAGATACAAAAAGAGTGTGGACAAAAGTGAAATGTTGATCACCCCTTCAGAAATTAAATTAAATTGCTCCAAAAAATAATAGCCATCATAATTTTCGAACCGAATTTCAACATAATATGTATGAAATGTTTAATTAGATATAAAGGTTTTATATATATATACAAAAACATACCAATTCCAATGGAGGACTCAAGTATTGAACAGAGTATCAAGAATGAATAGACAACTCCACGTAACCGATCCATGACTTATACGAGTTGTATATTTAATGTACAATTAAAGTTGAATTAAAGTTGATATTTTTTTGAGCGATTTTTTGAAGAAAGTATACAAAGATCTTTTTCTTTTTTTGTGTTGTTTCCTCTTTTGAAGATGTTAATTAACGAATGAGTAGAGCATCACCACTACGAATCCAGGATCTCGACGACTCCTTCTTCTCCTCTCCATTTCGTTTTGTTGAATAATCTCCTAACAAAATGAATGAAAAAATAACCTAAATAAGTTTTTAATTGTAAATATATTATTATGATTATAAAAAGGCAGTTCTCAACAGAAACAAAAACAAAAAAAAACCCGAGTAGATTTGCTTATCGATGTAAATGAGGTCAGGAGAGGGTTTAATTGAATGAGGTATTAATGCAATTTGTATTGAAGGAAAACCATTTATTTATACGCTATACATTAATTATTATTTATTTACCAAACAGTCAGTCGTATAATTGGTATTTCAGGTACTGCTTAAATCCAGACTGTTAAAAACATATGTAAGAATATTAATTTGTAAATAATCTCGCGGACGGATATTTTGCCGAATTTTATTTATAAATAAGACTTATTAGGTAGAATTTCTAACTCATGGAATAGTACTTTGCATGTGATGAACAATTGATGTTTTTAGAAAGGGTCTTTTGCCTCATGCTTCATTTCAATACTTATATTGCTCATAATAAGTTCGAACTTTTTTTAAAAAAAAGTAAAAAACCAAGGTACTTATAGCAAACTAACCAAGAGTGATCCATTCCGGACTCGACAGAGTGGTACTGTGTATGTGTACCTATATACCTTTTTGTCAGTGAGTAGTGGTGAAAAAAAATTCAATGCACTATTTAAAAATAAATAAAAAATGAATGCATGAATGAATGAAGTTATCAGCAAATAAACAAAAAGCTAACATACATATAATTAATTTCCGCAATTTCTGACAATTGCAGAGTAGAGCAAAGCAATTTAATTGAGCATTTAGTTTGGCATTTTTAATTTAATTTTTTTTTTTTTGCATAGAAGGGTATATTCAATATAAAAATAAGAATTTTACCCTCCCTTTATTTTTTTTATTTTTTTACTGAATCCTATCATGATCTAGGCTACTACTATTGTATGTATGTGCGTATCTTTTCCACACCCTTTCCAAACAATATTAATAAATATAACGAGGGGGAAAACCCCCGCAGTTAGTCATTTTTTTTTGCAAATATATTAAAGGGTTCCTTCCTTCCTCAGTTGGAAGGAAGGAAGGAAGAGAATAGGGGAAAGCACCTCACTAAATTATATATATATATATATATATATATACAAACAACATTCAAAAAGCAAGGAATTATGACTAAGTAACCTGGATCTAAGTATTAATTATATTAAAATCCATGTTAATATAATTATTCTTTGGATACACAAATTTTGGATTTGCAAATATTCGCAAATCCCCCGCTCACCAAACGTACCTTACCTTTCCAACGTATGCACAAAGAAGGGGAACATCACTCAGCACTAGGAGCTAGTACCCTCCTAACAAAACATTTGTGTTCAAATATGTATCAGAATAATACAATACATGTTTTGTACAGAGGACAAAATTTGCAATTAAGATGTTTGTTGTTTATTTTTTACTAAATATTTTTTATGAATTTTAGTAAAATAATATTGAAAAAGTCAAAATTCTCTTTTTAAGAAAATACTTAAACTATACAATATATTTCTGAGGTTTAATGATGAAATTTCTGAGTTAGCACTCCCCACGCCCTTTTCACAAAGGCTTATTTAGCTACAACGAGATTTCTTTTTTTATTGAATTATTCTACTTTAATAGGAAGAAATATTTATATATATATTATTTTTGGATGTGGGGGAGGAAGGTTTTAAGTATTATTAAAAGGTTTAAAAAAGTTTGAGAAACACTGCCTTAGTTCAATTTCGAATCAGAGATAGGTGAAAAAAAGATATCCACCACATTTTCAAAGTGCAAAAGAGAGTACTTCTTTGAGTGCCAATGAAGATACGAATATTTCTAAAACCATGATGGCAAAATTCGATACATCACTAATTTATTCTCCTTAAGAAGTTTACCTTCATCACTTTAATTTATCCATTTGAACGCAAGAGGAGTGCAAAATAATGGTGAGAATATGGAATTTAATAATATAAAGGATAAAAAAATGTGAATTGAAATTAAAAAAAAAGATCTGAACTCCCGTATAACATGTATTACTAAGGGATGTGAATATTTCTAAAATGGAAGCAGTTAATACATCACTAGTAGATATACAGGTGAGTGGGAGGATTTTTTTTTTTTTTTAAACTTTGTGGCTTTTTTACTTATAAAAAGCTGTTTGTATGTATAAAAATATACTCTGCAAAGTTTCAGGCTCATAGATTTAAAGTTTCTTCCACAAAGCATTTGAAATCATGAATTTTTATAATTTATCTGATAAAATAGGTCAACAAATTTGACAATATGTCAAAAATCCGATGGGGTATAAGTATATTAGAAGTTATCAGTTTTGGACACTGATTTCGAATCTGTAATTATTTTTTTTCGAGAAATCGAAACCTATTATTAGAGCTTTTTGGCCCATTTTTCAACTTCAACTTCAATTTAAGCATACTTCACGATAGAGTTAGTAAAAAATAAGTTCAATAGACTGAAGTAGTAGTGTGCAGAAGGATTTCAGCTGATTTCGCAATTCTTCTGCGAGTTACTACTTTAGTAGCTCTAACACGAGATTTCTAGTGGATTTTTGCTCGAAATTGGATGAAAAATAACACATTTAGACGGACGATTTCTTCTTAGTTAAGGAGTCTTATCGAGTTCTTGACATCTCATTTGAAAGTTGTGGGTCTCAGCTTTTGAATGTATTCCTTATTTATTCATTTCATGTAATATTCAAGGAGTTATTTAAGTAAAAATGATTTGGCCGACTTTTGAGCCTACTCACGCCCCCTAGGCCCCTAAGGTCAAAACAAAGACCGGAAATTGAATTTTTTTCAATATTTTTTAATGCACAAAATGAGTATTCGTCTAGGCTTCAATTTAAGTTGGAAAATGGGCCAAATTAGCTCAAAATAGATTTGAAATCAGTGTGCTAAACTGAATAACTTTTATTATACTTATATCCCTTTGGGTTTTTGAACTGTTGACCAGTATAATTAATTAATATAATTTTTTTAAGCATTAAAGTCCTATTATCGACTGACTTATCAAACAAACTAATATATAAGGACTCTCTTTTACTTCAAATTATATTTTTTTTAAATATTTTGAATATCTTTAAAATACATTTAAAACACAAATTATGGATTTTTCTGAGTAAAAAACATAAAATTTTTTTTGAGGAAAATCTGAATAATCATACAATATAGCTAAAATCCTTGATACAAAATATGTTTGTGAAAGAAAATATAATTATAAATATTATTAATTCAACTCAATTTTTGATGCAACTAAATTTAGCTCAATTGCCTTGAAATTTGTTTTGTAGTAAATATTTTATCAGGCAGCAAGTTTTCTAAACTTTGACAATAGTTATTTTTTTTTTTTTTGTAAAGAAAAACCACTCAAACGAGCCAGTCGACTCACAATAGAATAGAACAAATGAATACAATATATACTTATTCAATTAACCTGGATACCCATGTGACATCCATGTGATTGATTAGTACTTTAACGTAATAATAATAATATAATTACAGTAATAGGTAGGTAGATCCACAAAAACTTTCCTATCAACTATCAAGACAAAAACTTTCCTATCAACTATCAAGACAAAAAATAAACCTCTCCACAATCTTCATTTATCCATTAAATAAACCTTATACACACACACATAATACCTGTAATATAATATACAACAGACATGGCAATCCATTTTTAATTATGAAAGTCTTCTTACAGAAAAAAGACGACACACATTCAGATGTTCTGTTTTCCCAACTTTCTGAATACTTTTCTCTAAAAAATATCTTACTCTATGACCAAGGAATCTCTTCTCCTAAGCAGATACATTTGTAGAAGCTCCCACACGACGAGGAAGAAGACTCTCTCTTTTTGACAAACATTCTTTTGGTGGATATACATGGGTAGGTACTATTTAGTATGTACCCCCCGACCCTCCGCCCCCCTCCTCACTTAATGTGACATAAGAATTCACATCACACATTCTCCCTTTGAACAAAACATTTGCTTCTCCTTCTTTTGTATGTACGTACTTACATTTATCATTAGTAGGTAGAAAGCTAAGAACGAACGAACTAACTAACTCTTAACAGCACTGTCCACAGAATGACAAACGATTTCATATTGACGAGACTAAAAAAAAAACTTATTTTTGTAAGGGAATACAATTTGTGTGTTTATTTAGGGGCATCATCGTTGTTGAAAGGAGGGATTTTAATTTGTTCAGTAGAACTTAGTCATATTGCATGCATGTACACACACATGAGAGAGAAAGAGAGAGGGCTTCTTATTTGCCCCACAGTATGATTCATTTTATAAAATATTAATCATACACTATTTATGAAGTCATATGATGAAATATGTAGATAGAATGTGCAAACATCTAAAGGTTCTAGAATAATGTCCTTAAAAATATTTTTTTTACTATAGAAATTAGAACTCCGAGTGAAGCATTTATGGCAATTATCATTTCGATAAGAATGAGTCCAAAAATTGATTTTTTTTTTGTAACTTATTAAAAAGAATAATTAAATTTCTTATTTATTTCGAACTTTTTGATTACAGTTATAGAAATATATTTGAACATGATTTCAATAAATATATTTAACTTTGTATTTAAAAATATAAAACAAAATCAATAACTGTTGTAATGATTATACGGACCTAGAGGAGCTCATTAAACTGAAATAATAATAATAATAATAGTTAAGGTCAGAAATGTTTGACTAGGAGCTCTATTGGTGAATTTTTCTTGAATCAGAAAGCACGGAGTCCAAATTAACAAGAAATTTGTTAATTCTTTGTAATTTGTAGGGTACTATAAATGAGGAATAGCTCATAGTTTAGATCAGTGCTTCTCAAACTTTATTATCAGGGGGTACATTAATGGGACAACCCAACCCAATGGGGAAGGGGGTTGCATTGAACAAAATGTACTATAGTAACTTAGCACAAATTTACTTTTCATAGCCGTATTTTTTTTTTTTTCATGAATGCCAGAGAGTGCATCTGAAAATTTTTCTCTAATGTGGAGCACCATTTGAGAACCCCACTGATTCAAGGCCGTTCAAACGTGAATTGAAATGAAAGATATTTTATAAAATATCAAATTGAAATTATTAAATTTGTTTCTTTGAAAAAGGAAAAAATTGTAATTTTACATCAAAGCATGTTCTATGTATACGACTTACTACTTGTCTACTGCCCTCTAAAAAAAATATGCCTGCCTTTCTAAAAATCCTTTTACCCCTTATTACAAAAGGACTTGAAAAATTGAGTGAGTGAAGTATGTAGCTATTAAGTTGAGCATACATATATACATACATAGTTGAAAATGACTTTCTGAGGAAGAGGTAGAGGGAAAAAAATATAAACGGATTTACCCCCATGCTAATAATTATTACATTTACTTTCACAGAACCGTGACAAAAAATGAAATTTATTTATATACATACATAATATGCAGTAGTATTATGATTATTCACCTTTTTTTCTTCAAAAACTCTTTCATAGTCTTACACATGATTATTTTTGAATGTAAGCCAATCCCTTGAAATAGAAAAACAAAAAATAAACTACGATGATCTTCGATCAAACTGATAATACTAATAATAATAAACCCTCATAGGTAACTGCGTAATATATTAAATATGTATATAAGTAGAAAGGAGGGAGAGGGGATAATTGTAATAAATCTTTTAGAAGGGTCACATACATACATGGACATACATAGAAAGAAAGAAAAAACCACCTTAACCATATTAGCCAACTACGAAAAAGGAACAACCAATTCGATAAGAGAGAGGGGGGCCTCTCTCTTATCGAAGACGTGATAATTTTATTTTATTTTCCTAGTTATTATTATGATTAGTCATTCTCAGGCAATTTCCTCTCTTTGTAGTTGGTAAGCGTGAGAATCTATCCTTATTATTGAGTGTTATTCTAGTTGTTATTTCAAAGTCGTATAAATGATAAATTGGAAGAAAAAAAATAGAATAACAAAACAGAATAAACAAAAACAGGATAAGAGAGAAAATTGCTACAATACTCTTAAATACTACTGTGTCATATATATATATATATATAACTTTCTTTCCAACGCAAGGACCTTCTCATAACATGCCTTACATCTGAGTTTATTAAAAAAAAAAAACAATAACAATAACTCAATACATAATTTGTCCTTTAACCATTCACAAAGAAACATAAAAATCATTATTCACAAAAAGTATCACACTTGGAATATATTTCGGAATAGAGATTGATACTACCAGAGGGAAAAATTCAATTTCAACGGACATTAAATGGTAAAAAAGAATATATATATATATATAAATTGCAGTTGAACTTTTATTAATTGTGTGCATACAGTAGGGGTTATGGGCATCTAAGGCGAGAAAGGGTTGGCAGAAGCTTCAGAGTATGGGTGGTTATTTATTGAAGGAAAACAATATTTAGCTTGCTTGCTCAATTTCATTTATGAATAATGTTGAACCCTTTACGTCACTAATATTACTAACAATCTGAGGAGATATTGTAACCAGTGTACATAATTTAAGGAGGCAGCTGTCACCCTTTGTCCCCTTAAAATTATTATACTAGTGAGAGGGGTCATAATCCCTGTCTTTCAGGGATTTCCACCTATGGTAATCCCTTACGTTAGTCATGCACCGTCTACATATATAGGTACATAGTTTTCTCCGCTATGTGCAAATATTTAAAGCAGGAGTGACCAATGTTTAGAGCTCACAGTACTGTTATGTACATAAATGAATATAAATCCAAATGTCCATTGTCATGTTTTCACCACCAAGAGATGACGATAATACGATTGATTGGCACATTTGAACCCCTGTGTAATACAAGGTCGGTTACTCCCGCATCTAAAGGATATTTA
The DNA here is from genome assembly GCA_963680855.1 of Lepeophtheirus nordmannii. NCBI lineage: Eukaryota > Metazoa > Arthropoda > Copepoda > Siphonostomatoida > Caligidae > Lepeophtheirus > Lepeophtheirus nordmannii. The sequence continues at coordinate 1,937,155 of OY804519.1, forward strand.
GAAGGAGATATTTCCTTTCCAAGACGATCAACACTTTTTCTCGAGACATGTGTTGTCCTTTTAAAAAGTTCTTTAGATCACAGTATCACAAACTTAGTTTTTTTTTATATATATAAATATATATAAATTTTGGGTTCATATATTCTCTGGGGAAGAACAACTAACTAATTATTTTATAGAGTCATAATAATTACTTTTTTTGTAGAACTTATTTTAAAATATATATATATATATATATAATGTACAAACATTTTAAGAAAATAATTTTATTCACTCTCAAAATAGACTGAAACGAGAAAATCAATCAAACTCCTTGGAGTATGTTAGAAATGAAAGACTATTGAATATTTTTAATTGAATGCAAACAACATCATTATAAAATAAAATCAGAGTATGTATGAAAAAAATAATATTAGGAAACATGATACATACATACATGCATACATGTGAGTCACGTATGTATTTACCTACAATCGTACATGCAGAATGAGGCAGTATTCGCCACATTGCATCACTGATTTTATAAAAAATTCATGGATCATAAACGATGCAAATGAGATTATGCTCATTTTCGTGACATCTGTATATATGTATAAAATATTTTATTCTGCATAAAAGCTCACAGATGTATCATAGAAGAATGTGCAGTCTACATAGGTAGATTTGAATGTCTAAAAGTGCATTTGCAACCTCAAATTATCCGCATTTATATAGATATATATATATGTATATTCGCAACATCATGCAAATATTACATCTACTGGTAGAAAATCATTCGACCTTTAATGAAGGTGAACTAAGGGCAAGAGGGATAGAGTGGGAAGGGGAATGAAGGGGCTCACCCCTTCAATTTTCCCAATCTCTAAGCCTCAAGAGTAGAAAACACCCAGAATTTCCCTTTGCTTCCACAGATTACACTGGTCGTCAACATTCCTAAATCCCAAAGGGTATAAATATAATAAAAGTTATTCAGTTTTGCACGCTGATTTCAAATCTGTAAAAAAAGAAAAAAAAAAAACTCGAGAGACCGACGGTTTTTGAGAAATCGGACTTTTTAAGCTGTATTGGCCCATTTTCCAACTTCAATTTAAGCTTAGAAGGATATTCATTTTGTACATTAAAAAATGATGATCCACTAGAGCCTTTAATACTTTCAGTCTCACGAAAAAAAAATTTACAGATTTGATAGGATTATTGACATTTTAAATTTGTTGTCATGTGTTTTTATTATCCATACTTTAGGATCATTTGCATCTGCAAATTTCTATAACTGAACACCATATTTCGGTATTCGTTACATCACTACTAGTGCATGATAAATAAATGTACATATTTTAATTGAAAGACATACATATTATATGTTATGGGAAGCGGCTTTGAACTAAGGCTCCATTAATGTCGTGCCTATTTAATATTTAAGCTTTACTGTTCATATGTAATTTATAAATTATATTGTCAGTTTTTTAAGAGGTCAATCTAATATTGTAGCAAGATACGAAGTTAAGACTTTTTTTGAAATTATTATTATTATTATTATTATTTATCCAGAACTTTGACATTAGCAAAACAGAAAGAGTTGAGATATCCATTAATGTTAACTAAAGCTTTGAGTCTTAATTTGATTTATGAGGCGTTATTCATGGTTTTTCAACCATAGAGTATATCCTATTTTTTTAATTTTGACGGAGGAAATTTTAGTGTACATAATTTGCAGTGCCTTCGAAGGATTAATATGTTAATATATACTTTATAATTAATTAATTACCTAGTTGACGACTACCAATGTGCCTATGTATGTACGGTATTAAGACTCAATTCTAAAAAAAATATAATTTTTGAATAGATGGGCCGGCCACATACATATTATGTATTTCAAGTATATATAGGGAGTACAAGTTAGTTCAGGCCGTTTTCTAAAAATGGCTCTTCTGTTGTGAATGTTTCATAATATTAGCAGGTTTTGATTGTTTCCGAGAGCTAAGACATCTGTCAATAATATTCTGTTTATATTGCTTTGATTTACATACAAAAAAACCTTTTTTGTTGGGTATGTTAAATTTAGTGGTAACTAGAAACATACATGATACCGCTCGGCCTCATGTTGTAAAAGTCGGAAAACCCTTAAATGGGATATTTTAACACACCCACCATATTTCCGGCCATTGTTCCTTATGATTACTGGTTGTTTCAACGGATGCAAAACGATTTGGGCAACTCATCGGTTCACTTCTTTCGAAGAAATCGAAAATTGGCTCCTAACTTGGATCGCCTACTAAGATGAGACATCATAATTCTTAAATATGGAATCCAAAAATTGTTTGAAAAGTGAGAAAACTCACTAACTAGCAATGGACAATACTTTAATTAATCTGTTAATTCATTTCATTCTGAAATAAATATATTTTTAACTCACAAAAACGGCCCGAACTAACTTGTACTACCTCCGTTGGTTCTTATCCCTATTTGGTGTTAATTCTTTAAACATACTGTCAGTATGTAGTAATGAAACTCAAAGTATAAATACACCTTATTTTATAGTCACGTATAGTTTTAATACATTGAAATAATGTTCACATCTGTTCACATCTGTTTTTGCCTTTCCAAAATTAAAATCTACATATATAAAAAAATTTAATTTGAACTAAGAAAATTCTAATCTTTAGGTTACCTCTTTTACACACGATTCCTCACATAACCCACCCACAAAAAAAAAAGCATCACACCCAAGAAAAGAAGCCACTAATTAAGAATAGTTAAAGAATTTTTCGCCGTTAATCATAACTTTTTTTGTTTTCTTTTTTACAATATAATGAATCTTGAGGGTATGAAAATAATTTTTCGACATAGGAATGTTCTTACAAAAAGAGAGGAAAAAAAAAAGTTCGTCTAATTATATGGATATGTACATAATATACACACAACAACAGCCCTCATCTACCCTCCACTGATAACAAAATGCAATTAAACAGGAGGTTTTTTGTAATAACAATAAAAGTATGTACAAACGCTGAAGGGACCATCTTGTTCATATTGAATTTTGAACAACAACAAAAACATAATAATGGAACCCCCTCCCCTTACACTGAAATAGCACGTTTCTTACTAATTATATATTAAGGGTCGCTATTTATTATATACAAATTATGTACACACACCACAATAAAAATAAATGTTGCAAAATATGTTCACTTATTCCTTGTATTAAATACAAAGTCAATAAATTTTATCAAAGAAATATTTATATCGAATGTGTATCAGAGATGCAAGAACGGCGTAAGGAGGGAAGACAAACAGGGGGTGTACCCCCAACAAAGAAATTTTTAGGGGATAAATAGATAAATTTTTTGTTCATTTAAAAAGTGTATTTTTTCTTTTTGAAAAGAAAGAAGAAAAAACAGGGCAAAATTGAGCTTACATTTATAATAAAAAAGCAAGAGTCATCCACTTGAAAAATGAAGGGGCAGGAAATTTTGTAAATCATGTAAAGATGGGATGGATTGTGTACAAATATGTCTGTTAGGCTTAAACGTCATTTCTAATCTATAACTTATAATGTCTTAATGGAGCCCATAAACCTATTTGAGAGCACGTTCAAATATTAAAAATGAATAAATCATTAGGATTCTGGGAATTATGGATGATTTTTCCGAATAGTTGAGTAGATGATGCATATATGTAGTTAATATGTGGAAAAATTCTACAAAAAAACAAGTTTTGGAACCTTCTACGAAGTTTTGATTTGATTTAAAATAAATGTTAAGGAAGGACAAAAAAGTATTAGTTGCAATCTATATTGCAATTTAGATTGTGTCTTCCAACCTACCTCCAAAAAGAGATGGAATAAATGTTTCAAAATATATGGCAACTAGCCATTATAAATACACATTAAGTAAATGAATCATTTCTATCTTTTTATAATATATAAAAATGTTATATACACCATTAAACATTGTACTTGGTAAAAAAAAAGAAAACAAAAAATGTTCCCCTCATTTAAAAAACCCTGCCTTAGGGAATTATCATCACTTACTAAACCACCTACATAATATTGTGATGTCTGACAAATATTTATTCAATTTCTTATGGAAGACACTTGCTCTCCTTAAAAACAATAAGATTTGGGCAGTTCTTTCAAAATAAGAATGTGATAGAATTCTTAATAAACCTGCATAATCACTCCCCTCAAAAGTTATGCATTTCAACTAGGAGTTTTAAAATATTTCATTAAACAAAGCCTCGCAATATTTAATTGAACAATCATTGTCGTTGTTTTATTCGAAAACATTTTCCATTTTTTTTTTTTTTTGAAAGACAAAAGCAGAATCAAAAACATTTATCTTTTCATTTAAAATTAAGTAAAAATAAACAAATTTCTTTATTTACAAAAAAAATTCGGATAATAAATTTTGCAAATACCAAAGATAATATTGACGTGTAACATAGAAGGGAATACTTTTTTTCTTTTTTCTTTTTTTTTGCCCTAAGTCCAATAAGTGATGATCTTCCGTTCAAATGTGAACCGTCATCCTTCACATATTGGAAACTCTAATGATATAATTCCGATACATAATAGACCATTTTCAAAAGCCTTTGATTATCACTAATGACTCGTATGATTAAAATATATATATATATATATATAGATATATGTAACACACTTCAAAATGATGCATCAATGTCATAATTACATTATTTTAACACGAACATGGAATGAGTAAATAAATAAAAATAAATTGACTATGAAAAAAAAAAAAAAAAAATGAAAACACGTACACACGTAGTTACAAATCCTCTTAATTTTCTGAAAGCCAAAGGAAAGTATATGTTATTATATTACATTTACAACGGTTTTTTTCTCCAAAAAAAAAAATACTCTTGAAGTTAAATTACTTTTTAAAAGCTGTAAAATACCTTACAGCTTAACTATTATTTTATTTATTATTATCGACTCTTGAGTAGAACATTTTCAGGTTTTATTAACAAAACGTCATATGTATGACTTGCAAAGTATGGAGTAATCCAATTTATTAAAAAAATTCTCTTGTTAAACTCAACACATAGTATGTATGTAAACAACATTCATGAGAACAAAATGAAAACCAAGTTTTCAAAACCAAAAAATCATCCATAAAAAACTGAATTAGTTTTAGATTTTCATTCCTAGATAAAGACCATTTCTAAGGACTCACACACACTTATTTGTAATAAAAATGTTGAATCAGTTTAAATTAGTTATTTTATATCTTGATAAGTATGCAATCTTTTAGTTTTTCGTATCTAGTAATTCTATTTGTATTAGATGCATTGATCATGAATATGAAATTTGTTGTTTGTTTTGTATAATAAATATGGTTTTTGAGAATTTTCTTCTTTTGACTTTTTTGATTATTATATATTAACCTTGAATGGATTTTTACCTCAATAAAACTGAAAACAAATAAAAAAAAAAATAACTAAGGCATTCAGAAGAAAATACTTATCTATAAATGAGAAATTTATTATCCACGCTTCAAATTAAACTCCTTTTGCTATCAAAATAATGCAAAATTGAGAGGTCTCAGGGCAAAACCCTTTAAACAAAATAATATAATTTTTGGCATTTACCATGGATTTGATGAAATTGCATTAAATAGTCGAACCCATAATGGGTATTTGCACAAATTTTGCAACAATTAAATGTCTACTTCCATGTAGATTTTTTTTTCTTGTTCAAAAGTTGGTTAAAAAATCTTATAAAAAGTGCAAATATACAATTCAAATCGAAAATTCTCATAAACCAGATTTGATATGAAAAAATGAATTACATATCCGTGATAAGCTTGTCTAATAATACTATAATTAAATATGGTATAGGATAGTTGTTGTTGTTGTTGTTGACTGGGTGTAATTTACTTGGTATTTGAAGCCTATATCACAATGTTTAATACCAGAGGTTAAGTATTTGTATACGTCCTAATTGAAACCACAGAGCCTTCCTTTCTTCCTCCCATTGTTTTATAACTATGCCAAGGTAATTTAAGTAATATCATCTATATAAAATATAATTATGAGAAGAAAAATGTACAATTTTCGACACATTCTTTTGCCTCTAATAGTGTCAAAACCCAAAAAATAAATAAAATAATAATTTGGTATACTTTCAAAAAATAATTCATGATAACGTTACCAAAAAGGATTTTTTCCCCTCATGTTTAGGGACCAACATGTGGAATTGATCCGAACTTGATTCTGAATAGAAATAAAAGCACACCCCCAATAGAAACAAATTGATCTTTTAAAAATACCTCTGCAGAATGCAGATTATTTATATATATATATACATATTAAGTACCTTAAAGGAAGCATAATTTGACATAGTACATACATAAACACAGAGTGAAATTCAAAAATAATTCCCAGGGCGAAAGAGCAACATCTTCGACTTAGAGAATGGAATACTAAAAACTTAACACACACACATATATATATAAACTGACATTTTACAAATGGTGCAAAGGGAAGAAAAAAGAAGTTTTTTTGTATTGTTGTTATTGTAACTCTTCTCCCCGTCCTTTAAATTGAGGTAGGAATAATAATAATGATTTTCCCAAAGGGGTCAAAAATTAAGAAACAGGAAATGAGGACTACTACTTAAGGCAAGCATGAACACACACACACACACACACAAAAAAAAAAAATCAAGTATTTTTTTCCCCCTCCTTTCTTCTTTTTACTCATACTCAATTATTTATTATTATTATTATCATCAAAGGAGCTAATATGGAATTCCTACACATGGAGCTGAACAATGAGACTTTGAATAGAATTGTTGTCAATCAAAATAAAAAGATACAGGGAAGATAGAACATACATAACTGATGTATCTCCCTTTCAGCCTCATTCAGTGAATCTATGAATAAGTCACGACTCGACTTGAAGTACAATCAATAGAAACTAAAAAGTGTACATATATATATATATGTATGTATGTAAATAAGGTCTCCACCATGCATGCTTCCAATGAATCAACTCCCATAAAAAAAAAAAAAAAAAAACTGAGCGTAAATTTATTCTCGGGGAAATATGTAATAAATTATAATTTTATAGTTAGAAAAAAAAAAAGAACTTCTTAATAGTAGAAGTTAAGTTAACAAACAATTGGTTTATGACCTCACTATGACTAAGAGAGAGATCCATAATTTATACTCAATTATTTTCAAATTAACTTTAAGAGTTCCTCAAACGCACTGTGAGTCCATCAATTGAAGAAGAACAACAAGAACAACAATTAAATAAACTTTTAAATTGAATTTATTAGTCATATATATATAGCACTTCAAGGAATCTATGCAAAGAAGCTCAAAATACACATCATCATACAAAAAATGATTTGTATATACGTCAGACATTTGTGCTATTGAATAAATATAAAGATTAAAAAAGCCTCTCAAAATCGTCATCATGGAAATTGACTCTCGCAAAGTAAGTAAAATTAATTTATAGGAAAAAGATTGTTTAAAAATTGTTTTATTAATCATTATTTGAGAATAAGTAAAAACACAGTGTGACTGAGCATTAGAGCAGAAGTCCCCAACCTCCGGTCCGGTCCGTGGATCAACAGTACCGGGCTGCACAAGAATTAATTAGTTATTTCTGTTCTGTTCACAACCTCAAAGAACCCACGAATAGCCAAGGAATGGATACATGACCCATTTGTCCACAAACCAGCTGACTTCAGCATGTCCGTACAAGAAAAAGACCAACTAACTGCTGGAGATTTGCAAATGACGGCGACCTTAAAAGTGTGTTCGAGACAATAACTTTGCCAATGTTCTGGATTAAAGTCATGGCAGAACACTCAGAGATCGATGACACAGTGCTGACAACCCTGTTACCATTTCCAACATCCCATCTGTGTGAAGCGGGATTTTCTGGAGTGACAACCACCAAAATAAGGCAAAGGAGTAGACTGGGCATGAGCAACACATATCGGGTGTCTTTGTCTGCCATTATCCCCCCAGATGGGATCATCTTATTGCAAGGAAACAAGCTCAAGGCTCCTAGGGATTTAGCGTTACGGATAGTTTTTGATGTTATGATATGTTGTATTGTTGGGGCAACGTGTTAATAAAGTTCACTATGAGTACTTAGTGGATTCATGTTTATTGTGATTATTATTATTATTTCAACCCCCTGGTCCACAGTAAAATTGTCAGGCGTTGACCGGTCAGCAGCTAGAAAAAGGTTGGGAACCACTCAGCTAGAGCATCCAACGACGAGTGACATTTCAGCATTATTCAAACCAAGTTATATTAATGCTGATGAATTCATAATTAATACCCGTTCCATAATAACATGTCTGGGGATAACAAACTATAATGCATTATTATCAATTATAAATAATTAATTATATTATTGTATATATTATCTCCGAATATATGTATATAAATATAGACCAAAAAAAATAAACTTTTACCCCTCTTACTAATAGTTTAGTTCCTTCATTTATCTTACATACATACTTCGACCCTCTCTTTCTATTTTATATATATGTATATATACATATATTTGGGTCATATGTATGTATGTGTAGTGTATTTTTTTAATGTTAAACTACATACAATGTGTGTATCCCTTTTGGATTTAATTATATGATTAACTTTATAACAGAATGAGTGAGTGAGTGTACGTTATGGGGAAATGATGTCAAGACTTTAGAACTTTCTTGGAAGTCACCTATATTCTTAACCATGTATATATACACACACAATCAGAAGCACCAGAGAGAGAGAGCAAAGACTCTGACTTATCAACACATCCCTCGATCTGATATCCTCGTAACAATCAAAACAGTACAGAGGTAGTAGCATCAAAACACAAGAAACGTCCATTTACTGTCCATAACAAATATCATTATTATTGAAATGTTTGTTAATCATAAGACAAGATTTCATCTGATTTTTGTACATAAAATGATAAATAACACAGTCTGAAGATCTCTTGGTCCTTTGTCATCTACTCCCTCCTCCTTTGCATTAATGAACCAAATTTTTTACCAATTTATTCCTTAACTGCGATGATATTAACTCTCTTCAGAATGAAAAAGAGAATGCGCGAAAGAAAATGAATAAAGTTTTCAACAAGATGCCATCATGTTTATTCAAATATGTATAATAGTCCACTCCAAGTATGTACATAGATAATATTATTTCATTAAACATCCTCAAAAACACAATGGAAAGTCGTGGAATCTTACTCAAGGAATGGGGTGTTGTTTTGTAGTAGGTTTTTCATTGTTATTGTATGTACATAAATATGATATGAAAACACATATAAAAAGTTTTTTTTCCTTCTCTTTCCCCCCACCCCCTTCTCCTATCTATATGTATCTAAAGTTCTATGTATGTAAAGAATCCGTTGTTGTCTATTCAAGGGTTTACGGAAATATACAAAACATAATATCTACATATGTATGTATGTATGTAAGTAAATCTTTGACAATATTTTACCTCAGAGTAGAGTATTTTGTTTCTACAAACTATTCCTTTCCCTTGACAATTGGAATGTCTTTGACAAGAAAGTTGAAAATTAAGGAGTACAATTTATGATGCAAAAAAACAAGTATTTTGTCTTTAGAATAGACGCAAAGGAAATAGTTTTATTATATATGTTGTACAGTATGCATGCAAACTTAGATAATATGTAATATGTAGACGTTTTAAATTACTAGATTTGCATGAACATATGTACACTAATCACAAAGAATGTTTATCAAGTTAGAAATTCATTGACGATCCAACTAAATACGAGGAAAATAAGGAAATAACTATGACATTTGTTAATAGGCCCTACTCAATGCTCAAATCCACACTTGGTAAAATTATAGCATGTATGAACATACTAATGAATAAATGGGAACAACAGTGCATAAGCTTTTTCATCATATTGCGAAAAAAGAAGAAGAAGAAAAGATTGAATACAATTGAATAGTTGCACTTAAATACTTGATTTATAGCTCCATGCAAAAGTAGCTTGATCAATAGTGAATGTAACTTTGCTACAATATATATATATATATATATATATATATATAATATACAATAACCCTAAACAATGGGCATTTATCAAAAAGAAGAGCAGAAAAATTATTTAAATGCACATAATATGCAGTACGTCAACACAAAATCAATATTGAACAAAAATGAAGAAATGATTATTTTTTCTTCAACACTATAAACGTACGAAACCTTTTCATTGACATAATAAAAAGGCTTTATATTCAAATCTATGAGATGGGTAGAGATACTCAAGGTCATTAGCTAAGCTAAACATAGGGTCTATGTAGACATTCTAGCCTCCCTCTAAAACAAAAGAAACGTAGTCAAATTTACTATCTATATGTATATATAATAAATAACCTTGCAGGATATTATTTTGATCTATGAGCCCCGAGTTAACCATCCATGGTCTCGAGCCGCCTTCATTTAATGAATGAGTCTTTATATGGCCTTTCAAATATATACATGAAATAATGTGTTTTTTATAGCCTTTAAGTGGAATTTGAGGACGGCTTCAAATAAATAATGAGAATCATTTTAAATGCGTAAATGAAATGGAAGAGAATTATATTAGAGGAATACAATAATATATATAAGTCTTCCAGACTCATATTTGAAAAAATCATCCTTGCATGTAAAGGTATTTTGATCACATTTGATCAGTCAATTTATACGCAAGAGGAGTCCACAAAATATTTAATGGAATATGAAATTTAATAATGGGAAGGATATAAAAATGTCAATTTAAAATATTAATAATAAAAAGATCCTATTGTTTAGAGTAAAAGATGGGGTTCCCTACATAAAGAGACTCAGTCCACACATGACTTTAATCCAGTCCATTTGTTGTACAATTCAACTCATACAAAAGATTCTAATGTATTTATTTTTTTTATCAGTAGGATGCTTTAAGTACGAGGATTGAGTTGAGAATTTATGATGAGTTCATTTTTTAATAATAAGGAATTCTTTGCATAACTGTGTCTGTCGTTTCAAATTATAATTGGCATATTTATGCATTCCTTCTTCAACGACTCTCTCAGAATGAGATGAGGAGGGGGGGGGGGGGTACTTGTAGGAGAAAAAAGAGTTTCAAGAAAGTTTGTCTTCATCACTCAAAAAAAAAAAAAAAATGGATACCACACCCACAGGAATTTTGTTTCAAAATTATATCTCTACATACATTAATTAAATGGATAATAAGTAATTATTTAGCATTTAAAAATGGAAGGATGGAAGTAGATTAAAAGCAGTTAAAAATAATTTTTAAAACTCCATTAAGTGTACATATATCCATAAATATAATAATATACTATGAGTCATAAGAGCAAAGGACAGAGATTATGAATTTACATAATTTGATTTCGGATATTTTCTCTCTATGTATGTATGTATCTAGAAGAAGAAGAAGAAAGGAAAGAAATACATACATCAAGAAGAAGATATTTTAATCCCTGCGATTAAATGATAATGTGATTAAAACTGAAGTTGAATATTTCCGGTTCCTATTTATTTCTGAATTATGTATGTGCATATATACATATTAGGGGGGGCATTACAACTTACAACTATGTTGATGTGCATACAAACAAAAGTTCGATTGATATAATGAGTAGCCGATAAAAAATTATTATAGGTACACTATTGGGCCAAAGTTTGCCAAAGGTATTTCTCACCAAGAAAAAATAATGATCCACACTTTTATTGAAAAGATAAAATAAAGACCAAAGTTTTGAATTTAATTAACCCTTGTACAAATCCAGACATGGCTGGAGAGGACCCTTTTTTTTTCTTTCATCAAAAAATGTAACGCCCATGTAGTGATATAGCTTTTTTGTGCACTAGCAACCTCGCCTCACAAAAAAGAGAAAGGAAAAAAAACAACTGGTAGCTGCTACTCTTCTGTATTTTCCTTCTTGCTAACTTTTTAATATTGGGCAGAGTTATTATTTCGATATACTATATTATATTGATAAACTCTATCAATATACTAATCAATCGTTGATACTTGTAGAATATTCAAAAATTCAAAAAAAAAAGGGCCCCAATTCTTGATTTTATTTATATTTTTTATATATCAAAATATATATCATCATACATAGAGAGTCAACTGATGAAAAACAACTAAAGCTCGTCTGATTCGCTTCTTTTTTTTTTTTACAAGTTTTAAAATTTTCCGCTAGGATTTTAAAATAAATATATGTGTTTGGATAATAGAGGTAAGGCATTTTTGCTGCCCATGTACAGAAATAATGTGCCTTTCTAACCCAGAAATTGGGAAACATTATGTTACCTACTGGAAAATTAGAGAATTTTTTTTTCAAAGTATTATCCAACAACCAGAGTGTTTACTAGTGCTATAGCAATATAAAATAATTATCATAGAGCCCAAATATGGGTACATCAAGGACAGTAATAGAATCTAAAAAGCCTTAATAATAAGGATCTTTAAAATACAACTCATACATTATTTTCATAATCCTTATGGCGAATTTTCTTAGAACCTTAAAAATGAACAGAAGTAAAATTCCAAGATGTTTCAAAATCTTAACAGATGATTGAGAAATCTTAGACAGAGAGCACTATTCAGCTCTTTATGGTTCCAGAACTCTAAAACAAACAACACCACACCATAAAACATGGATCAAAACACATGGCCTGAGTGGACCATTATCGACTCCTTTCAAATCTTTACATATATTTTCTGAACCTTTTAAATATCTAATTGGGAGACTCCGTAGTGGAGTGACTAGAATGGCCATGATTGTACTTATATGCGATTATTTTTACAGAGAATTCAATTTGTTTATTTAAAGGGACAATTAATTATAATTTTTTGTCTCTCCAAATAAACACTATTGATATATATATATATATATTAATGAATATATTATGTAATTTTTTTTAATTTAAAAAAAAAAAGATACTTTTAAAAATGTTGAGTACAGTCATTTCCATCCTTTTTTTTTCTGTATCATTATACACACATCTTCACTATTTATGTATACACACAGTGATTGTTGTAACAATATTACAATTCTTCATTCAATTGTATAGAGATTTTTATTGAATCAAAATATGAGAAGACGTCGTTTGTCGTTTCCCTCTAGACAATTTGAGTATGAATGCGTGTATTTGTCAAGTAGTGAAGCATAAATTTCTTTCTTGAAGAAGGGAGAGAGAGGAGAGGAAGGAAGGAGGAATATGATTCTCCACACACATGTACAATATATTACATTATGTAAATGTATTGTAATATTTATTTGAATAAATAGATACATTCATTCATTACTTTGTAATCACATTAATCAATGAAGGAAAAAATAACTGTCAGCATTTCAATCTTTGAAAAATGTTTTCTTAAGACAATAATGAGTACATACCATGAAAAATTTGCTTACTTTTTGGAATATATATATATCAAAAAATCTGATGAGCACGGTGATTGTTTATAACGTTTACATATCAACAATTCAATAGGCATTTTGATCAAAATCTTCATGCATAGAAAAATGAGTAACTCTTCTCAGATAGTTTCTTTACTTGAGTACCAATACATATATTTTGTATAAAGGGCCCAATAATTTTTTTGACGTACTGAGTACCTTTTGGATCGATTATGAGCTTTACATTACATGCATTTTGACTCTCAAGTTTATAAGATGAATAAATTACATTCATAGTTTGTTATAATTGGACAACCATTCAAAAACTAATTTATCTTTTCCAAAAATTTAACTGCACAAAATGAGCATCCTTCTAGGCTTAAATTTAAATTAGAAAATGGGCCAAAAAAGCTACAAAAATAGGCTTTGATTTCTCAAAAACCGTCAGACTCTCGAACAAAAAAAATATTCACAGATTTGAAATCAGCGTAGAAAACTGAATAACTCTTATTAAACTTATACCCCTTAGGATTTTTGAGAGTGCAAATTTGTTGATCATTGTAATTAGCATCACGTGCAGTTTTATAAACTTTGAGAGTCATATACCGGTGGTAAATATGGACTATCTATTGGACCTAACCCTGGTCTATGTAGAGTCTTGAATATATGAATTATAAGTTGTTCTTTCAGTTAAATGCATAGTACGTAAAATCCTCCTTTTCATTCATTATAAGCCTTTTGCAACCTTTATTAAATGCGGTCCCTCCAAAGGATTCATCAGAATAATTCATGAATAGGAGGAACTTATAAATGGTTACATAATCGTCGATCAAAATTTATTACGACGTTAAGCCAGACTCGATGCAAAGACAAATCAATTTTTCCTTACTTTATTATTCTACATTTACACCATCAAGAGAGATGAAGAGAAAATCTTCAGTAGTTTTGAAACAACCCCCCTCCAGGACTCAATGCTTACCTGTAATCATAGTAATAAAAAAATAAAAATTATACATAATTGAATAGAATGAACAAACGGATCATGAAAACAGCAATGTGGATATATGTACAACATATATTTAATTATCAAATTATAAGATAATACACACATACAAAATAAGTGCATCATTCAGATAACAACAAACAAACATTGCCCCATGGTTGTTTGTATGTAATTACAAGATGTTATTGAATATCGACTCGATACATACCTATTTATGTACATAGCTCATAGACCCTTGAGCTTGAACAAAATACTTACTCAATACGTACAATGGTACATAGACATAGGCTCCCATTTACTATTATATACATATGTGTGTAATTAAATTATAGCCGCTCTTTGTTACACTCTATTTCTTGTTCATTGAATAACTTCTCAAGCATGCTTCAACTATTTTATGCACTTGAAATATATATATAATTCATCTCCTTAGAGGCGTGTACCTACCTACTATGTAGGGTTTCCTTCTACTTTTTCCGGGAAATTGCTCTTTAGCAAGATTCCGGGATGAGATAGGGAACAGCCAATACTTTGAAATTTGAAGTAATTTACTACTTAGGCCCTTTTATTCGTGAAAGATATACATAAATCCCTTTATTGGAAAGATTGGCCTACTAAGCATCATCAATGTGTAGGCTAATGGCTAATTGAAATAGTTTAAGTATAATTTTAAAGCATTCATGTAATACGTAAGATCCCTCGATTTAAGAATAGCTTTATAAATATTTGACCCATCTCATACTGCTCGAAAAACATCCCCAATAAGCCCCAAATATAAGCATACAAGAATCAAAATTGTCTCTTATAGTATAAGCAATACTAACAAAAAAAACGTTCTCTAAAATAATTCGAAACATTTTAATACTTATTTGGTCATTATTTTCACAGAATAAATAATATGACCTCCTTAAAAACTGTATGGTAAGTGAATTCCTTTTATGCGTCTATTCAACGTTTCATACATATAATGAATATAAATAAAGGATGTTTATTACTTTACTATAAAGTTATGATTAAAGCACAAAATGTTCCGGGAATTTACCGTAGGTGTAAATACACATGTAAATCCTGGGAGATAACCCCTAGAGTATGTACATACTTACTTCCATAGATATGTATGTATAATTTCACTTCTTTTTCAAAGGAAACTCCAGATCAGAGAGAGAGAAAGAGAGTAGGGAAGGAATATGAAACTCATTAAAAGACATTTATATATGTACATATTTGAGGTGACAATAATCATTTCCTCCTAAATATTGTGCATCCGTGGAGGGAGAGAAAGAGAAAGAGGCAAAAAAACATTCGTTTCATCATCACACACACACAACTTCCACTGAAATACGAATTATTACACTTTATTATGTCTAAGTAACGAAGTAACTTTAACAAAAAAAAAAAAAATTAGAAAAATGGAGTGTTTTATTTTTTGTAAATATGTATTTTAATATATGTTTTAAATATTCATACCCCTCATAAGAAAAGAAATTGGAAGTTATATATTTATACAAAAAAAAAAAAAAAGACACGCTAAAGTAGTAGGGGATGGAAGAGATGGATCATCGGCTCATTGATCATCATACGTGTTGTTTTCACCTCTCTTTTTCCTGTCTCCAACACCCATTTTTACACCCTCAAAACATAGAAAAACTTTGGGAGTTATGCTCCGTAGATAGTGTCACCATCAATGAAATAATATATATATATATATAGAGAGAGAGAGAGAGAAAGAGAGAGAGAGAGAAATTTGAAACTAAATAGTGTTGTGTGTCAGTCACAAATTTTTCGGTCTAGTCAAAAAAAATGCAGACTTTATTATCAAAGTATTATTTATACATATACATAAGTACATTTTCAATTTTTGCTATTTGACACCCCACCTCAGAAGGGTTTAAAGTACTCTAACTACTACTCCCAGAGGTCAAGTTCATTGTAATTGTATACTCTCTGATTAATGCCACAGAGCATTTTATTTATTTATTTTTTATTTTTTTTTAGATTATTCCATTTGTTAGTCAGGTTAAATATTACATACAAACGCGTACATGAAAATGTATGGAATAAGTACAAACAGACAACATTTGATAAGGGCACTGAATATCTCCAGTATGTATGTAGATATATGTAAATTAAATCCAAATTAATGTTTGACCAGTGTGGATTTTTTGAAATCGATATAGATTTTTTATTATTATTATTATTTTTGAAAAAAAAACCAGATAGATCATTAGTTAGTCGATCCTTTAAATACCTTAGTCTAATAATTTTGAGAGTTTTGATAGCATTTTGTAAAAACTAAAAGGGTATTTAATACAATCAATACACACTTTTCTTTTCTTTCTACTTTAAATGTTGAGAGAAATGAAAAAAAAAAAAAAAAAACTATTCAAGGAACTATTTTTTAATGTTTTTGGACTCCCACTCACCCTGTCGTCATGACAGGGTGAGTGTGAGTGGAGGGGATTTTACACCGAACTGATTCAACACTCTATATGTAGATAGAACCAATAACAATGTAACAAATGAGGAAAAAACTTAAATGAATGGACAATATGTATATCAGATAGTGATGTATCTCTTTGTCTATAATACATATACATAAAATAAATAACTTCCCTTCTCCTTATAGGCCTAATGAAAGAAAAATAATAACTGATACTTAACCCTTTTAAGGACATCATAATAATAATAAAAAAAAGAAGAAGAATTGACAAAGAAGGGGTTTTTTATCAAAAAAGAGCCCAAGAAATAGTATACTTTAATGTATGTACGTGTATTTGATAAATGAGGACTTTGGTCATCATCTGTCAATCAAGTCTCTCTCTCTCTCTCCCCTCCCCCTTGTCGATTCTAGACCACAAAGAGAAAATGAGATACCTACATAGATATGCTTGAAGGGATTTTCATTTATACCTCTAAAAGAACTATAATCATATTATCCACAAAACATCAAAAAATCCTATGTATTTTTTGTCAACAATCGATTTTCTCCTGCCCCTTCACGACGAACTTTTTGAGATAAACAGCTGTTTTTCATCAGCTGACTCTACGTGTTAAAAACTCAAAAAGAGTATAAGTATCAACGATTGATTTGTATATTGGTAAAACTTATAAATGTGTAGTATATTTAAATAACAACTACTCTGCCCAATATTAAAAAGTTGGCAACAAGGAAAATACAGAAGGCTTAGCTACCAGTTGTTGTTGTTTTTTTCAAATGTTTCCTTTCCCTTTTTTGAGAGTCAAAAAGCTTGACGTGAATATAATATAAAGTATTTTAATTCATGTCACAGATTGCATCATAAATTGAGGCGGGTCCATGCTGCTGAAGTCGAAGTGTTACTATAGATATTTATTTAATAATATAGACAAATTTCTTAAAATTAAAAAAAAAAAACTTTCGGAAACTTTCAACAAAAGGTTTTCAAAAACAAAACAAAGAACTACAGTGAATACAACTCGAAGCCAAAATGTCATATAGTCATATTCCAATAAATAAAAGTAATAAGAACTGAAAATTCTTTTAAAATGGTTAAATTTTTACAATTAATTCCGTTTCTGAATTGATTAGAGATAAATGGCAAAATATATCCGATTCTTGTCAAAGTACAAGTAAATTTATAGACTACACACTGCTAATTTGAATGTATCAGGTTCAGTTGAAATATAAATGTACACATACTAAGGTAAAGAACATAACCACACAATGGGGTATCCGTGTTATTACAGTAAAAACTGAATTCCTACTTAAATATAATATCAAAATTGGTTATAATAACTTTTTTCTTTTTTGTACATTATATAAGCTTAATATTTCGAATATTATTTTCTTCTTCTTAACACATAGTATCAGGGTCTGAAATCAGGGTAGTAAAGAGAGAAAGAGAGGGAGATTTTTGATAGACAGTAAAGATATAAGCCATTATATTTGTCAGTTCAATTATGACGCCATACAAATACATACACGCTAGGTATTCACAAATGTTCTACATCCTAAAGAGATAAGGGGTTTTTATCACATGATAAATTTCTTAGTTCCTTCACTGATGACGCAGCGACATGAAAACGCTCAAAGAAAAATCGTTCTGATCGTTAATTTGTGTGAATTGAAATCAAATTCTGTGAAACAACATATTTTTGACTCTTATTGAATAAATAATTGCTCAAAAGTTGGGGAAAATGAATAATTGGCCAACTCACAATTACTAATTTAGATTGAGAGAGTGAATAAAGATGATTGCACTACTCTACATATATGACATATGTTTTAAGGAAGCAAAAAAACAAAGAAAAGGCAGAAAAAATGAAATGATGTCAAGTAGTCGACAATTCAAATTCCTGACAATTCGAATTTATATATATATATATATATACATAAAGTTCACCAAAAAACTTACAATACATACTTGTAATATGTAAGTATGATGAATTGAATATAAAGTGGGGTGAGGGGGGTGAGATGAGCCTCATTAGAGAAATGATGATCATATATTTGTCATTGTACACAAATACATATGTA
Source organism: Lepeophtheirus nordmannii (assembly GCA_963680855.1). Lineage (NCBI taxonomy): Eukaryota > Metazoa > Arthropoda > Copepoda > Siphonostomatoida > Caligidae > Lepeophtheirus > Lepeophtheirus nordmannii. Next base: position 1,956,097 of record OY804519.1, read on the forward strand.
TTTGAAGGCAATTCATTCATAGAGTGTCACATATCACCCCAAGGTTAATAATAATAATATTAATATTATTATTTCTATTTGAATTCCCTTATTATTTTAAATTATCAAATTTAAAGGCGACTCATTAATTGATATTTGAGCTTTTTTATATTATAACTTTTAGAAGCATTTACTTTGATATTCTTGCAGAGAGTACGTAATATTTAAAGTAAAGGTGAACAACATGTATTTATTTATTTATTCATATTCAATTTTAGGTAGGTCTTACATAAATACTAAACAAACAAAATGTTGACGTGAGAATGAACAAGGGTCAGAGGTATTAAATGTACATATGCCTCTTGCAATTGGGTGTGTTACTATGATGATGACAAGTATGTACATTGTACATATACATATATGTGTGTGTAAAATTAATAGCTCTACAAACATATTATTTTTTTGTTTTTTGATTTTGCAAATGTGTATATACATAGTTGGATGAATATTATGTTAAGAGAAACTCAAATACAGAGCAACTCCTTGCTTGACAACAATACAAAAATATAATAATGAGACATGGAAAATATTCATAGAATATGTAGACACATGTACATACATATATTATGTTGTAATATGCATAGAATAGAATCCGGGTAGTCATTAGTAAGAAACAACGGATTAAGATTAAAGAGACATGAATGTAAAAAAAAACCCACAGGATATAGGCACATTAATAAACATATATATATACCTACATATATTCGAGTTTGGTGAAGTTTAAGTTAAGAAATAACTGGGTTGAGTTCGAAGTAGTTGTGTATTATTGTATACATTAAACCAAATTTTAGTCCAATTGTTAAGACTATATTTCGAGTTGAATAGCATTTAATTGCAATGTGTATATGTAGAACGTTAGCTTAGCACTAAGATCTCATAAGGGGTCAACAATATGTCACGCAATCATATTTATTGTGCAACATGATTAAAGGATAAGTTTTTTAATATGATAAATTTAATTAAACCTTGATTGAATCTTTAAATAAGCCCATGACTCTAAATAGAAAATCTATTGTATGCCTCACTAAAAAAGGAGCTAGCGCTTTAGTTATTGCAAAGAAACTCTTTTTTTTGTTATTCAAACAGTTTGAAGAGTTTTGATTATTGAAGCAGAAATTAGCCAGGGTGTCATGCACTGATTATTTAAAGATGACTTAGAGCCTTTTCTTCTTAAAATGGTGAAGAGATATGAGCTTTTAGACCTTCATGAAGACATGAGACTTGAGGCATGTCAACATGTCCTGAATTTTTTTGAAAACTGCACCCTACCCAAATTGGTTTCCATCAATGAATTGAATATTACAATGATTACAATTTACGTAATGTTGAGCCTTTTATATAATATATAAAAAAAAGTTTGAGTAACACTCAAGAAGTCACCTTTTAACAATAATACTTTTATAATGCACTCTATGTATAGATACTTATAAATAAGATGAATGCTCATTAATCTAAGCAAAGAATACATGACCCAACGACCCCTCCTCCTCCTTTTCATTTTAAGTGTGATGATAACACAAAAACATTAAAGAGTCAGGGATTGTGTTTAGTAATAAAATAATGTTTATAGATCATTTACAAGTATATATATGTACGCTTATTATTGTTTTCTCCTAAAGGTTGTTTATTCAAGGGAAAAGAATGAGTTAAGGCAAGGAAGAAAGAAAGAAAAAAAGAATGAAGAACAACAAGGTGTAATAATCGTCATTTTAAAGTCTGCGTTCAGGTTCGATAAACTTCTGAAAAATGCCAAGATGAAGCACATACATATAAACACACATACAAAAATAATAATAATTTAATAACCTACCTACCTAGTCGGCGTTAACCCCCTTTCATCATACTCCATTTATAGAGACTCACTCTTCTAGTAAATAGTGTGTGTATTCAAACATGGAAGCATTTATGTATGTAGTCAGCAGAAAAATATAGGATACAGTATAATTAAATTTATTAGTGGAAAGGTAAATCATCAAAATGAAGCTCAAGCAAAGCCCCCTTCATGTAAATAAATAAAAATTTATTAAATTGAATTAAATTATATCTCCCAAGTTTCTTCCTTTATTTATTTTTTTTTTTTTTAAATGTTGATCATCGTCGTCTCTTTCAGGATCATTATTTTATTTGAAGAAGGAATTATTATAATCTTAGATACTATGTGCTATTTGAATGAATCGAATTTTCTACATATATATATATATATATATATATATATATATATATATATATATATATATACAATAATTTATGTATAAAGTTTGTCTCTTAAGCAAATATATAATTATTGGGCATACCGGGTGCGTCGTGAGTTATTATCTGTGTTATTTTCCCTGCCTGAGGCAAAAAGAATTCAAAATATTGAATTCATATTATTTACCAAAGATAAATGAGCCTCAAAAGAGCCCATAATTGTGCTATTTAGGTAGACCATGGACATATTGTTTTATACACGTAGGACTTCGGGTTGTTGTCCAAACTGTAATGATGGACTTTATAGGCTATTTCCTTTATGGGATGCTGCCATATACCATACATTGTAGAGAAATCCAGGGGGCTCAGGTTAGTAGTGGGGTCTCTTTTTCTAGAAAGATATTCAAAGTGTATCCGGTCTTTCTGTACAGAGGAAAGAGGTAAGACAAAAGACTGACGGAGAATTCAGTTCTATCCAGTACAGATCCAACTCTATATAGTTGTAAGAGAAAGCCAGCCAAATTTGTATTCCAGATAAATTTGAATCTTGATGCACATATGTATATGCTGTGGCATTGGAATATGTGGACAAAAAAATATTTTGAGTCGACACATTTTGTATTGAATAGCCCCGTTTGTAATTGTGTATGTATATAATTAATATGACCCATATACATATATGTAGATGTTAAAAAAGAGACATTCCCCCAAAAAGGGAGGATTATGGAGAATAAGTGTGAATAAGACCCTATCTAACATACAAACATAGCCCCTCAGAATAAATAAATACACACGAACTAATGTACATATATATTGTATTTAGTTATATATGTATGTAAATAATCGACTTTCTTTATTAAAATATGTTCAAAGAAACACATTCATTCAAATAATAGTCCCGAGGGCATCTCCTCTCATGATGAGAACCCCGAGATTATTCACATCTCCTTGGAAGAAGAAGAAGAAGAAGAAAAAAAATTCATGAATATACAAATTAATTATTATTATTGTAAAAAAAGATGAAGGAAAAAAAATAGTTCATCAGGTAGAGATAAACATAAACTTCTTTTTTTTTTTTAATATTTTAAATGGGTAGCTAGCACATACATACATACAAATTTACTGACTGTGTGTACATATAGAGTAGGTAAATATTAATATAATAGTAATAACAACAAAAAAAAACAGGTGTTGAATTCTTCTTGCACCAATACTGACATAGTCCTACTATAAAGTTATTTTAAATCTATGTATGTATGTGGGAAAAGGGATGCAACGTCGACTAAATAGCAAATGTGTCTAAATATACAATACAAAGATCTTCAGTATTATATTTCACCTTAAGACTTTATATATATATATATATATATATATATATAAAGCAAACAAAGCAAGGAGCTGATTTGACATATATCTACAGTGAGGTAGGCAAGTTGATTATATTTTAGTACATAAGTACATACATATTTCTACATAAAGAGGGAATTTATCCATTATTAGTAAATATTAAGTAAAAAAAAAAGTCAAATCGAAGCACTTCTTCTTCTTCAAAAAGAAAAGAAAAATGAGTGACATACTTAAATCATTACATAGATGTATGTATATATATCTTCCATATAGTATTATCTATCCATCTATGAACCTAGATAAATACCTTCTTCAAGTTCTCTTCAAAACTTATTCCTTATTCCTTTTATCACAAGATCTCTTTCTTTACTATGTATGTATTATACAACAAGTTTTATATTATTATTTCTTTAAAAAAGTAACTTTTCTTCCATGATGTGGTGATGCTCTAAATAAACTGTTTTGATGTGTCAAAAGTCACGAATCAGATTAAGTGTGTACTTATTATATTTATACATAAAAGACCACCATAAAGATAACCTTTTTAGATGTGTATATATATATATATGCACACTGTGACAAAAAAAGTATTCGTAAACTTGCTTTCGTGGATATTCGTGGCGTGGTGAATTATTTCAGCAAGGTCAAACGGTAAATAATGACTTCTATTTAACCGTTATGAGACGTTTGCGTGAAAATATTCGCCGGCTGGATTATTGGCAAAAACAATTCCTGGATTTTGCACCACGATCACGCACCATCTCATCAAGCCATGATTATTAACGATTTTCATATCAAAGAGTCAATAAATACCATCAATCAGCCGTCTTATTTGACTGATCTATCTCTGTATGACTTTATTCTTTTCTCCAGACTGAAATTGCCGCTCCCAGGAACCAGATTGTACTCCATAGACACCATAAAAGAAAATTCGAAGAATGAGATGAAGGCCTATAAAAATTGTTGCGATGATTGAAAAAAACGTTGACACATGTGTATCGCTTCAATTGGAGCATATCTTGAAGGAAATTCAATAAATATTGAAGAAGATTAATATTTTTGAGTTTTATTTCAATTTTACGAATACTTTTTTGTCACAGTGTATATGTATGTTGACAATTACAAGTTGTAAGTTGTACTTAGACACATACAAGTTGCAACTTCAAAATAAGTATTTTTTTTTTTTTTTTAAATAGGGAAGGATTTCCAGTGGGTGTTTATTCAATCAAGTAATGGAGTCGTCATCTTTGATTTGTTTAAGGAAATTCATGTGTATAATTAAAAGGTTCGTAAATATATATAAAAAATTATGACATATGAATAAACCCAAATGAAATGATGAAATCTATAGATAATTAATTGTAGTTGATCATAATCAGAATGGCTACTGTTCAATCTGTAAATTGTACACATCTTGAGATCAAATATGTATATCCCTAAAAAAATGGTAGTAATCTTCATAGTTAATTGCGCTGTTTAGGAAGATTATAGACATCCTGTTTCGGATACTTTTGTCATGGAGAACTTTAGGTTATTGTTGAGAAATTGGAAGAATTTTTAAAAATACATAGTAGGTAATCAATCGTTCAACACATGCTTAACCAGAAAACAAAGTGACAAAGCGATAACTACGTGATCAATTTTTATCCAAGTTTATTTGGTTACAAGACTACTCCTTTGTCCACCGCTAGGGTCACCATGAATAATTATTCACTACGCAACCTCCAAGAATCATCCTTGTGTATTAAAATAAAACACAATAAATTCTGCAGCATCTTGCGGGGATAAAATTTGTTTACTAGTAGCCAAATAAATCTTCCCCAAGATAACAAAGTGGGACACTTTGTTGAATAGCTATAGACCAAAAAAATAATTCGTGTTGAATCTATCAACATTCAATACACTGATGAGGGTACAAAGGTTGTAAATATAATGAAATACCAACATAATTACATATATGCATGGGAGCTCTTGTCAAATGTTTTGGATCCAATGAGACCGTGAAATTCTGGCTTCCACAGTATGTTATATCAATCTAAATAGGTAGGTATATTGAGGTCAAATATGTAGGGAGGTATATAAAGACCATGTAGAGAATGATTAGTCATCTGTGATTTGATTGATAAGGGAGATATGTATATATAGGTAGAGAACATTAAAGAAGGGCTCATTCAATTAACCTTGGGAATAAGGAGTTGAACTAATAATAAAAAGTTAAATACATATTCATCTCATTGGGGGCTAATTTAATTAATTAGTTTTTCGGATTCATCTCATCTGTTCTAATTTAATATCATACATACTGTTCAGCATTCCATCTGTGATCGCGTAGAAAAAGAAGAACTATGTGTGTGTGTATATAACTAAAATAACTAACTCATAAAGTATGTATCTAATAAGAATTGATGGTTTGATATGAAGAAATGTTATGTAAAAGCAATAAGTGACTCCAACTTTCATATTATGTATATACTATGTAGACATGAAATACAACTTTGATAGATAGGCAATATACAGTTGTATATATACACTATATATGTGTAAGTGTAAGATAGGGTAGGAGAAGTAGGGAAGAGGCTAACTATTACTACATATATATGATTGCTCTACTGATAAAAATATGTTTTTATGTGTTTCTTGCTATACATATTCTCTGGCTAAATGTATGTATGTATATAAAATAAACGACTTACCTATCCCTGGCTATTACTGTTATTAGTATTTACTTTGACAAAAAAACAAATAAAAATAATATCCCTACAAGTTCAATTAAGAAGTCAACTATGTTTGTATGTGTGTAGGTAAAATGTATGTAGTATAAACAATATATATATATGTTAAGTCAACAAAAAACCAAGTTTATCTGAAATATTTCAAAAATGAGTTAGGATTGTCAATCTTCATCTTGAAGACATTCTCTTTCATTTGTATTAATAGGTTATTCCGATTAATTAAATACAATAATTCCAACTTTATTATCAGAAAAAAAAACCACTAAATAAATCTCTGGGGCTATGAAAAAATGGACGTTCTTTAAGGGACCAGCATTTGAGATCATAACATTTATCCAATTACTTTATTGAACCGATAACAATCCTTGGTTTCTCGATATAAAGTGACATTTGAGCAAAAACCGTGCACAATAGGTCTGTAAATGACTCCTAAATACTTGGCTGTTATATTTATGAAGTAAAAAAACTACTTCAAAGTGAATTTTCTCCTTTTCAATATTTGAAAATACAAACTTACTTTCTTGTTGACTTGACACATATTTATGTATGGAATAGAAATTATTTCTATAAATAAAAAAAAATAGTTACAAATATACATAGAACTATGATATATGACCAATTCCTGCCCTAAATAAATAATAAAAACACATGAATAATCGTGGAAAACCAGATTCCTGCATGTTATATAAATTAGCAAGCCGATTAAATCCCGATGATTAATAAAAACGGTTTAAATATAAATTCATACACGGTCAAAGTTTGCACAAGGATTTCATTACCAATGTTTGTTCCCTTTAAAAAAAATAATTCATCAATTATCAAGAAGAAGATACAAAAAACCTCCAAAAAACAGGATACTATGTTTTTGATATTATTCCACCCTTGCTAACCCCCCAACATGGCCATTTCTTTAAGGATTCCCCCCTTCTCTCGAACCCTATATGATAATTATTTTTTGTATATCTTGGCAACCAATGTACATAACAAGGGTAATTTATGGGATGAGAAATCACTTTTAACTCTTTTTCAAAATGGTTGTTCATTCTTCAGGATTTGATCATTGATAATATGTAATAACAATTGTCAAAGAGATAAAAACTTGTAAAAAAGACCATTAATGCATGGTCACCCATTCCATGCGTAAAATAAAAACATTTATATGATCCTTTATACACACACCAGCAACTTTTTTTGTTGTTTACAAATACGCCAACACAAAAGCAACCTTGAATCTACTTTGAAAATGAGAAATTCCCAACTGTTTTTTTTGTTTTTGTTTTTTTAAGATAAATAAATAATTTCATACCCTCGAATAATTCAATGGCATTAATATTTCGGGCAAATAGAGACTAGCTACTTTATGTAGATTGATGTTGTCAAATATCTGGAAAATGGGGGGGAGGGGGGGAGAAGATGCCCAAGAAAGTGACCCATAATTGGTCGATTTATGAGATTTTATGTTGTTGGCTCACAAATCTATTATCCGTTTCTTTTTTCTTTAATTATGACCTTTGAGGTCAATTTGAAGCGGTGTCTCAGAGGTACTTATCAAAATAATTTATGGGTGTGTAGATATCATGGAAATTGATAAATATACATACATAGTTGAAGAATACAAATTATGTAGATAGACACAACCCTTCAATCAATCATTCATCCATGTACTTGTATTTACAGACCACCTCAAAATTTTGGATTTTGATGGACACATTTGAAAAAAAAAAAATAACCCAAAAAAATCCATGAATTAAACGCTGCTCCATTTTTTTCTTCTTCCTCTCTCTCTCTCTATTTCTCTCTAAATACCTAATGGGCCTCAACACCACATCACCAAAACTCAGGCCCTAGTCTGAAACTGTCCTTTCTTAATTAGGCATATCGTCAAAGAGTATACATATTATGAATACAGAGTGAGCATAGTTCAAGGATCCCACAACTCACATACAACACACATGATCGTATACATAATTAGATATTTCATACAATATGTATGTCACAAACAGAGTTCTTTCATTCCCTACAACAACAACAACTACTACATAATATTAGTTACCATCCTTATTTTAATTAAGTTCCACGTGAACTCTCACTCTCAAATAAATAAACAATCCACATTCGCTTACTCATCATCACTCGAGGGTGCTTTTGTAGAGTTTATTTATGTATGTGTGTGTGTGTGTATTATGATGTTGTGGATTTGTCATCGTTCCATAGCAGATAAAGGGATTAGTAAGTAGAGACATAAGAATAGAAACAAGGACAAAGAGGGATTCTATTATTTTTGCTGTATATATATATATATATATATATATATATATATATATATACCAATATAAATATATATGTATGAAGAGTTAAGATATCGGAAGACTCAAAAGAGAAAGGTGGATGGATCATCCCTAGCAAGCAAGGAGGAGAGTCATTTGCTCCTTTCTTTCTTCTGAGTTTGTACGTACGTACGTATGTATGTGTAATGCAGGAAGGATGATGATGGTCTTATTGAATTTTTATGATAGGAAAAGGGGTTCAACATAGCATATTACATGTATACACACACACATGGATGGGGTTTCATACATAAATAATGCAATTATACATACATATATACGAGTCTATCTACTCACCCCGAACTACTTTTTCGATAGTTATGAGCCATTGGAGAATAATTACACAAAACATAATTTTCCCTTTGTTTTATGTATGTACATTTAGATAGGAGCAGAGTATTGATCCTTACACCTTGAGTAACTCTCTTCACGACATATCTAGGAATGTAAATAATATGCAAATCGGGCATGTAATAAAAAAAGAAAGAGAAAATCATCAACCTGGTAACTCTGACAATTTGATGAATGTTGAGAGTGAAGCAGCTTGAGCTGTCATGACGTTTTACTGAGCTACAAGCTGCTATTCTCCATTATATATACAACAATAAATAATAACATAGATGAGAGGAAGAAAATTAACTGAAATTAATGTCAGGAAATTATATATTTTTAACTAATAATAATTATACGAGGACTTGAGCCCTTTTTGTTTACATTTTATTTGCTTTATTAACCTTAATGCATGTATTCTTCCTTCATGTGAGATCTTTACTATCAGGTAGATGTTCTCCCCTCAGTAATAAAGGAAAAATGATAACAGCTTTGGAAAACAAAAAGACTTGTTTGAAGAGCCAACTCCACTTTTTTATTACAAGCCTGATTTGCATATTATTTACATTCCTAGACATATCTACGTACAAACATAGTTAATGATGTATCGAATTTATATACAAAATCCCAGTTATGCCAAATTCATTCATAAATGTCTGGATGCAAATATTTATTTATAACATGTGGATAATCATCAGTTCATCACATATGCATCCTCAGGGTATGTAGGGCAAAATGATGGGGGAAAAACCCCGTTGAGTTTAAGAAAGGAAGGGAAAATATCAGTTGCTACCTTGATAATCAATTTGAATTCAGTCTGCTCAGTATCGTTGGAATGAGAACTTGCAACAATTGAGTAATATTCTATATTGTCAAATAAGTATCAGGTGATCCATACTTCCTCACCTCAACAAAATGTCCATCCTTGGTGAGATATGTATCAATAGTGGAGAGACGTAGGGACTTGGGTAAATGGGTTTTTTCTCCCTTCACCATCCACTTATGTAAATATTCTAAATTTGCGGATAATCTACAAATGCAAACATTTAAAACATCACTACTCTTCAAATGGTTTCAACAATCCAGGGACTGTGGGTCTTTGATGGATGGGGGAATGAGAATTTATTTCCCCTTCCTCCACTATCTTTCTCATTTGCCTATCAAGTATGCCTTAGTCCAATCAACATACATATTTTCCGTGATAAGCAATATAGGTATTCATACTTCCAAATTGCAAATACGGATATTTCTTTCAGTTGCAAGGTGGAAAATCTACAGATGCAAAGATTCTATACATCATCAATAGTCATAAGTTTGATTTGAACAGTCAAGGATCGGAGGAACATTGATACATGGGAGAATGAGGAGCTTGCTCTGTTGCACCTTGTCTTCCAATGAGCCCTTCATTTTAAATTTGGAATCACATGGGAGAAAAAAGATAGCCCCATTTTTCAAACCTTATGTGGTTAATTATCACTTTTAGAAATTTCCGGATAGAGATAGATATAAACATCACGCGTACATTCATAATTACTAATAACTTTATCATCATAAATAAATAAAATGGATGCATCTGCAAGTAATTTAATTTTATTTCATGATCATTATTTGAAGCCCTAAGGGAGCAGACTGCACATATGCAGTACACCTGCCTTCATCATCATAAGAAATGTAAGGTCATTATTCTACCAATATAGTAGAGTCAGCATAAATTACAATTTATATATATATATATATATGGACTAATCAGAATGTTTTTTTTTTGCTTCATTTATTTTTAGTAATCAAAAGGAACCGCAGACAAAACAAAAAGCAAGCTAATGATGCTTCTATGAATGAAATGCACTTCGTTAAAACAATGTAGGAGTAGATTAGAGAAGGGATTTGATAGGAAATATGGAAACAAACCATGGGTTTTGTCCAATATCGGTTTTAGAATATGTCAGACCCATAATATAGACATATCAGAGAGGAATTGTAATATATTTTTTTCAGTGAAAAAGACTCAGTAGTTGAACTTGTATTTCTGTCTTTAAGAAAAGGAAATCAATTTTGTAGGAATATTCCTTGATATTATATGCTTCATATCTTAGAGCAGTGGTCCCCAACCCCCGGTCCGTTATTTATTATCTAAGTCTGGGACGATAAAAAAGGGGGACTTACTACTTCAACTACAGATTGTAGGAGAACAAAAAAATATCAATGCAAATTACAAAAGATAACTAATTGTGCAGGGTAGTTGTTAATTATATTTGGGTTGATAATTCTTAATTGGCTCATCAGATTTCAGTGGCAACAAGCTACAATGACTACACTACATGTTCTTCACACTCTTTTGTTATTTGCAACCCTGTTGTCATTTTCAACATCCTATCAGTGTAAAGCAGGGTTTTCTGCAGTGACAGCCACTAAAACAAGGCTAAGGAGTAGACTGGATGTAAGAAACACACTGCAGGTGTCTTTGTCTGCCATTACCCCCAGATGGAACAATTTTGTTGCAAAGAAAGAAGCTCAGAGCTCCCATTGATTTAGCGTTACGGACAGTTTTTGATGATATAATATGTTATATTGGAGGAGCAATATATTAATAAAGTTATTACTTCCCAATATTATAATAGCATTGCTATGTTGGAGCAATGTGCTAATAAAGTTCCATAAGGGTACACAGTGGATTCACGTTTATTATTATTTTTAGTAATATTTCAACCCCCAAGGTCCGCAGTAAAATTGTCAAGCGTTGACCGGTCCGCAGTTAGAAAAAGGTTGGGGACCACTGTATTAGAGCGCATTGGAAACATTCAGAGTCCCTAATTTTGCATTTCCTTCTTGTTCAAAATATGTAGCTCTTAGAAAACTGTACATATGTTGAACGAAAAAAAAAACGGACTGACGAATGAGATATTGAGTAAATGACAGCAAAAATGAATCGTCTCAATGGATCGAGGTACTACATACATACATACTTACAAGCTTAGGAGTGGGGCCGGAAATATTGGATAATAGTAGTTTTAAGGTGCTAAATTTGACATGAACGAACTTATGGTTAGGTGTCTATGAAGGAGCGATGGAAGACAAAATAATTCCATGGCTCACGGGAGATCAACTGCATCTAAAGAAGCTAATGAAAACCCCATCGGTATAAATTATAACTAATAATGTTTCCATAAAAAAAAAAAAATGTATTATTTTTCAGAATATCTGCAGTGTATTGCGAAATGAATGGAATTTTGGCACACACTCTAAATCTTAAGGATGTAGAGACAAATGAACAAATACCTGAGAGGACTCCTCTCTAAAATAAGCACGGGGATTCTCCACACCCGAATTTTGAGTATATTTAATACTTGTCATGATAAAAGTTATATCGAGTTCCAATCCGATTAGAATTCAACTTAATATCCACATAAATAGGAATACATATAATATAAGTCAGAGTTACGTAAGGTATTTATTCAACATCATTATCATCATCATCATACTTTAAGTGGAAGGGTATTTAAAAAATCTGGAAACAATAACAAGAGTTTCTATTCAACATTTATTTTCGTCAAGTCAAGATATTTAAATAGCTTAGATAGTAGTTATTTTATATAAATGTATATATTTATAATGATGGAGTTGTCAACTCTTTTGTCAATCATTTGTCACTGATTATAAATTGTATGTACATATTTGATTACATACATTACATATAGTAGCCTATAGGCTATAGCCTATTACGTGCTTTTAAGGTGTCAGCATAGAGCTAGATATATAAATAAGTATAACAATACACATGTGAGTATAAATGATACATATACTCACATGTCTGCCCATTCTTTGAATCGAAGCATGGGAATTATCATAGGTATGAGTTTCCCTCCCTGGGGTGGTGGTAATAGATAGTGTGAGTTGACCAGAAGAGCATTGCGTGTGTCTGAGATGTTTCATGATGATACTTGGAAATTTTTTAAGAGTTTGTTATTTTTAATTATGTATTCTTTTCAGGAGAAAAAAAAAGTAATGAAAAAAAAGAGGGGGTAATAATTTTTTATTACTATCAATTCACTTCTCTCTTTTTATGAAGGTATATGAAAAGCTTTAAAAAAAAACCACTGAAAGAATGATTTTATTTTTTCAAAAATATCTATAGATAGATAAATGAGAGTGTAGAAACTATAAAACCATAATAGATATTGAAAAGGTGGAGCCCTACGCATTGAAAGATGGATATTTAGGGGTTAGATTTTTTTAGTACGTATGTAGATCTCTATAAATATATACATTAATAATCATTTCCCTTTTCTTGGATCGTAAAACTAAGTTAGGAGCATCAGCCCTCATGGAACATGAGGAACCTTATATACATATGTGTCAAGTCAACAAGAAAGCAAGTTTGTGTTTTCAAATATTGAAAAGGAGAAAATTCACTTTTAAATTTTTTACCTTCATAAATATAACAGCCCAATAATGACTTAGAGTCATTTTATGATCTATTGCGCACGGTTTTGGCTAAAATGTCACCTTTAATTGAAAAATTAAGGATTGTTGTTTATCCAATAGAGGAATAGAATAAATATAACGACTGCACTTGGAGTTGATATGGTCCCTGAAAGAACGTCCATCTTTTACATAGCCCCAGAGATTTATTTAGTGTCAGTTGGCTAAAACTATTTCATCATTTGTTTAAGAACTATTAAGAATCAACTACATCTACTATCCTGCTCACCATGAATCATAGTAATAGTAACTACATAGTCAGAAATAGCAAATGTTTTTTATTCTTGATTGTGACCGGGGTTTTTTTACCCTATAATTAAGATGCAATTATTGGAGTCATTATTTAATTAATCGAAATATATTATGAATACAAAAGAAAGAGAACTGCTTCAAGAATATGAGTGCAATTCTAACTCATTTTTTAAATATTTCAGACAAACTTGGTTCTTGTTGACCTGACACATATAATAATGAAGATAAAAAGTGTGGTTTTTTTTTTTTTTTTTTGTATAACCACAGGGTTTATCCCATAACTAGAATTCCATTAAAATATGGAAAATTATAATATTATCAATTAAAATCTAATTTAAAATCTAATATCATTAAAAATAGATTTTTTTTAAAACCTAGATAAATAGGGAAAATAAAAAATAACGTTGATGAATACGTCATGGTCTTATCAATCTTGGTTGTTGTTTTTTTTAAACCCACATTTTTACAGATAAAACATATAATTGAACTTTTCCTCAAATTTCTTTTTCATTAGATAATTTATTTAAGAAAATAAAGTTATTTTTCATTTTCTGAATGTAATGTATATGTATAATTTGAAAATAATGTTTCCTTTGGGATATTCATTTATCCATTTAAAAATCCATAAAATAATGATAATTTGATTACACATAATTGAAGTTATGATTTCCAATATTACACCAAATACTGATCTATTTAGTCAAAATTACATGGAATTCTCTTTGATGAGTTCTTATCAAAAATCTAGTATTTTAATGGAAATGTTATGATTTTTTTCCCCAACTCTTGTGAAAACTCACAATTAATGAGTTTCAAACCGGTTTTTTTTTTTTTTGCTTTATTAGCCCAGGGGTCATTAATGAGAACACTGCCAAGGCCATGGGAGGCATCCTATTTTTTTACTCTGGGTTAGTTATATGTGCATATTAAATAACATAAACTTTCCGTCAGAGGTGGTTATTTTCCATGATATAGAGTTTCAGCCCTTAGGCTCAGCCCTTTCTGTCGTGAAAGGGCTTTTTTAGATTGTTAACAAACAAACAATGTATGTTTCTCTTCAGCTATTTTTTTTTTTTTTTTAATCCATTGACTCTAGCATGATTAAAAGTGATGACTGACTCTACCTATTATGAATTTATATTATAAAGCATTCAATACTTCTTTGCTTGCTCAAGGAGGGGGGGGGGGTGTCATAGCATGACAAAACTATACGCAAATAATAATAATGCTACTCATGCCATAGACTGTGCTTTGTTTTAAAAGTCGAGGTTTTGAGTGAGAAGACATAAGTGAGATTGTGTTTTAACAATTTCTGAATGAAGTGAATGCACGAAGGGGGTTCTTCTTGGAAGGGAAATTATTGTTTTGTGTAGTCCGTCCGTGTGTAATAACATTTTTTTTTCATGTTTAAAAAAAAAAACATAACTTATTACACATATACATATATGTATAAAGAGAAGACCTGAGGGGGTTAAACAGTAAAAAAAAAAAGAGCAGTTCAGTACATACAAACACACCACCACCAATACGGAGTAGTCTAATAAGAGATTATATATTAATCTTTTTTTCCATTACAACTGTTTGACAGATCACACAAACATACATATTACAAAGGAGAGAAGAAGAGTCCTTTTATATATGTATATATGTAGAAATATATTTTACAAAGACTTAGGCATGTACAAAATGCGTTTCACCAGTTGTGTCATATTATATCTGAGTAATATATATGTATACACATATACATATATTAAAAAAAGCTAACCCTATAAAATAATAACAAGTATGTTTTTATTATAATTTATGTCATTATTTCAAATAGCCTTTTTTATGAGACATTTCCCTGATTAAATGAATTGTTTATTCAAGGAGTTTATTTATGTACATAAATATATATAAAACATTATTATAACATAGTATATAAAAACATAAAATGAGAAGAGAGTGAAGAAGTAAGAGCAAAGTATGTTTTTTAAATGTATGTACACATAGTGTTCATTCAAAAAGACAGAAAGAAAAGGCCCGAAATGAATTATTGAATAATTAATATGCTCTTCCTCATTTAATAACAATTGGACAAGACGTGTTCAGAGCTGAGTAATAGCTAATTCAAGCTTCACAAATCAATGTTGTTTAGAATATAACTAATAGTAGAATTTGACAAAACATTGGTATGAAGACTCACTCACTCTGTGACTCTGATTCATCTCATGGATATTACCCTGATTGGTAATCCAAATGCAATTTCATTGGTCAGAGGCTCTACATCGAAAATTTTGAAAGTATGTAATTATAATAAAAGGGGAAAAGAGATGCGGAATTTGACATCATACTATGTATAATGAGAGACAAAATCAATATGAGGTCTTTGGTCCACTCGACACCTCGGGGTTTTTTTTATCAATAAGAAAAGGAAAAAACTTTGTAGTATATTAAGTTTTTGACATGCTAAATCAGCTGATTTAAAACAGAAAGAAATTAGATACAGATGAATCCAGCTTACGGAAGAACAAGTGCTACCTGTTTCTGTTTATCTACCTTGTAAAATGTCTTGTACATATGACGTCATCCTAGCGATGTTTACTCAAGTTGGAAGCACATTTGAATTGACGTCATCATGAATTTCTACAAATTGTCTACAAAAGTGGTATATAAAAACTGCAGATTGTTGTTTTTTTTGTTGTTTTTTTGATGAGACGCAAATAAATGAGTCCCACCACACAAAAAAAAATAGTATAAAATCACAACATTAAAAAGTATTATAATAATATATGAATATCTCTACAAATGTTTTTACACTTTCAAATCTACTTTGACGTAAAAATATTAGGTATTATTATTTTAAATTGACTACATAATATTATATTAGCCTACTTAGAATATGTACATTATAAGTCATATACAACATACTTAAGTGCTTAGGTAAGAAGGTGAGGTGAGGTAGGTGCAAATGAATAAAAAAGATTTTAAAATCACTTTTACTCTTTTGATAAAGGACGTCTAAAAATGTGTGGGGAGGAGGAGGAGATCTCTTATCGCATTAAGGAACCCTTTTTTACACACATACATACATTCGTATAATCAGCTTTAGAGGTAAAGTAATACACACACACATATATACATATATATATATATATATATATATATATATATATATATATATATATATACATGGATCCACCACAAATATAAAATCCATATACATAATTATAAATGAGAGATCTAAAAAAAATAGAAGGAGATTACCTATTCTGTACTTAAAAGCCTATAATAATTCCGTCAACCCCTTGGTGGATTAATTATCCTTTGTATGCTTAAAGTACACAATTAATACCAATAGACTAAAGTAAAATGTATTCAAAGTTCCCTTATTTCTTAACCGATTATTATTATTTTTTTTTTTAATTTCCACAATTCAGTAAAAAACTTTAATTCAAAAATAGTTGTTATTAGTATGAAAAACTTCATAAAACAAGTATTTCTACATCTAAAATCCGCATTGAAATCAGTCGTCCGTATTGTATATACACCTTTAATTATTATTTTTTTTTTTTTTGAAAATGATATAAGTGAATGACATCCTGTCCACTCTATATATGCAATAGTGGATTTAAAAATCTTTCAAGGTGATCCAAAAGCTAACCCATGATTGTTTTAACCCAAAGACAGTATCTGATCTTTGGGTTAATTAATCAAAGTATAACAGTGAGAGGCAAGAGAGCATTCAAAAGACTGTAGAGTGGCAGATCCTAAGAAGCAAAAATGAACTCCAGAAGATATTTAATTAATTGGGCTCAATATACTTCCATCAGGAAAATATGAGCAAATTTTAGAGCATTCCAAATTGATCGCTAATACGATTTGGAAAAATGATCTAAGGTAGTCAAAAGAATGTGGAGAATGTAGGAATGGATTGTTTAGTCAAATTCATAAACATAAAAGGAGTGGTATATGCTGAAACATGCTTACTGCCTCGTCCGAACCAAATTAAGTATGTACACCTACATAGAAAGAGTCGTTGGCAATGTTAAAAGATGTTTTGCTCCGTGTCCGAGTGAAAAATGATATTCAGAACATTCTTCATATTTTATCAATATAGATACTTGAATACTAAGGGAATTTGAGTTGTACAAATACATACATTGTCTGTCCACATTAAAATAGCAATAATTTAGTTTGAGTTAAAGTTTTGACGCTTTTAATATGTGAAAAACTTGAAAACTCCATATGTGACATCACTATTGGATGGATAAAGGGACACAATAATATCAGAGGTAATGAGTTTGCTGATTACCTGGCTAAGGAGGGCTCAGTGAGAGGTGATCCTGTCACTGTCCCATCATCAGTTTGTCAGGCTAAGGCAGCTCTAAGGAAAACATCGATGACTGCGTGGCAAACTCTTTGGCATAAATTGAACAGTTGTCGTCTATCCAAGCTGTTCATTCATGATCCTTATATCGGAAGAAAAGTCTACAAATACAAAAGACACCAAATATTGAAGATTGTAGCGATGGTTAGTGGCCATATAAATTTAAAACGACATCAACACAAAATGGGAAAAACGAGGAACACGACTTGTCGCCTTTGTGACGAAGATGAAGAGACTCCCTACCATCTTATTCACGACTGTTGCCTCATAATGCAGGAGATGAGTGAATTTGCTGAGGAAGCTCAAGAAAGAAAGATTTCAATGGAAGAGCAACTTCTGAAGATATATAATTTTTTATGTAAATTTAACTTATTTGACAATAAAGATGTTAACTTCTAAGTAGACCTCTACCGGCTGATACCGGATTAGGTTCCGGTGTGGTGGGGTTTATCAAGGAGTGAAACAAACAAATAGGTAAAGAAAATATGAATACACTTTCCTCTACGCAATCATCGTATAACCGAGAGGGACTTTAAAATTCAAACTCCATTCACTTCAAAGCAAATTTTTCCTTCCTTATATATATATATATATGTATAATTATATTTTGTAAAAACAAAAAAAACATAAATTTATCTTCTGGCTCAGAGAGGGGTCAATTTTATTATTATAGTTATTATTATTATTTAGTATACGTACAATGTATTCGTTTACTCCTGGCCTGGGACTCACTCCAGCTGTTTTTCATCATTCTCTCTCTCTCTCATTTTTTTTTTTCTTTGTATCTTCTTCAAAATTTATGATATTTTGTAATGAAAGAGCATCAAAGTAATTTTCTTGCTTCC
Organism: Lepeophtheirus nordmannii; assembly: GCA_963680855.1. NCBI lineage: Eukaryota > Metazoa > Arthropoda > Copepoda > Siphonostomatoida > Caligidae > Lepeophtheirus > Lepeophtheirus nordmannii. Next base: position 1,975,007 of record OY804519.1, read on the forward strand.
CCCCCCCCCTCATATCCTCACTTATCTAAAGGTCCAAGACTACATTATTGTATGTACATATTGTATCAGCATGAATTATTGGGAGGAAGGAAAGCTAATTACTATTGAATATATTTGTTTTTACAAATGCAAACGCATTTAAAAAAAAGAGGCATGTGCAAATAGGCCTTTGAATTATATACAAGCATGCATTCAATGATTATTCCATGGGAAATCAGAATCTTGGGGGTCTCATTACAAAATACCTATTTAAAAAATGATTCTACATAGTTTCCAAGAACCATGTGCAAATATCGAATGGATTTTATATAAAGACCAACTTTCCCGGATTCATATCCAAAAAAATTTCAACACGTACACGGATATACACAGTCATTATTATAATAATTTACATATGGTTATTATAAAATCATTTGTGGATACGGATTTTATGTTGGAAATAAGGGAATATTTCCACATATTTCAAAATGGACTCTTCTTCTTTAAAACCAAACTGATACATATTGCTGTTACTTAGAAACTAGATCCTTAATTCATAGGTAGTACAGCTCAAGGGTAAGGTTTGTAAAATACTGTTTGTCTCCTCAAATATGAGTAGGTAGCGGTACTAAGCCTTTGGAGAAGTCAAGAGACACGTGTTGGGATATGAAACTAAGGAAATGTTTCTCTCTATTTATTAATTATTTTGAGATTCACGCAGAAAGGTTCTCTTTATCAAATAACATATAATAATTAATTATGCCCTTGATATTTTATTTATTCATATGCTGATATAGGACTTTGGTGGATAAATAGTCTCGGAAATCAATTTGATGACCGATCAAATAGAATCGACCTCGAGTAGTTTAATTATATTTTCGTCATGCCCATCCTTACATTCCCTTTTTCCAAATCAATTTCCAAAGCAGAGTTCCTCACTCCCTTCCAAGGCTCTTTAATTACTGCCGCAGATTCAAATGAACTTCTTTTTTTAACATTCATTCTGACGGAAAAGTAATGTAAACATCTGTAAGGGCGAAGGGAACTTTTTAAAACACAATAGACCCATTTCAATATGCACAACAATACTTTGTTCCCAATTAGAAACACACGTCAGTTTTTGGGGGTTTTGTTTAGCTATATTTAATATTCCACACAGAGTATTACAAAGGTCTTCATCCGTAGCCAAAGCATTTAAAACACATTCATCAAATTCCCTTCCCAAAGCCATTAAAACAATTTTAAGCAAATGTTACATCATTCAATAAGGACATGTAAATGCCTTATACTCGTGTGTACAAGATACAAATGAGATGTTGAAACAAGTAATAAAAGATTTGAATATTTTAAAAAAGTCGCTGTCGATCAAAATAATATGAATTAATTTTCTATACATAAATATAATGGCCAATCAATTTCTTTGACAAGGCTTCACACATATACTTATTATGAAATATTTGTGATCAAACTATAAATAAACTTTTGTCTCTTTTTTTTTACATATATTCAACCTCATTGAGAGATTTTTTTTTCTTTTTTTTTTTAAATGACTTTTTGAAGGAGAAGAAATACTTTTTTTTTACTTTATTCTGAAAATATCATGTCTAATATATATTTTAAAAAAAACCCATCTTCTTGTCCCTCACGCACACAAATACAAATAAAACCATTTCCAAGAAAGAAAGAAAGAGAGGCTAAAAAAAGCCATTAAAGATTTAACTTGACATTTCTTTATTTAAAAAAAAACCAAGTTAATTTAAGATTAATTTATTTGAGTAAGAGATATGAAAATAAGAAGACAAACAACAAAATAACAGGAAGAAGAGGAAAGTATGTAACATACGATAGCCCATAAATTTTTGTTTTCCTTAATAGACTAATAAATACTCTCTGAGAAGGTAAATATCTACCTGAGTAGAGGCAATTACAAAATAACGTAGGAAGAAGGTGATGAAACCAAACTGGTTGTATGTTATAAAAAATTATATTAATCAATAATTACATTATTATCAATATTAAAAAAATGTATTTTGCATTTTTTTTTTTTTTTGCATTATTATAATCACTTTATATCCAATTATAAAGAAGATTTGTATGTATTTAAAAAAAAATTTGCTTTGAATTCAATTTTTCCTCCTCTTGAGATGTTATGTAATAGAATTCAATATTGATCTTCGTCCCCTCCACACACACTTTATATTGATAAATGATATTACATAGAACGTCAAAAATAAAAAAATAAAATTTTTTTTTATAATGGATAGCATTTTTCTTCTTCTTTTTGTAGAAAGAAAAAACAAACAAACATACATGATCATTGATTGTCATTATTATTATTATATAAACAGGCTAATAGAACAACACTTACAGTATTTTTATTCATATTTTTTTATTCTTTTTTTAAGACTCATTTAAGATCCTTTTATTCATTTCGAGATAAAATATGAATCATTCATGAAAAATATGCCTACGCAAAAATTAATGTCCTGTCGTCGTTTTTGATGCATATAATTACCTACATGCGACAAGGTCATTCCATGATAGATCCTTAACTTTGAATACATTAATACATATTGCATTCAAAATTACCTAATGCATGTTTGTTTGTTAGTTAGTTAGTATATGATGATTTATAACAACATCAATTTTAATGAGCAAAAAATACAGGGAAATTTGAATGATTTTTTTTTTTTTTTTTTTTTTTTGGGGGGGGGGGGGATTCGTATAGGAATAAATGTTTTTGCTCTTGTAAGTTGGCACAACCGTACCTGACATCCATGCCATGATATCACACGTCAAAATATTCATGAGAGTTTGAGATCCACGTCCTTTTGTAAACAGCCAAAATCGAATTTTTCATTTTTTTTACATATATGGAACCTAAAATCGGTCCTTAGTATGCTTAAACATTCAGAATGACGTTTATTGTTTACCGTTCTACAATAACGTCATTTAGAAAAGATTGTTCTATTCTAACAATACCAGTCCAGACACGTTTTAAAGATTAAAGAAAACGGACCATCAAAATTTCGGAATTTTATATGTAGATCCCTAATAAAAGTCAAAGTATAATGTGTATGTAGATATATCAAACATCCAATAGAATTTCAACATGATAAATTGTATGTAAGGTAAATCCTTCATATAAAAAGGTAATTGATTGATTTCAACCCGTTTCATACAGTCTTCATTCTTAAAGGGCAAAGTAAAGTGTGCGTGCATTTTGTACAAAATCCCAACTACATACATACATACTTCATGACCCTTCCCCATAAAGGATCATACGTTATATGTATATGGTTAAGAGAACCTTCAGATCACTCACATCATTTAGTAGTAGTAGTAGTATTCATCTATCAATAATATATAAAGAACATTTATTCGTTTGATTCGAATGAGTCTCTTAACGATTCAATGCATGATTTCCTCGTAGGTAAGTAAGTTTTGAGTATCAACTTTCAAACATGATATCTATTTATTTATTTATTCATAGACTTAGTTAGCCACGGGGTCTTCTATGGAAGGAGGAGTACCTATGTACCTATATATATCTATAGGCAATTTTACTTTTGACTTATTTACATACATATTAACATTCTATAAGGAAGAGTCTTAATTAGACAAATGGATAAAGATGTTTTTATAAGGATAGTAAGTGGGTCAAGAGATAGACTCACTCTATTTGTGTGTACATACTTATGTAACACGTGTTAATAGTTACATTTGTAAAGTTTCTAATACCTAAATGTTGTCTTATCCCCCTAGAGAGAAAAAGAGAGAGAGAAAGAGCTTTATTAAAACAATTAGATACGTAGATAGGCACTCAAAACTATTTCTTCATTTGCAAAGGTATGTACTCTATAATTATTTAATCCTGTACTATCTCCTCTACTAACAGCACATTAAAATACAAATTTTTCCTTACAGTAGTCTAAGGAAACACAACAAGCAACATATGAAAAACCTTACCTCCATACATACATACAAATGTACATATTTCAAGAGTTGTAATTTTTGAATGTTACATCACAAGGTTCATTAATTTACAAAATTATGTATATTAGGTAGAAACGGAGAAATAGAGAAACGGATGAGAGAGTGAGTGAGTGAGTTGGGCGTTAAATGGGCGTTGAAGAGGAAGTTTTTATATCCATAGAATAGGTGTATGGATATTTATAGACAGCCGCTACCTTCACATAAATATTTTACCCCTCATCAAGGTGCATCATCAACAAGGAGAAAACGATATAGAAATAATAATACACGTATATACATATGTCGAAGAAAACTACATATCTACTACCTATTTAGCAAGATCACATTTCCAAATGTGGAAGTTATGCTAAAGAGTTGCTCTGAAAAGACGGAAGTATCTTTTTTGTCTATAAATAATTTACATAGTTGTAGATGTATGTATGTATGTATATAAATCAAGGAAGAAATGGATTGTATTACAAGAGTATTATTGATACTGATTTGAGACTAGAAAAAATGTAGTTACTGATGCTCATTCTCTTGGAAGTTTCGCATTACCCATTACTCTGTACATAATACATATATGTATACTTTCTAAAATATGTATGTTGATATACATATAATACATATGTAGATAAGGAAGAGACTAAAAATAAATTGATATAGCCCTGTATAAAGAGCGTTTTCACATAACATCTCCATGCTGGAATCTCGATATATGCATAAACAACCAGCCAGGGCTTATAAAAATAAATGAATATAATAGATGAAGGAAAATGATGAATTAATTACGTATAAATGTATGTATTTTTGTCTCTTCTTTATTTTGTGTGTAATTTATCTATTTCTTTTCAACATTTCCCAGAACTTAAAATGTATTAATTCACAACTTAGTATGTCATTTGATTTGAATATTATTCAAATACCAAAGTTGGTTTTTTTTTCCTTTGGCATCCAAATGGTTGTTGCTTTTTTTTTTTGACTCCGCAAACTGTGATTGTCAGGGAGAACGACTTATGATCAAGTTTGAGTCTTTAATCTAACAAATATACATTATACAATAATATATTATAGCCGGATTGGTACACCTCACACTGACCAATCAAGTTTTACGGATTAAAGATGAAAATGATAGGCGTAGTTATGCCTTATATATTATGGGCATTTCTTTTCCATAAAATACAAACTCAATGGTATAACATAAAAAAAATAATCATTAGTTACATAAATGCCATGGATCTTAATGAACCCTAGCATCCCACGTGCTTGCTCCTTGTCAATAATAACTAATGACAGTAATTATTGTCTTCATAGCTCAAATATTTGACTACTATTTTCTTACATACAAAATAAGTATATGGACCTAAATAAATAATAGTGATGCAATTCGGTTTCGAAACTCTGGATAGGTGCAAGCCAATATATAAATATATATATATTTATTTAAATGTAAAATAATTAAAACTTTGTACCAATCCTGAGAACAGGATCCATCCCATTAAAAACTTAAGTTTTTATCAGTCACATAATTAAAAAAAAAATCGGTCAGAACGGATATTTTATTGTTTATAGTTCATTGAACAAATATTGTGATTGCAAATGAGCATTATACATGAAGATTCATTCGTTGATGACTCACATGTAAAGTTTTAATGAAGCATTTTTCACTTTGAGACCAAATTCCATAACAACGGACATAATAAGAATTAAATTTAAATCTATGATCTGAGAAGGATTTCCAATGGAAATAATATATATATATATGAGTATAGACAGAAACAGGAGAAAAAATCAATTTCCGGCCAAGTTTCAACACTAACAAATTATAATAATATCTTTATATTTGCACAAATCCTTTATATATATATATATATATATAACACGCACCTAATGGCATGGTATTTCCATCATCATCATCAATAATCATGATAATAATTTGTGCTAACACAACATGGAGGAAGTAGAGACAATGCAAAAAAAAAGTTTTATAATAATTAACAGCGTTTAGGGTAGTTCAGTAAAGTAGACTTGCTATATATACATAAAATATAGCCAAACAAAATTGTGCATTGAATTGTCCAGCAACTTCCTTCCTGTTGAACAAAATGAAAATAAGAATAGGTGTGCATGTGTATATTATGTACTGTACATTGAATAAACAACACCAAAAATACAAACAAGGGCATAGTAATAGTAATAATAATAATAATCCACAATATATGTATATTGTGTGTATGAATGCTTCTGAAAATAAAAGTTGGGCATTTAGAAAATAAAAACAACTAGAGGTTGGAATAATATCAGGCATACATACATATTTGGACTGATTTATGAGATTGTTTTGTTTGCTTATATTATATATGAATGAAATTATAATATATATATATATATATATATACCTAACTGTTAGAACCATAGACCCAAGGGATAAAATGTGGAATTTCATAAATACCATTGTGAGGATATATAAATATAAAGTCATATGTAAGTATCAAAGACTCCTTAGACGAGTCAAAATAACACACATACAACCATAAACAGTCATGTATATGTATTGAATATCCCACTTCATTTTTGTATAGAACATATTTTCAGCTCTATATACATAGGGCCTCAACGCTCAAGAGTCTTTGAGTAAAATGTTATGAATTACATGTGAATTGAGTTTTTTTATAATCATATATATATATATATATTATAGTTATTATCAGGGACAGAGTAGTTTATTCATGTCCTTACTATTTTGATTCTTTAAGCTCTTGAAAGTCTTGTAGGTTTGTAGAGGTTGAGTAAAGGATGCTTTCAAAACGCTGGCAATGGCTTTAAATGAGTGGATGGCAATCCTTGGCCCCTGAGAAGTTTTGACTGGGCTCTTTACCGCTATCAACTTATATCTACATAGGTATATAAAATAATTTGTTAATTTCTAATCCTTTATTAGACCTTAGAAAATAAGGCTGCTTTATTTTTGAGAAGGCGGTTTGAGTTGAAGAAAATTTACATAATATTTGTACTCACTATATTTGATAACATGGTTCTCCACGAGAAGCTACAGAGCTAATTTGTTTCTTCCGCTCAGACAGGTTGCCAAATTCTATTTTAAATAAAAAGTAGCCAATACTATTAGATTATTTATAGTCATAACCAATCAAATTCGAAGAAAATCAACTTATGTTCCTTACTTTTTATATGTATTCATAAATGATGAAAAAAAAGTTTATTAATAACATTTAAACACATGTCTTCTTGTTTAAGTTTGAGCCACAGTTTTAGAGAAGAAAAAAAAATATATAGACAGTCAATACATTCAAACACAACTATATGGCATATATTTGATCTTTTGCCACGAATAGAACCAAATTCAACCAATCCAAGAGAGCCTTTCTTTACAAAGATAAAATATACATATATATGCATGATGGAATCAATCTATGGATCTTAGTGCATTTTATGTCTATATAACTTGACATATTTATTCCCTTTCTAATACCCCCCCCCCCTCTCTTCTTCATATGGCTCAGATAGCTTTCGACTCAGCAGGGCTTCTTCACCCTAAAAAACAAAACAAAAAAAAACGAACAAACATTTTAATTTTGTTTTTCTATTTTTAAAAATCGTACACGTATTTACAACAGGATAATGACAGCAAAAATAATCGAAGCAATAAAACATGACAAACTGTGACATTCCAGAGTCATGACCCACAAACGTCTCATTACCCAAGTTCCTAATGACTCTTTAGACATGGAAAATTAATACATTTGTTTGTCAAATAATGTATGTACTTTTATGAAACGGAGCATTTTGAGTTGATACTATTTTCTTTTTTGTAATGTATGAAAATAAGAAACACTATATAGAAAAAGAAAAAACCCACACATTGGGATGGATCGACATAAGTTGATACATAATTCAAATAATAAAGTAGATGCAGTGTACATTTGACACAAATCCCCCTCACCTCTGAGAAGAAATCCTCAAAAATATATACATATGTATCCCTCATGATTATTCATGTATGATACTTGAGAGAAAGGTTAATAACGTGTGGAACGAGTAAAGGAATCTACTCCTCTTTAATTTCATGAAAAAGCATGAAGGTGAATTGTATTCGTACAAAGAGGGATGGCATTCAAAAGAATTGATGGAATTCGTTTAAATGAGTAAAGACGGTAACTCAATCTTTTTGATAATATGTATGTATATACATACATACATATTATACAGAAAGGTAAGAATGATAATAGCTTACTGTACGATTGTGCAATTTAAAGTTCACGGAATACAAACACTCGTATGTAAGTACATCTAAATCCCCAAGGACTTGAATCACACGAAATGAAAGAAATTAAGTTCAAAGGATCTTACAAACTATACCCTTTATATAAATATATAAATACAACAAAACATTATTTTAATACAAACAGGAGCCTGTGATAAATGATAAATATGGAGAAAATACATACATACATACACATAGAGAAGTAAAACCATTCAAAAGGGGGTAGAAATAAGATTAAGAGGGTACAAGAAAATGAATTTACAAAATATATGTATGTATATAATAGAACCATTTACTGTGTAAGTTATATATATATATATATATAAATCAAGGGAATGAAGAAGCCAGGAACTATAAATATCATTTGTGAATACAAAAGTTATGGATTTTCCACACTGAAATAAATAACATAACATGAGTGAAACGAGTACATAGAATAGTAACTGCAACTTGAATTCAACTACATAATAACTATTGGAGATGGCACAATGAAGCAAGAAGGAGAGACCTATCATTAATCAGGACATCATTAATATACATATAAATTAATACTTATAAGGTCAAAGGTTAGAGGGAGGGGTGAAGGAAATCAATAAAACATGAGTCCATTGATAGAGGGTCTAGACAATGAATGTACATACATTCAGAGAAAAAGAGATGTCCAGAAAGGGAGAGTCCCTTGATTAACATCACAAATGCATAATCCCTTTTTCTTTCTTATAATAAATATAGAAAAAGAAAACATTATTACTTTTGATAGAAAATCAGAGACTGTAAAAAGTTGTTTTAAAGGAGAAAGGATCAAAATGAAAAAGATTAAATATGTAATACACACAGAAACACTATATAGAGAAGGAATTATAATTCATCAGAACTGTGACAGACAGATGAAATCTAACAATCCACTGATCCCTGGAACAGAACATCAAAACAAATAAGGGATCCTTTTAGGTAAAAAGGACTCAGATGTTGACATAGGTACAACATATGTAATTATATAAGGCTTATTTGTGGTGGTGGTGGTGGGGAAAAGTCATTTTGCCTATAGTAGCAGCGTCTATTAAATAATAAAGAAGAGATTGGATTTGTTTGTTTAGGATGGAGGCCGGACGGACAGTGATCAAATTATTATCATGAGTCTTGAAAATGAATATTATTCAAATATGTACATTGTATACATACATATAACTAAAAAAAGGATTTACGCATGTGTAGAAAGGCTCCAGGGCGTGGAGCTCCTTTTAGTAAGGAACTTATATAATGATAATATATATACGTATAAATGAAATGAACGGTAGAAGAATTCTTTTTCGTATATTTATGTATAAAATATAGGAAGAATTGTATCAACAACTTATTTCTATTCTATTGAGAAGAAGCTATTCGTTTTTTTCTCCTGCTCCTCTACCTATGCTATGTCATGAAGGTATCCACATTGATATGTTGTACAGGTATTGTTGTAACTTTTTTCCAGGTACGAAAATGAAATTATACAACGAAAAAACACATAGCACTATATAGACTTATATCTTATACTATAAAAACAACCAAACATAATAAAAGTTATGTAAAACCATGATGGTTCACTACTTACCTCTCATAAAAATGTTGTAGGCACACACAGATCCAGGGACTCGACAAAGTTCCTTAGTTATTACTTATTCGTACTTAACTATGGTACAATAATAACAATATTATTATTATTATTATTTGAATCCCCCTCTTTCAAATATTGAAAAAGGACCTATCAAAATAAATGAATGAACAAATAATAGATTTTGATTCCGACAGAATGGATCACAATATCACAAATCACTTTCTAATGAGACAGTCCCAAATTTTGAATACTATTCATAATAGTAACAATAATATAAAAATAATTCACAAAATAAATTCGTCAAGTTCATAGAACTCCAGACTGAATGGTAGTAAGGAAAGCTACGCGAGCGCGGAATGACTGAATTCATTTTATTATAATATTAGAGTTTTGTTCTCCTTTTTTCTTTTTCCTTCTTATTTTTCGTTCCCCCTCCCCCCCCTCCTCCTCCTTCTTCCTTCCTTCTTACTATAGACGTACAAACTACAATATTATAAAAAAAAATAAGCGCCATCTTGAGGCAGCCGGTTGAGGCGCGTGCGTTTCATTCCTTTTAAAATGGGGAATATAGGGTGCGTATGCGAAATTGCTCTTTTTTATATAACTTATAAAAAATTTCTTACACGGATCATTGTTTGAACCAATTTACCTATTTTTTTAATTATTCATTTACAAGTCATTTGTCATATGGAGTTATAAAATGTCATGGCAAACTCCCTAATCACGGACACTCCTGGAATGCGTCAATCTAGGAGCTTTTTATAAAATAAGAGAGAGAGAGAGAGAAGGGGGGGGGGGGGGAACATCTTACATTTTCTATCTATTTAGGAATAAATCAAGAATGATGTCGTTGTATTCAGTAGAGAAGCGTACATTATTATTATTATTACTGGAGAGGGGGATATTTTCCTGGGGATGGTAGTACCCCCCTTTTTTTGCAATTCTTATCCATTAGTACACTGTACATATGAAAATAACAAATTACATATTGTTCTTCCGACGTAGTAGAAATAGAAGTTTATGAAGAACCGTCCATATTATTTATTTATCTATTGAGAAAAGGACCATAAAATTGATGGATGACGTAATTAGACTTGTCTGAGTGTATGAAATTGCACACATCTGGGACCATCCCCGTCTTATGGCCCATGTTCTCTCTCTCTCTTCCTCATTGTAGGTTTTTTTTAAAATCCCTCAAGGGAGTTATAGATACTTATTAGCACATTATGATACGTACCATGGGATGAAATGATATTAATTAATGAATAATACTGGTTTGGTTTGTTGATAAATAGTACTTAAATAGCTGTCGACATTTTACAACTCTCCCTTACTAGGTGATGTTTTAAACGTCGATTGGTTGAACTAAAAAAATATATCTCGTTATAATTCAGCCGTGAACAATAGGTAATTAAGTATTCAATGAAAAATAGGATATTCCCCCTAATTAATGTACATATATAATGACTTGCAGATCAAAATGGTAACATTTGTCAATCAAAATGTCAAGAAAAATGTTTTCAATTTAAATATATATACAGTGATCCCTCGCTATATCGCGTTTCACCTATCGGAATTTTGTACAATGCTTTTTTTACAGTGAATCCTGACTGGCTTAGAGGCGTTACTGTTGTCTAGAAGTGAAAAAAGTTGATATTGGTTTTTCATTAGATCAATGCCAACAATTTTTGTTCCTGTACATTCTACCAAATATACGTTTGCAATTTTTCACCGTGACAAAACCCACCATGTCAAAAAACCGTTCTGTACCGACAAAGTACAGTATTGCATTGTAAAATAACAATAAAAAATTAAGCTGGCTACTTCGCGGATTTCACCTATCCCGGGTTATCTTTGGAACGTATCCCCTGCGATAAATGAGGGCTCACTGTATATATACTATTAAAGGGGTCCAAATGGACATCATACCCCCATCCCATCCTTCATATTGTTGGCAAAAACTACCAACCATAGTCTATATTATTATTTTAATCCTTTGTATGTTTTTTAAGTGAAAGTTTAGGTGCTTTTTGATAGTTCGAGAACCGAAATTCAAAACGTGAGTCTCCGAATTTGAGTAAGTTTTGAAAGAATGTAATGCTAACATTCTTTGAAAACTGACTAAAATTCGGAGACTCACGGAGAATTAACTAAAAATTGGTTTTGAACCTTATTTTCTTTCTCTTGTTGGAAGAAAAGTTGAGAGTCAAACATCATATTATTACTATGACTATATAGTGTTGGGATTTGGTCCATAAATTTTGTTGTGATTTTTTAACTGATTGCTCTCTAAACCGGTACTGATCTCGTAAGATTGATCTGAATCAGTTTCATTAAGAAATTCGTCCATTAATCGGTCTTATCTAAAACTTTAGTTAGGACTGTTATTGTAATGAACATTTGATGACGTCAATTGTAATTTCAATTTAGAGTTTGATCGGTCCAAAGACTGAATTATGTATTTAAAGGTCTTTTTTATCCTATACGTTTCACTCTTTCTTGGGGGGGGGGGGAGATCACCAAAGTTCCTTTACCTAAAAAGTATTAAAACTTCAGAGTATTGAAAAAAGGGACCACAAAGTGGGGGAGGGGGTGCAATAAGGAATCAGTCCTAAAATCGATTCAATAGTATTTCAAATGAGCAAATATTGCTTCGATGACGTCATAGGGAGTTTTTACAGTGACTCGTTTTGATGTGAAACGTTTAAAATATTCGATCTACAATCTGAGACCCAATTATGTAAGGATTAATGTTCTTCTAAAGGTTAAATTTCGATTCGTATAAATGGAACGTTACATATTTAGTTATTATTATTTTTTAATTGATTGAATTATTGAATATTTTATCAATGTTGTTCTGTAAGTAAATGTATTTACATATGAGCTGATTGATGAATTATTATTATTCTCTATATATTGCTAAAAAATAACAATTGTCAGGCTGGTTTATAAGTTGATAAATCGATGTTCCAACATTTATCTTTCTTTTCTTTTCGACAAATAATAATATTGTCTATGGTTATATACATAATAAATGGTTCCATTTTCTCAGAAAAAGGGTTGAAATAGCCAAAATATTGTCTAAGTAGATTATTTGGTGTATTTTTCACAAAAATATTTAATAGATAACTCTTAGGGATACAATGTAGTCCTTTTTACTCAAACATAGATACATGACATAAAAATCTTTACTGTGATGCCTCAACTTTTATCCAATAGAGAGATAAAAATGGCACGTAATTATTTGGTAGTTACAAGATTTACATCATTCTTACAATCCTATGTATACTTTTTATTTAGTAGTAAAATATGTTTACAGCTTAACAAGAAATAATTTGAATTGATCAGATTAACAATTAACACATATATAACATGTAAGAGGCAATAGCACAAAAATAAACAGCTGACAAAAATTACTTACATGGGCATTTGATAGTTGGTTGGGCCCCCCAAGCAATGAATAGTACATATTTTAGAGGATAATTGGAGCGTGTCATTTCCAAAATTTTGACTTCTCGTCCTAAATCAGGGGTGTCAAACTCATTTAATATTGCGGGCCACATATGGTCCCTTGGTAGACTTCGCGGGCCGGACCATTAAAATTATGGCATATTTAGCTATAAATAACCAAAATATCATGTCTTACCTTTGCTTTGACTTAAAGAAGAACAAGAACATTGTTAAATTTAACTAAAAATTTATTGAACAACACTTTTACAAAACATTTTACAAAATTGCACAAACTTTAAGTAACTAGAAAATCGAAAATTATAATAATGAACTTTACATGAAATTACATGAGACTTATAAAGAAAGACTAACATGCACCCCTAGCGGATAATTCATGAGTTAAATTTGAATAAAAAATTTAATCCTTGTCTTTTATGTATTTTTTCCAATTTCAAATTTTCCTGTGGGCCTGATTGAACTTCTTTGAGGGCCGGTTCAGGCCCACGGGCTGTTTGTTTGACACCCTTGTCCTAAATCTTAAAGCTGAATTTTTCAAAAATCCTAAGGGGTATAAGTACAATAAAAGTTATTCAGCTTTGCACACTGATTTCAAATATGCATTTTTTTTTTTTTTTGAGAGTCAGAAGATTTTAGAGAAATCGGACCATACGTTTTGAGCTTTTTTGGCCCATTTTCAAACATCAGCTTCAATTTAAGCCTAGAAAGATACTCATTTTGTATATTAAAAAATGATAATTTGCTAGTGTTTTTAATTCAAATTTCACTTCTAGTCTATGTTTTGACCTAGGGGGAATCCTAGGGTGTAGGGCTAAAAGTCGGCCAAAACTTAACTTGTGTACTTAAATACTCGTTGAATATTACATGAAATGGATTAATAAGGAATGCATTAAAGAGCTGAGACCCACAGTTTTCAAACGAGATGTCAAGCGCCCGATAAAAATCCTTATATAAGAAGAAATTGACCATCTAAAATGTGTAAATTTTCATTCAATTTCGAGCAAAAATTTGCTAGAATTCTAAGACTCACAATAGAGCTACTTAAGTTATATAGAACACAGAAGGATTTCAGCTGATTTCTTAATCCAAAAATGGGACACAAAAGCTAAGAAAGTAGAGTCCGATTTTTCAAAAACTGTCGTACTCTCAAATAAAACTATTACAGATTTGAAATCAGAGTGCAAAACTGAATAACTTTTATTATAATTGTACCCCTTAGGATTTTTGACAGTGACCAGTGTAATCAATATTTATAAGAATAATATAATAGTTGAGCCTTAATTACGAATAATAATTAATTGTACACTATTCTTGTACATTTGGTCGGTCCTAAAATGTATAACAATAAAAGAGGCTTGAAGTTTTACTGAACGAATTCAATTATTAAACCAAAGTAATTTATTGTAATCTAATTTAAGAGTTCTCAACTGGTCTTACACCGAAACCCCCATTCCCACATTTATAGCCCAGTTTTATTACCTTTCAAGTCAAGAAAATGTAAAGTATTTGGGATTAGGGATCAACTTTCAGCCAGCCCTGACATTTGGAATGTTTACTTCCATTAATAACATTTGATAATAAATGTATTCATTGTTTTTTTGTTTTTTTTTAAATAGAGAAAGCCTTCAATTTTATTTCCGTTCTAAGTACGAGAGTACTTCAATATTTTATCAAAAATAAATTGAAATATTATTTTCACTTTTGATCAAATCTCTGTGAAGCATTAGTTGAGAAACACAGATCTAAACTAATGTTTTTAAAAGAACTCTTAAAATTCTGTACGTTTTTAAGAACCGATAATTTATAGAAATGAAACTGATTTTAACTCCCATATTAAGAACTGATACAAACTTAAAGCGAAAGGGAACAGTTTTAGAGAAGACATTTTAATTATTTTTTGTTTTTGTTTTTTTTAAATATATTTTGAATCTTGTTTTACTACAAAAAAGACATTTCTTTTATGTATATGTTTTAAGTATATATTCGATGTTCCCAGCACTTGTCTCAAATCCCTACCCCTCTGAATCAACAAAGGGTAACTTGATAGTTGAATCTGTTTATTACTAATTCTTTGTCTCAAATTATTCTTTAGGGGAATTTGCTTCCCATTCCCAGGATTTCTGCCAATGATTGTATCGTACCATCAATATAATTTCCATGTTCAGACCTAATAAAATACTTGGTCTCTGGTAATCTCATCGACATTAATTCATCAATATGTAAACTCATCGACATTAATTCATCAATAGGTAAATTCATCGACTTTTTTCTCACAATGAATACTTTCAACAGCTTGGAGCAAATTTGTTTGGCATAGTTTTACACAAAAATAGAATACGGTTTATTTTCATCAAATTTAATAAGATGTAAAATAATTTCTGATGGATGTGAACTTGGCGAATGTGAAGTAGCACTCAAATAGGAAACGACAAATTATAATTAAAAGCTAGTTCATCTAACCTGAGGTAGCAATAGGTATTACTCTAGGTAATTTACTCTAAGATGTTTAAAGTATTCATTGGGAGAAAAAAGTCGATGAATTTTTCCATTGTTGAATTTACAAATCGATGAATTGATGATCGATGAATTTACCTATCGACGAATTGATGTCGATGAATTTTCCTAGACCCAAAATACTTATGTAAAATAAGCAAAGTCAAAATAGTTTTGCAACTTTAACGAAATTGTATGTTAATATTCTTATTTCATTGCAAAAATGCGATATTACATACACAATGTTGTGCTCATAAATTAACCCAACAATAATGGGTACAAAGTATTTGGAAAATACACACAAGTGATAATAAACAACAAAAAAAGAATGGGGTTTGATATAAACTTTAAACTAACTACTCGAATGACTTTAAAGAAGGGTGCAATTGTATTTTATGCACATATGTATAAAGAGGATCTATCAGACGATGAGCCTTGTATATAAGGGGATTAATGTATATACATATATTGCAAAATATGTCTTGTCACCTGAATCACATGCCTATGAGCCATGAATCTAATCGAATGTCTCTTATACAAAGTGAAATATATGCATGTACTAAAATTGAATATCGCAGGAGTAAATTAAGTAAGATTGTATAGTACCAGTTATTGATATATCCTTGGATCACGAGGTTATCTTTGTTTTTCGTCTATTTAATGCAAACAACTTTTAATTCACAATAGTCATTCAAAATTTAAACGACTAAAATAAAGAAAACACTCGATCAAAATTGTGATAAAATTTAAAGATTTCAATTTCATTATCAGTCAAGCAATGGGTGTCCCTTGATCTGAAAACTGTCAAATGTTAAGAGCTTTCTTTCCAGTACACTTTCAATACCTCAAAAAAATTGAGTTGAAGGAAGAAAAGAAATATATCAGTTGGTATCACTGCCTTCATAATCAATTTAAATCTATTATTTTCTGTATCTTTACGACAAGAACTTGCTACAATTAAGAATAGCTTTTGTGTATTGTTTAATATTGTCAAACAACAATTAGCAGATAAAATGTAGAGGCACCAGATAGTAATTGCAGGCTTGCTTTTTCTTCTCAACAAAATGCCCATCCCTACACATAAGTCTCGTTCCCACCTTCTCATCACACTCTACAAAACTACCCATTAGCATTGAGACTCCAATAACTCTCACCACATAAATAGTATCTCTTATTTTATTTATGAGTGCCTCCACTTTAAACGCTGATAGAAGAGTCGGTTCTGTATTTACAGCTGATTCAATCATGCAAAATCTCATCTATTTTTGAGTTGCAGAGTTTAATTAATGGGATTATTTTGGGATATCTTTATCTAATAGTTTGGTAATAAGATTTAAAAAACACACAAACAATCAATATTTTGATTGCTTAAACGTGTTCTCAATTTGGTTACAAATAGACTTCTTTCTGAAAATGCCTTTTTAGACTCAAAGGAAGTTTCCAAAGCTCTCCCAAGAATTGATATTTGCTTATTTTTTATTCCTGTTCTTTTGAAAATTGAAAATTTATTTATCAACTCTAAGTATTAGAGTATACATATTATATAATAATGAAGCTTATAATAAATATGAAATTATATAATACCGAATTTTTGTTAATTTTTATTAAGTGTAAAAATTTTGAACACCTAGGAGAACATTATCCTGGGATACCGAGAGATAAATCTTAGTAGGTACATGGATCCACTTTACCCTGGAAATTTGTTTTTTAATTACTAGAAGAAACAAAGTTTCAATTGTTTTTGATGTTATAACACAAAGGAAGGATGTAAAAGATAGATTGTGTCTTTTATTCTCATACATACATACATATCTTTACATATAACAAAAACCTCCGAGTTAAGGCATACATATAAATACTAATTTTTTCATTACTAATAATAATTACTTAATTCAATAGGGAGTTGCCAGGGCTTTCCTACTATATCCTTCCTTTTATGTCACTGGGTTATTGTTACATGTTGGTGGTGGGTAATAGGCTTTTTAAAGCCACTTAGCTTAATTGCAAAGGCAGGAAGAAAGCTAATTACATATATGTATTTGTAATACGGAGATTGTTTGCAGAGTTACATAACTTATTGCTGATCAGTAAAAGCAAGTTTAGAAAAATGTCACAATTAATTAATTATTATTATTATCAGACATAAGGGAATGTAATTAGATACTTTTGTTTCAGTACATCAGGAAGTTTAATCGCACCCAATACCAGAAGAAATAATAATAATATACACATTAGCAGTGATAAGTCACTTACAGTCTAATGTATATACAGTAATCTATAAGGCTCAAAATCCACAGAAATGAATCCGGATTATCAATCTTAAAATTGATTGTTTTATATTAACGTTTTAACCATATTCAACCTGGAGCGTGCAGATACATTTGTTACACTGGATGGGAGGGACATTATAGGGCGTCGCTACATAAACATTATTAAATTATGGGGGCGCATAATGGGGTCACAGTAAATCTGGAGGGAGCATGTGCCCAACTGCACTCAACTCATTTATTCAACGTGTTGCTATATTTAAATGAGAAAATGCCTAGTGGGCTTTGGCTTATTTTGATGTATGTAAGTTAAAATTCCTTTTGTACGTAGCCTTCCAGCCAAAATAATTTTTCGGAAGGAAATACCCTCTTAAACCCATCTTCAAAGGAGACTTGAACCATTATATTAGACAGTTTTATGTCAATATGATGTCACATATTGAATGATGACTCCATAATCATGCAAATTTTCACTATTATTGTTTTTAAAAAAGTGGCTAGGGCCAATGGTCCCTTGAGCCACTAGTTCTGATCATATCAAATTTTTTTTTTCAGGGGCTATTGGAGAATAGCTCCCACTTAAAAAAATGAAAAAATAATTTGATAAAGGGCGAAACTATCTAATTAATAATAATTAATTAATGACCAATTTCAGAGCTTGCTCTTCTAGCACATTCCCAATTAAGTCATTCTAAGAATCCTTTAAGTATTTGCATACTATATAGCTCGAAAAATATGTTTATACATATTCAGGAACAGAGGTGCCAAAGGGCCCCAACCACTTTTTGATACACAATAATAATGAAAAGTTGTGTGATTATGTTGCCATACATGTATGATGTCATTTATTTGAAACAGACTTTGAAGTATAATTGAGAAATATTTGAATCTATAAATATGAAGTTCCAGACTCTATTTGTGCAGAATTAAGCTCTGGAGTGTATGAAGACTCACTTGTTAGAAATAATGGTTCATATGTATACTTTTCGTAATTTAAAATAGCATAATCGAGCTTCATAAAATTGTAATACAAAAGAAAACACGTCATTTTCCCTCGTATTCATAAAATGTAAGCTGCAAGAAAAAGGTCTTCAATTAGAAGCCACCAACGTTATGTTATTGCATTTCCTCGTTATATAAGGGATTTGAAGCTACATAGATTGATCAATTTCATAATAACGGAAGTAAAAAGGCCGATCCTTGCTTTTTTGTACTCATTTTTGTTATTAATATCTTCATGGTTTGTTTTATAAAACATTAAAGGACCATCTTGTATTTCAATTTTTTGATTTTATTCAAGGAGAAAAAATGGTAAAACATTCAAATTTCTAGGAGCATTTCATATTAAAGAGACCATAAAAATAGTAATAACAAAAAAAGAGCTGAAAGTAGGTATTTTACTCCTATCAGTGAACCGCTTTTAGGCTCCAAGACAGCCTCTAGGGATCTATACATATGTACTTTCAACAAACATTTTACAAAAGTCATCGTCTATTTCTTTGGTTCAAAATTATTTAACTATGTACTTCAATTCTTGATATTTTCAATGAGATTCAGACTATGACAATTTCCGAATTCAATGACCCTATCAACGAGAGACAAACAGAACTAAGTAGATCTCTGTACGTAATACACTTTTTGAAATGTTACATTTTAAACTTGGTTCATCATAACCCGTATATTTATTTTAGTCATTTGGACAAATTTAATGATAAGAATTGATGAATCCCTGGCTGAAGACACTAGATGTAGAATAAAGACTTATTTTAATGCCTACATCGAATGTACTAGAATGTTTATTAATGCTTTTTCTACCGTTTTATTTTACTTAAGATTGATTAAGGTTAAGGTTGAATGTTAAAGGTGTCTTGTTAACGACTTTACCCAAGACAAGATAAAAAATTTGAGGGATTGAGATAAGACCAATTGTTACTATATATTATTATCAGGATTGTGCAGTTGGAGTCAGAAGAGTTTTTAGCATGTTTTTACCAGGGGTCGGAGTCATACAGATTCGGGGTTCAGATAATTTTAAAGTGTAGGAGTTATATTTAATCAGAATTCCTTAATTTTATATGATTGAGGTTGGTCGTAAATTCAAAGTATTCCTTCTACTCCAAAATCTCGGTAAAAACAAAGAACAGTATCGAAATAGTCCATTGAAAACAAAATGTAGATAAAAGATCCCATTTTTTGAAAACAGTAGCTGTTTATGTGAATGAAAAGATAAATACTGAGAGAAAAAGAGTAACAAAATGTCTTTTAAAGTTTTGTTGGAGATGTACCAAGATTGAATAAATATTGTAATACTAAATAAAAGGCTTAGTAACATCTCAAAACCATTTGTTAAGGTCATAAGCCTTTGCTTCCTCGTGCATGAATCATCAAATTTCTTTAGCAAAAGAAGCCATTCTAATACGATAATATTGTGAAGGAAGCCTTTTTTCGATGCCACAGATAGGCTTTTTAACCAAAAATAAAAATAAATCATGCATCGACTTAAACCATTAGATAGTAAATAATTTCTCAGCAATATACTTTTTGTAGAGTTCAAGAAGGGATAATGACATCAAGTTTCAAAAGTTGACTTGCTCTTTAGTGCTAGATACATTCATTCAATACACACTTTATAAATAAAATATTATTTTTTTATTTCAAATTGAAATGTTTACTGACCTTTGTAAATAATAATATATTTTAAAAAATAACGTTGTATGTCCGTGAACATAATGCTTGTATACGTAACTAATAAGTAAACATTAGTGTTCATTAGTAATAATTAATAAAATATGAAGGCCATGTACTTATATAAAGATTTAGTCATCATAACTTTCTATTCTTTTTGGACCATTTCCCGTGCATTTACATTAACTTTGCTCTTTTGACTAAGTGCTTCTACTTTAATTTTATTACGGGAGATTGAGATTAGACTATAAATAACAAGTTTTTTAATCTTCAATTAGCAGTGTCTTCAAGAGACCATGCAACATCCTCTTTATCTCTTTTCCAATACACTCGATAGTGAAAATTAGTCAAAGAGTTGTACTTAATTTGCAGCATACACAAGAAAACTGAGGAACAGCAATTAATAGCTCAATTGCTAAATCATAAATTTAGATGTACATAATTACCGTCCCATAAATAACGAAATTGTTAGAGGAAGTTCCTTTCCTCCCATTTAATTTCTAGCAATAACTTAAAAAATATAATTTGTCCAAGGAGCTATATCCGTTGCAATCTCTCAAGTATTGTGACAGTCTTTAGAACTCTCATTCTATGCGACATTTGAGAACCAAAGCGTTCCTTGAGGATCAACAATAATTCTGGAGGATTTAAGCATGTAATTCCAATTTTGACTCTAAAAACAACATATATCCATGTAAATATTTTTTTGAAAAAATAGAAATCAAAATGAACTTACTATTTTAAGTATACATGGTTATATTAGGCATGGAAATTGAGCGTAAATTGATTTCCAATCATTTTTATGCAGTTAAATGCTACAAAAATTTAACAACTAACGAATAAAACCTTTAAATGGTGTTCATATAACCATTCATTTCTGCGCCCCTGTTTTCATTGCTTTTGACCTCATGTAGTTTTGTCCGATTTACTTTGCCTTTAATCTATGAAAAAACTAGTTTTCTCATATCTAATCAGGTTTACAACACTTTTTATTTCATTTTTTTTTCGTAATTTTTTACTGGTTGATAGTTTGTGTTAATTTTTTTAATATAAAAAAAGAAAGAGAAATTTAGTGACTGCATGGTCAATCCAAAAAATTAAAATATTATTTTCATAAAATCTTTTAGTCAACAAGATTTTTTTTCTTCATTTTTGAACTTCTCACCCTATAAAATGACCGAGTACAAACTTTCAAAATTATATCTCCAAAGATTTAAAAGTTATAACGGAAATGGTAACAATTAACGATGGGAATACATTGTGACGTGAAGAAATTTGAACTGGAGAAGAACTTGAGTCATGTTTTATATCTTCTAAATACTGATATCTATGGGCTAAAATTTGACACTCGATATTTTTTTAATACTGTGCCCGTATGTACCAAAAATCATTTAATTCTGTGATGGTCAGGTGACATCCATTCGTCGATTTGATATGGAATCACCCAGCTTGGAACGAACACTAAATTTACAGACACTCCAAAGACGCTCAAGCGCTTGGAGAAGAAAAAAGGTAATACATGTTCAATGCAATGTCCGAAAGGGAATACAGGTCAAAATTCAGCTAAATCCATGCTGCAGTCGACAAATATGGATAGGAATGTAAATAATATGCAAAATGCCGAGTGAGAGACTTTGTGGAGTTGGCTCTTCAAACAGGTCTTTTTGTTTTCCAATGCTGTTATCATTTTTACTTTATTACTGAGGGGAGAACATCTACCTGATAGTAAAGATATCACATGAAGGAACACATGCATTAAGGTTAATAAAGCAAATAAAATGTAAACAAAAGGGGCTAAAGTTCTCGTATAATTATTATTAGTTAAAAATATATAATTTCCTGACATTCATTTCAGTTCATTTTCTCCCTCTCATCTATGTTATTATCAGTGATGTAAAAAACGGCGATTTTTAAGCGTGCGAGTAGCTCCTCCCCTTGATGACGTCAAAAATGTTATGGTAACTATGAAAGCCAGCTTATTTGTTGTCGTTATAATACTATGACTGTAGCTGTGGCAGCCTTGCTCCAGGCTCAAGACAGCTTTTCTTGGACTTAAAGTAATGAATTAAATTAAATTGATGTTTTAGAAATATATTATTGAAATTAAAGTTGTAGATATTACTTTAAATAAACAGGAAATTTTCCAAATTTCAAAATCGGTACATTAGTTTTTGATATATTGCTAATTTTGTTAAAATTTCATTATTTCTATTAATTTTTAAGAAAAATAAGTACATAAATAGTGCTTTTTGCTCGTAATATATAATTATCTTGAAGTTTCTAGTTTGATAATAATGGTTATTCATTCATTAACAAAATAAAGCTGAAAGTTTATAGATATTTGCATATTTTAAAAACAATGATTGAAGATTTAATAATGATATTTATAATTATTCTACCTTTTCTATAACTCAAGAAAATGGCTGAAAACATATTAAAAATGTCAACAGATGAAACATTTTATAGGATAGAAGTATAAATATTTTATACTTATTTAAATAATTTTTTTTCCATAAAGTCACTTTTTCGAGAGGTATTAACATTAAGAAAGTTTTAACCAAAATTGAAGGAAAGGTTGTGTGATATTATCGTAACTTTTTTAATAGATAATATAATATACATATGATAAGAATTATTATCTCAAAAGAAAAAGGAAAACAGCTTGATGATTTATGAATGATGAAAGAATATTATGTAGGGTTTCAACTAACAGGCATTTTGAGAACTACTCGCACGCTTAAAAATCGCCGTTTTTTACATCACTGGTTATTATTTATTGTTGTATATATAATGGAGAATAGCAGCTTGTAGCTCAGTAAAACGTCATGACAGCTGAAGCTGCTTAACTCTCAACATTCATCAAATTGTCAGAGTTACCAGGTTGATTTTCTCTTTCTTTTTTTCTTACAAGCCCGATGTGCATATTATTTATATTATTATACATATTTAGGAATGTAAATAATATGAAAATCGGGCTTGTAAGAAAAAAAGAAAGAGAAAATCAATCTGGTAACTCTGACAATTTGATGAATGTTGAGAGGGAAGCAGCTTCAGCTGTCATGATGTTTTTCTGAGCTACAAGCTGTTATTCTCCTTTATATATACAAACGAAGACATCAATAATAAATAATAACATCATGTATACCATTGATGAGAGGCAGAAAATTAACTCAAACTAATGTCAGGAAATTATATATTTTTAACTAATAATAATTATACGAGAACTTTAGCCCCTTTTGTTTACATTTTATTTGCTTTATTAACCTTAATGCATGTGTTCCTTCATGTGATATCTTTACTATCAGGTAGATGTTCTCCCCTCAGTAATAAAGGAAAAATGATAACAGCTTTGGAAAACAAAAAGTACTGTTCGAAGAGCCAACTCTACAAAATCACGCACGCGGCGTTTTGCATATTATTTACATTCCTAAATATGGAACAATTTGGATCGATATTTTTTTTTTTTTTTGGTAAAAAAATAAATTAATATCTGAAGGAAAAAAATAAACGGAAAGAAACTAACGAATCAGAACTTGAACGGAAAAACTGTGAAGAGGTTCCGGCCTCGGTTAAAACTACATTGTACAAAGTATTTCAGAATATAATTAGTTTTTGTTGTCCATGTAAGAACTAAAAACGATCAAAATAATTATAAAACTATTCTTATTCATTGTGATTCCCTAATGAGTATAAACTCAAATCAAATATAAATCTTTATGTTCCTGATGAAAATTATCCAAAAATTCTATAGATACTTCTGCTTGACATTACCCGGTGAGCAACAAATGATGAGCATCTAGTTTGCCTAAAGAGTATGCCGGTGAACCTAGGTTGAGAACTGATGTAATGAAATAAAAAATCGTTGGTATTAAGCAGAGTATTAAGTTGGATTTTTAGACTACTACGGCTTATGTTTTGATAGTTTCAAGAAAGATATTTTTGAACAAAACAGTAGCTAGTATTGTAATCAAATAATATTCATATAATATCAATTCGTTTGTCTATAACTGCATTTTATAAATTACACATATTTTATTCAAATACACAAGAAAAAAATTATATTAGGTCAAGTAAAAAGAAATCCATTTTTTTGTATGAAATTGAAGGCTTTATTTAGCATAGTTAGAATAATCCAATTTAGGTCAAATATGCACCATTTTGTTTCATAACTTGTTGCCATTTTGAAGGTAATTTCATTATGCCTCTTTCTTAGAAACCCTCGTCGCTATTGGCGAAAAAACTGGGAAAGTCGATTTCGACAAGCTTCTTTTGAGGCGACGTTTTTACCATCCAAATCATTTGCCATAGACAGAAACTGGTGGTAATCACTTGGTACGAGGTCCGGACATAAAGGTGGATGCATAAGAAACTCCCAACCAAGCTCTCGTAGCTTCTGGCGAGTCACCATCGATTGGCCTGTCGATGTCCTGATGAAACACAATTCCTCTCCTGTTGGCCAAACCTGGGCGCTTCTGGGTGATTGCTTCCTTCAGACGGTCCAATTGTTGACAAAAAAAACACATTTTCAGCTGCCTGACTTGCGTTTTCGCCTTTATCAAAGAAAAACTGTAGAATGTAGCGTCTTTTCTCCTTGCTGGTGTCCATCCTTGACGTGCACTCAATCACTACTGAGTCAAGCAATCACAAACTTGCTCTGAAAGTTTCTTTAGTATGAAATCTCATCTTTCTCAATCAGCAAATGCTGCTATTCTTAATCCACTTACCACAAGTGATGAGGTCAGGAAGTGCAAAGAAATTCTAAATCAAAAAAAGAAAGAGAAGAATATATGCATTGAATGGTACAAAGGTCACACCGACACAACAGATAATGAATTTGAAAACTCTCTTGTGAAAAGTGGCATCGGGAACCATAGCCATAAGTGCGTTGGTGTGCCTCCCAGCTACATTAAGAAAGCAATAAATGATTTCTTTCATAAAAGATGGTGCAATCGATTCACTGATTATGTCAATATATTAAACACACACACATGTGATGCTAAAATAACCTAAGCTAAAGCCTCTCCAACTTCGCCGTGAGGATATGAAATTACTTGTTCAAGTCTACACTGGTCATGGACCATTTATCGCTCACCTGAGTAAATGGAATGGCACAAGTGTAACATATGATGTCCTCATGGAAGTCACTGAGTGTAGAACAGCTAATTATCAGATAACCTGCTCTCTCGTATGAAAGATATGAAGCCACGCAAGAAGAAGAAGATGATATTTGAATTCCTAAGCTTATGAAATGTAAAAAGATGAAAAAAATAATTACAACCAATTTTAACATTTAAGTAGAAATTTAGTTTTTTACTGTAGTAACACGGATACCCCATTGTGTGGTTGTGTTCTTCACTTTAGTAGTATGTGTACATTTTTTATTATTTGTATATCTATTGTAAACAGTAATAAAGTTTTAACTAACTAACTAAACTAAACTAACTCCCATTTTTGGACATCATATAAACAATGACTCTTACATTAAGTATTTGTAATTGAGCAAGAAAAAAAACAACAACAGGGAAGTTAGAATGGGTAATGAAGCTTCAAAAATTTGTCAAATCTGAAAGTCAAGTCCATGCCAAATAAGTAAAATTAATTTATGGGATTTTTTTTTTTTGTAGAAATATGTAGTTGTATTTATGTAGTATATAAGTAAAAGTGCACGCATAATGGCTGACCATTATAACATCCAATCATCGACTTCCCCATTAATCAAAACAAGTTATATAGTTATCAGCTCCTGATGATGACAACCATAGGGAAAGAAAGAAAGAGAAAATATGTACATGGCAACATCCGTTTAATAACAATAAAATGGGGATGATAACAAATTATAATAATGTATAATCATTATCAAATATAAATAATAATTAATTATATAATTGTACATACATATCTTCTAATATATATATAATAACTTTTACCCCACTTACTAATAGTTTAGTTCCTTCATTTATCTTTCATACTTCGACCCTCTATCTTTGCTATGTATGTATTTATGTACATTATATTTGGGTCGTATATACATATATATGTACATAGTGGGTTTTTTTAATGTTAAACTACATACAATGTGTGTATCCCTTTTTGATTAAATGATATGATTAACTTTATAACTGAGTGAGTGTACGTAATGGGAAAATGAGTTCAAGTCAGTTTCTTTTCTTGGAAGTCACCTCATTCTTAACCATGTATGTATATTGACAACCATAATATACACACACAATCAGGAGTACCATGGAGAGAGAGAGAGAGAGAGAGAGAGAGAGAGAGCTAAGACCCTGACTTATTATTTTTATTTATCAACTCATCCTTCGATCTGATATCCTCGTAACAATCAAAACAGTACAGAGGTAGTAGTATCAAAACACAAGAAACGGTCATTTACTGTCCATAACAAATATCATTATTATTGAAATGTTTGTTATTCAGGAGACAAGATTTCATCTGATTTTTTACATATAATAATAAATAACACAGTCTGAAGATCTCTTGGTCCTTTGTCATCTACTCCCTCCTTTGCATTAATGAACCAAATTTTTTACCAAATTATTCCGTAACTACGTGAATATTAACTCTCTTTAGAATGAAAAGACAATACACGAAAGAAAATGAATAAAGTTTCAAAGAAGATGCCATCGTGTTTGTTCAAATATGTACATATATAAGTCCAAGTATGTACATAAATAATATTATTTCATTAAACATCCTCAAAAACACAATGGAAAGCAAGTTGTGGATTCGTCTCAAGGAATAGGGTGTTGTTTGTAGTATATTTTTCATTGTGTTTGTATGTAAATATGATACGAAAACATATATATAAAAAGTTTTGTTCACTCCCCCCCCCCCTCTTCCTCTTATCTAAAGTTTTATGAGAAGAATCCGTTGTCTATTCAAGAATCTGAGGAAGTATGCTCAAAAACAGAGGGTGCGTATGTACGTACAACAATAGTTATGAAGTATTTGTTTGTATACATTAGGATAAAAAATTATATATTGTATAAGCTAATTCTTGCATTTAGTAGCCATCAAGATGTGTTTATTTATCATTTAATCGAGAGTAAGAAAGAATTAAAAATGAAAATCTTGCTATTTGATAAATTAATTATTTATCAAAAAAAATTGAAGGAGACAAAACTAATAGAAAAATAAATAAATATATCAAATCTTCCTCAGCCATTTAATTCATAATCAAGTAAAAATGTACATATTGTCTCTATATTTGTGCATTGAGAAGCATTGAGATTTTCTTTATATGCTTAGTCAAAGATAAATGTGGGGTATCTTTTCTTTTAAATCGAAGCATACTTTATATTGTAGTTTAGTGAGATTAGGAATTGGAAATCTTTGGTCAATGACAGAATTGTTGAATCTTTTTGCATTTATAAATTATTGCCCTCTCCCCTAAAACTGCGACTACTTCTAATAGAGGAAAAAGATAGTTAAAGGATATAAATGATATAATAATTCAATTTTCCTATCATTAAAATAATGAAACCAGAAATAAATAATGGAACTAACCTCATTTAGCTTATTAAATTAGAATTGTGAATATAGGGAATCAGACAAAACCCGTGAAGATTCCCTCATCACCGAAATCCCTTGTCAAATCTCTTTGTTCATTTCCCTTATTATGAGCCTGCACATACCATGTATTATCATTTCCTGATTCAATATCAGGACCATGTCCAATTAATATTCATGTAAAGTCACAAAGCGCAGAATAAAGTCTTCAATTGATGGGATTCTCTAACTTCAACTTATTAGGCTCATTTTCTAATTTTTAAATGTTGTTGTCTTTTTCTTCACCGTGTTCTTAGATTTGTTTTAATGTCAATGGTGTTGAACTGAAGTGTGTGCAATTGATTCGCTTTAGAATGGAGATTCTGAAGGATTGCAAAATCAGCTGAAATCCTTATGCGCACTACTACTTCATTATGTATTGCACTTGTTTTTTAGTAGCTCTACCGTAAATCTTGGATTTCTAGAGAATTTTTGCTCGAAATTGGATGAAAATTTACACATTTAGATGGATGATTTATTCTTGGTTAAGGAGTTTTATCGAGCGCTTGACATGCAGTGAGTCTCAGCTCTTTAATTCATTCCTTATTAATCCATTTTATGTCATATTCAAGGAGTTATTTAAGTACAAACGTTTTGGTCAACTTTTGGCCCTACTCCAGTCCCTTACACCCCTAGGATCCTCCTAAGTTCAAAACAAAGACTGGAAATCAAGAAAGTATCTTTCTAGTCTTAAATTGAAGTTGAAGTTGGAATAAGGGCAAAATTAGCTCAAAAAGTATGGTTCGATTCATGAAAACCGTCGGACTCTCGAAAAAAAAAAGAATTACAGATTTGAAATCAGTATGCAAAACTGAATAACTTTTATAATACTTATCCCCTTAGGATTTTTGATTGTAGACCAGTGTAATTAATTGAAGTAGCTTTATGTATTATGAAAATGGACCATTTGTTAAAGAAACATTGCTTATGTATACTCTGCCAATATTTATATAGTTTAATCATTGGCTTTGTTAGCTTTAATGATATTGATAGTTGAGGCAATTACATTCGTTTCATTAAGTATTTGTGTGACTTTTCTTGGTTGAATTAATGCAAAGTAATCATATTTGGATTTCCAAAAAAGAGAGTATCAGTCATTGTTGGTTTTAAGGTGGGGGGGGGGGGGAATATTAAAACCCCTTCTGGCTCGAAAGGAGTGTTAATACTTTGAAATTTATTTATATCAATTTTCATCTGTTTGTCAAAAAACAAACAGACATTTTATACTCATAGAAATAAGCGCGCACACACACACACACACAGACGTCCTGGACAGGTCACCCTGGATTTATTTGCTTTTTTGTCCACATTTTTGTTACATCACTTAGTTTAATAAATTATGCACGTCACAACAAGCTTTTTGGAATAAACAAAAACACACTGTATTCTCCCTTCAGCTGTTTTTCCTCAATTCACTCTTTTGATTTAAAGCAGCTGACTCTACGTGTTATGAACTCACAAAGGGTATTATTATTATTGATGATTTTGATAAACAAAAAATATATTAAATTAAGGATTGCACGCCCATTTTTTGAATTTTGAATATACTACAAGTATTAACGATTGGTTTGTGATAGGTAGAATTTATCAATGTATGGTAAATTTAAATAGTAAATTCTGACTAATATTAAAAAGTTGGTAACAAGGAAAATACAGAAGGGTAGCTACCAGTTGTTTTTCAAAAAATTTCCTTTCCCTTTTGTGACTCGAGGTTGCGAGTGAACAAAAAAGCTCGACGTGCGTATGACTGTTTTTAAAGTAGTTTAACAAATTTTCTATTTGAAATAATGACAATAAAAAACCATATTGGTAAAATATGAGATATCTCAGATCGAAAAGTGTCCATTTTACCGCATGCAGGGCCTAATTCAAAAAGCTATAAATACCGGAGGGTCCTACACTTTTACAATTTAGTGTGGGGCCTGAGGCACCTGTCTGCAACATTTAATTTCTTTAACCGACCCTGCACTTCAAGCATTTTTGGAAAAGTACGGGCTATTTAATAATTAAACAGAGATAATTTTTTATATATGTGAATCGACTATTTTTACTTCAATGGTTTGTGCTATCTCAAATAATTTTAACTCATAGGTTAAATATTTAATAAATTATAACATAGAGTGATTGTAAGTAAAATAAATTTTCCGTTTTAATGAACCATAATTAGAACACTAATTTGATAAAAATGTAAATGAGAAAAAAACAACCGGAAATAGGATTTTCAGTGTCATTTGCAAATTAGACATCTTGGATTTTTAAAAAAAATGTTTTTTAAATGTATAAATTGAGACATTACACAACTTTTATGAGCTAGAATCTTATTCAATTAGACAATACATAGTTACATGCATAGATAGATACAGCGGCGTAGCCAATCTGACTGATCAGTTACGTTTTCTTCCAAGTTTTGATTATACTGGTCAAAAATCAAAGGGATATAAGTATAATAAAAGTTATATAGTTTTGCACACTAATTTCAAATCTGTATTTTTTTCCCCGACAGTCTGATGGTCTTAAAGAAATCGGACCCTACGTTTTGAGCTTTTTTGGCCCATTTTCCAACTTCAACTTCAATTTAAGCCTAGAAGGATACTCATTTTGTATATAAAAAATAATAATTCGCTAGGGCATTTAATGTAGATTCCAATTTCAGTCTTTGTTTTGACCTAAAGGGACTCCTGGGGGCGTAGGATGCTGGATCCTTTGTACTTAAATATCTTCTTGAATATTATATAAAATGGATAAATAAGGAGTGCTTTCAAGAGCTGAGATCCACAGCTTTCAACCGAGATGTCAAGCACCCGATAAGAATCCTTAATTAATAAGAAATCGTCCATTTAAATGAGTAAATTTTCATTCAATTTCGAGCAAAAATTCCCTAGAAATCAAAGACTCACAGTACAGCTACTAAAAAACAAAAGAATAGACTGACGTAATAGTGTGCAGAATGATTTCAGCTGATTTTGTAATCCTTCTGCTCGCTACTACTTTTATAGTTCTACTGTAAGTAATTAAGGATTTGTATCAGGCGCTTAACATCTCATTTGAAAGCTGTGGGTCTCAGCTCTTTAATGCATTCCTTATTAATCCATTTTATGTAATATTCAATTATATGTACTTATACCCATTAGGGTTTTTGAAAGTTCAAATTTGTTGACTTGTGATATTCTTCTAGGATAAAACCCACTGACTACGCCACTGCATATCAATGGTGTATTGGAGGGGAGGGAGAGCTACTTATGAAATACTCTGGAGGGGGGGGGAGGGTCTGGTTAATCATCCCAGATTTTGAGTAACACCGCTGATAGATATGTAGTGTATCACATATTGTGTCAAAGACATATTTTTTTAAAAGATGTCTTTGATACTATGTAAATGTATACACGAGGAGTAAACACTAATAATAAATTTTGACAATAAACAAAAAGTGAAGGCAAACACCCGGGGAGGGCAGTATTTAGAAAGATTAATGACGTTTCATCAGCATGTCCCTTGTGTACATATGTATTGTTCTTTAAACAAAAGGGTACATTCATATACATGAATAATGACTCTTGATGTTCGTCCACTTGAATCTTGATTGTATACATCTTAGAGTGATCACTGACCATATTTTGATATATAAAAAAGAGGACACCTTTTTAGGAGGGGTGGAGGGTAATACTTTGATATTAATTAATTTAAGAATGAAGTATTAATAATACATTGCAATTCTTGTTGTTGTTTTTCTCAAAATATATTTTTTTATTTTATTTTATTGGTCACCCTATAATAGAAAATCAAAAAGACACAAATCAGTGTTCTCTGAAGTCAGCATCCTTTATGATATTTAAAATAAAAATACAGGAACAATTTTTTATAAAGAAAAAACTTTTTTTTTATTCTTAACAATAACGTCTTATGTTTATTTATGACCACACTAGATCACAAAACCTCATTTTTGTACAGAGGTGACCAATGGCCTCTTGGCCCCTATGGTTACAATATACTGTATTTAGCAATAGATAACTATATATATTTTTTCAACGTAAAAATCTAAATATAGAATATAGCCTCACAAAATTAAAAATATATTTAGTAAAAACATCAATTTTGAGTTGTCGAAAAGGAGTAATTTACAGCATGTGAGGAAGTCACCCTCTTCATAATATCAAAAACAATATGGGAACTTAAAATACAGCAAATGAGAAGCAATGTCAGAGAAAAATAAATATGGGAATAGCTTATTTGTCTTTAAAAAAAATATATTGCAAGTTACCAACTAACAAAATTTTGGAATGACCGGCGCTCGCTGGGAATCCCTTTTTTTGACAACTCTACTAATTGTTTTTACTTTTCATTAAAATAGACTTGTGGTGCAAATAAAGCTGGCTCAATTTCATATAAATGAAATGAATATAAACAAGTTTCTAGACGTATAAATTGAATAAAATTTGATAAATCAATTTGTTATATTTCAAAAAAGAACAATTCCTTGTGTATGTATATAAATATCATGCCTTATATAATTAACATAACACGAAGCAAGGTAGAATCCCTAGGTAGACTACGTCACATGTATTTAATAGTAGATAAAGTATTCTAAACACAACGTAAATCAATTTCAATTCTCACCATTTATCAGGAGTAAACATTGGACATTACTAGGAATGTAAAAAATATGCAAATCGGGCTTGTAAGAATCAAAGAAAGAGAAAATGAACCCGGTAACTCTGACAATTTGATGAATGTTCAGAGGGAAGCAACTTGAGCTGTCCTGACGTTTTACTGAGCTGCAAGCTGCTATTCTCCTTTATATATACAAATGAAGACATCAATAATAAATAATAACATCATGTATACCATAGATGAGAGGCAGAAAATTAACTGAAATTAATGTCAGGAAATTATATATCTTTAGCTTACACGTCGTAAACTAACAATTATTACGAGAACATGAGCCCTTTTCCAACATTATATTTGCTATTGTAGATGTTCTCCCCTCAGTAAAAAAGGAAAAATGATAACAGCTTTGGAAAACAAAAAGTACTGTTAAAAGTGCCAACTCCACAAAATCTCGCACGCGGCATTTTGCATATTTTTAAAAATTCCTAGACATTACATAAATTTGTAAAAAAAAGTCCCTGAGTGAGACGTAGAAAGAGAACATTGGGTCACCTTATTTTATCTTGGTGTACATACATTTATCAAGTGGATTCATAAGAATAATTAACTTTGAATGAGTCATATGTTTTTTCTCTTATTTTTCAACCTTTGACTCTTAAATTGATAATACGTATTATAATTAGTTAGATATGGGTAAAATGTTAAGATAGTATTAATCTCAAAGAAGGAAAGATAAATATCTGGTCGTACTATTACCTTAATAAATTCCAATTCAGCCGTCTCTGTATCGTTGAGGCAATAACTTGATACAATCCTAAGTTATTCAATTTATAATTTTTAAGAAATCATGCTAAAGAGAATCTATCGTCCCTTCTCCTGGATTTATGATAATTCAAATCCACTTGAGTTCTCTTGGTTTCTATCACTTATGGAGTTTTATTGAATAGTGTCAAATAACAATGTGCCAATAAAATGTAGAGGTACCAGATAGTAGTTTCGGATACACTTACTCACTTCAGCAAAATGACCATCCTTACTCATAATATAATTAGGCATCCAACTTTTGTAGAGTGCGAGGAGAAGGTGGGAGCGAGATTTATTATCACTTGTTCATGTGTTGTAGTGTTTCCAATAGCCAAAATTTACCAAACTTTGTCCAGTAAAATATGCTGATGTCTGGTATTTTGTAAGCCCTCGAATCATAGTGTCAGATGAAAATTTCACTTTAAAAACAATTTTATTTGTATTAAAATAAGCAATTTCTACGTGTCATTTGAACCTAATAACCCATTAGAAGCGATAGGTTAATAATATATTAACCACCCTAAAAAAAACGCCGAAAAATCAACCTCAAGTGGGTTAAATTGGCTAAGATAGCTTGTGTGATCCTCGTCTCCAGTGTGCCAGCAGAGATAATTTCTCTCTGCAAAACCGAATCACAACAGTGCAGTGCAGTTGCTTGGGAGAGAACAAAGTTGTAGGATTGATGCACGCTGCAAGTTGCAGAGAAATACTCGCCACCTTTGATTTTAAATCAGTTGTTGCAGATTTTTTACTGCAGCAAAAAGGCGTAGAATGTAGACTAAAATGATATATAAAAACATTTACACGCCTAATATAGCCTTCATATTAATGCATATCATACATATTCCAGATTTCAGAATTGGGGGAACACAGTCTGAAAAAAAGATGTGACTGGCCTTTTTATTCGTGTAATTTACAATTTTCTAAATGTTAAGGACGTGGGTTTCTGATTTTTACATAGCCCAGAGACTTTTCTGCAGTATTAATCCCCCTAAAACCCTTGGTTTATTAAGATCAGACTAAAATCAGACCAATATATCAATAAAGTAAATCAGATGGGCTGATTATAGCCCATTGGAGAAGAATTGATATAAGTATAGTTATGTAATAAAACAAATTACTCTAATAATATGAAAGTTAATAAAATTACTCTAGACATTTAGAATTTTATTAGCTCAAATCTTTTTCAATTTGTTTCAAAATTTTCAATTTCCAACATACAACATATTTAAGATCAAAACAAACCTTTTAGAAATAAAAAAAATATATGTATTTATAAATTAAAATTAAAGATTCAATTCCAGTCCGTGTTTCTCAAACTTTTTATCCCAATCAAATTAGTGAGATAGCCAAAACCTTCGGGATTGTTCTTATAGAATAAAAATTTTGGTCTTGTTTGGATTTTTATATAACAGAAACTGAACTTTTACTGTGCACCTGACTATTTTTCATCGGGCAATATTCTACCATAGTGCACAGTTTGAAAAACACTGCTAGGACAGAATAAGCGAATAAATTAATATAATATTTGATATAATCGAAGATTTTTGAACCCATTTTGTAATAAGTTCTATAGACCAAAAAAATAGTATGAAAAAGTAGAATCATCAACCAATTAAAAACTTTTTCTACCTTGATCAAGGAATCAGTTTTTTTTTAAAAAGAAAACAAAACACTGAAATTAACATATAGATTGACAAATAAAACATTTTTTTGCAAATATGCAACGTTGCTTTGAAGGTTTATTTGAGTATCTAAAATGTTCCCATCCTCAAATAATGAAATAACAATGTCTATCTTATCCCTTTAAAAAAAACCATCAAAGTATGTATATTTCGTCCAAGAGATGATATATTTTTAAAAAATATAAAATTTATCCTTCGTATCCAATGTCATTTTGAATGACGTACTCTCCCATCATGTGTGTAGATCCCTTTTTGAAAGAGTCATTTCTTCGAAACAGCATGTATATAATATTTAATATCTTTTGTTTTTGTATGATGAATTCTAACAACCTCCCTCTATGTACCTATTCTTCATATCCTTCCAATAAGTCATCCACTAATTTTAAAAGACAAACATCGAATTTATAGTCTTCATCAATTGGTATTTTCCTCAAAGTATCCCTCTTTTCCTTCTTTCTCTTACATCCCATGGGCTCGAGAATCTCTGGAAAACTTGGCCGCCATGTCCAACCCAAGTAATTGCTCTGTTCCACTTCTGACAATTCAACAGAAAAGGGAAGACTGTCTACTTCAAAAGGAGAGACAGGGCCATGTCGATTAGCAATTTCCTCAAAAGCAGTCATGATCCCATCCCAGTCTGGTGTTGTTTTCGTAAATCCTCTCATTTTTATCAAATTATGTTGTATCTATGTTGGTATTAGAATCCTTTGAAACACTGAGACGTTATCAAGGGTTATGTTTTCCAAGTAAAGTGTTTCCACCTATTTCACACCTGAGTGTGTGTTGAAATCAAATCTAGCTGATTTCATTACTCTCCTAATTGTCAAATGGGTTAATTTGTAGATTCAAATTTTTTAAAAAGTTTCGACTAACTGTGAAAAATTTCCTATCACAAAGTGTAAATGTTTTTGTTTTCTGAATGTTTATGATGATTTTAATTTTCTTTTATATATTTTTTTACTGTTTTTACAAGATTAATTTATCAATTTTAAAAATTAATCATTAAAGTGCAATTAGTTTGTATTGTTTCCTTCACATAAATCTGGATCACCATTTTGATCAACAGTGTATGAATTGAAAGTGTTTTAATTTTATATGGATTATTATTTTGCTACTGGAAGTCCCATTTTGAAGCAAATGGATTTCATGTTATTAATCATTTGGTAAGTTTTTATGCATCCTTTAATCAAAGAAGTAAAAATTAGCCACTCTTCAAACAAAATTTAATTCTAATTCTAATTAAATAATAATTATTATTTTTATAAATTAGTATCATAATTCTGCAATAGTTATATTTCTTGTAGAAATGACTAAATTTTCGATTTAAAAAAATAAAATGGATCCACTGAGTGGCTTTCATATATGTACTATAGATATTTTATTAGCAGAAAAAGATATATTAACCATTCATTTTGGCGAGTTTTTTATAATAATAAGTATTAATAGATAAAATCAATGACTTTGATCATAAATACTTTATATCAAAGCAATTTATATTACTTGTTTATCTTCTTTTCTTTTCTCAATGATTCTAGATAAATACAAATGCATACAAAATAAATGCTTTTAGAAATGGTTTTTAAAAGACGAAGGAATGAGAAAATATTCGTGAATTCAAGATTACTATCTTGAAAAACATGCATGGACGGTACTGATGATGCAAGGTTCCATTCAAATGTCAGAAAGGTGACTAACTCATCATCAACAACAAAAGTACAAGAAAAGATCGTTAATTTTACAATGCTTAATATGAGAAAAACTCGCTGAACTGAGCGGGCAGGACTAATCAGCTGTAAAAACATTCTTGGATCGATTTTGAAAAATATTGAAATTATTTCTATCTGACAGCTTAAGAATCCCATCCATATACAAAGATCTTAAGTAGAGATCTGCAAGTAATTTATATTGCATGCCAAAAAAAAATCTCGCTAGTATGATGATGCAGGCCAGCAGATACAAACTAGGAACCCCAAAGACACATCACTGGGGAAATCATATTCATCAATCTGTACGAACTGTTTCAAATTTTTTCATTATAGTTGGAGAAGTTGAATTTAGTCGTTACTCCCTTTGTGATAAAACACAGAGGTCTGGTGAGTAGATTGAGGAAAGCCCCTTCCAAAATATAAGGACTACACTGCCTTATTCACCCCAAAGTGCTCACTACACCAGGCTGACTGTTGAGTTAAAGAGAACGATGGATAGGGTGATGCAAATAATTATCAGTCTCATCAAAGAAACATCAGACACACAGCATTGGTTTTCCAACACAGCTAGTAATCAACACAAAACACGCTACCCATAACAACCAAGTGCTCCTTAATGATGTTCACTGGTTGAGTAAGGGGAAGGCATTAGAGTACTTTTGTGCACTTTTGGATGAAACGAGTGTATTTTTTTAGATTAGGCAAAACATTAGGTAGGAAATCTTGGCCTATTAAAAGATGATGAGTTTAAGATCAATGTGGCTTTTTAGTAGATATATTTAACCCTCATAGTACTCTTCATTTGCATTAACAAGGAAGAGGAAAAATTATCGTGGACGTAATCTCGTAATCTCCACCAATGCTCATGTTCAATGTGGCGGTGCATCAATAAAAATTACTTGGTGACGCCGATCGAAATATTCTGGGTATTTTTGGCGTATAGCGCTGTTCAAATTGGTCAATTGTTGTTTGTAGTCAACTGTCAACTACTTCATCGGATTTTAACAACTCGTACCAAATCATACCTTGCAGCCAAAGTGATCTTGTTTGGCCGATGTTTTTAGGTTGTGGCCGGGTGGACCACACTGTGCCCTGCTTAGAGCATGTCTACCGTAAGCTTTTACAAGCATTTGATGTACTTCAGAAGCGTTTTTCTTCAAATGATAACAGAAAATCAACGATGTCCGCTAATCGTAGTTTGAAGGCTCGAAATTCGACATGTTTAAGAACGAACAAAAATGCGTTGTTGTATGAAACTTCCCAAATAATGAACTTTATACTGTTGCAAGAAGATAGACAAAAAAAGACATTTGGGATGGTTTAAAAATACTTTTAGTTACATCTGTTGCCTATTAGCTAAAAGTCTCATTTCATAGGTCTAGCACGACGAGCTTTTTGGAATAAACAAAAACACACTGTATTCTCCCTTCAGCTGGTTTTCATCATTTGACTCTTTTGATTTAAAGCAGCTGACTCTACGTGTTATAAACTCAAAAAGGGTATTCTTATTATTTATGATTTTGATGCATAAAAAATATATCAAATATTTGATTGCACGCCCTTTTTTTGAATTTTTGATATATTACAAGTAGTAACGATTGGTTTGTGATTGGTAGAATTTATAAACATTTAGTACATCTAAATAATAAATTCTGTCAAATATTAACAAGTTGGCAACAAGGAAAATACAGAAGGGTAGATACCATATGTTTTTCCAAATTTTTCTTTTTCCTTTTGTCAGTTGAGGTTGCGAGTAAACAAAAAAGCTCGTCGTGTAGATCTAATACATTATACAAGCTCATTCATTGAATTAATTCACCAAATCTGAATAGGTAGATAGTCTAGTTATATATAACTAAAGTCCAGGTTTTGTTGTTTCTATCTATTTCAATATCTCATGAAAACACTATGATAAGCCAATTAAGAGATTATATATTTTTCCTCATCAAATACAATGTTACTTTTTTGTTCCTACCCACAAATGACCATATGTTTATGCTACGATGCGATGCTTGTTAAAATAGCTAACTTTCATTAATATATAGCTTCCATACAAACTCTAAAATTGATCATTAAAAATTATGTCTAATTGACCCCAACATTCACGACGAGCTTTTTGAGATAAACAGAAACACCATGTATCCTCCCTTCAGCTGTTTTTCCACAATTGACTCTTTTGATTTAAAGCAGCTGACTCTACGTGTTAATTATGAACTCAAAAAGAGTATTATTATTATTATTTATGATTTTGATATATAAAAAATATGTATATTAAATCAAGGATTATGCAACCTTTTTTTGAATTTTTGAGTTTTATACAAGTATTAACGATTCATTTGTAAATTGGAAGAATTTATCAATGTATAGTATACATATCTAAATAATAACTCTTCTCGTTATTAAAAAGTTGGCAACAAGGAAGGTTCAGAAGGGTAGCTACCAGTTGTTTTTACAAATTTTTTGGAATTGAGGTTGCAAGTGCACAAAAAAACTCGTCGTGATTGTCGTGTTAATTCTATGTACAGTTCCACAGAAATAAAAAAAAAAGTATAGTATTGCATTTTTAGAAAAAATAAATAATTCAAACTTTAGTCTGAAGAAATTTTGTAATTGAAAATAAACTATATAAAGCGAATCAAACTTTTTGTATCCTATATCTCCCAGTCTTCCCTATTCTTTAACCTATGGATGCTACAAATCCAGGTATTTGTGTACACACTTTGTTCCCTATATTCCTAAGTGTTTTACTAAATAATAGACTACCTAGTGCGAATTTTTTTTTACGTATTGTAGAATTTAATATGGTATAATGAAAGAAAAATATGAAGGCAACAAGGATTTTTACTAGGCCGGTTGACTAAGTAGGGCAGAGAGATAATAATTATTCTGATCTTGAGAAGTTAAATACAGCCGTTGGTTTTGGTCTACTTTTAATAATATAATAATTGAAAATATTTATTATTAATAGGTAATTACTAAATAGTAAAGAACAATTCAACCTATTAAATTTATGGCTATTTTGGCGTAGGGCATACCAATGGAATAGTTTTTTGCATGCCTTGTATATGTAAAATCAGGGAAATTGGTAGAATATTTTATTATGGGTATAAGGTTTATAGATGAGAGTATATTTATTGGCTGGATTGTTTTTGAGCTAAGAGTATGTAGCTATTTATGACGTCACACGAAACAAAAATAAAAAAGGAAAAGAAATTAGCCAGAGGTAAACATCATCACAACATAGGAGTGTGAGCACGTGTGTTGAGTCTGTATTTATTGTCTGTCCACATATTGATATTAATTCACTCCTTACCTTCTGAATATCCCTTCTTCGAATCATGGGTAAGAAGACCAAAGTTGGAAAGCAGCGTCGAGACAAGGCGTATTGGTCCGCCAAGGAGATCGGTTTTCGATCCAGAGCCTCCTTTAAGCTTGTTCAGCTGAACCGTAAGTTTGAGTTCCTTCAAAAATCACGTGTGTGTCTGGATCTTTGTGCTGCTCCTGGATCATGGATGCAAGTTGCAAAGGAGCATATGCCCTTGAGCTCAATCATCGTGGGTGTGGATTTAGTGCCCATCAAGCCGATTCCCGGTTGTATAGCTATGGTCAATGACATAACGACGGATAAATGTCGATCAGACATCCGAAAGGAGCTCCAGGGCTGGAAGGTGGATGTTGTTCTACACGACGGTGCTCCAAATGTGGGTAAGTCATGGATCCATGATGCCTACCAACAGTCCCTTTTGACGCTCGCCTCCTTTAAACTCGCAACTGAATTTCTGAAACCTCATGGAACGTTTGTTACGAAGGTCTTTCGCTCCAAGGACTACCAATCTCTCCTCTGGGTCTTTCAACAATTCTTTCGTAAGGTCCACTCCACTAAACCCGCAGCTTCACGTAATGAATCCGCAGAGATATTTGTTGTTTGTCTTGGGTACAAGGCTCCCGACTCCATTGATCCTCGATTTCTAGACCCCACATCCGTTTTTTCTGATATTGACCTACCTGCAGATGAAACATCCCTTGTTAATCCAGAGAAACGAAAAAAGGCTCCTGCACAGGGTTATGACTCCAATAGTACACTCTTGTATAAGCAGACTCCTGCCTCTGAGTTCATTTTGGGGGATAAGCCCATACACATTCTCAACAATTCGCATGTTATCCAATTGGACACCCCTCAAATCAAAAATCACCCTAGTACAACGGGTGAAATCAAGGAATGTCTAAAGGACATAAAGGTTCTTGGCATGAAGGAGCTTCGAATGATTAGGAAATGGAGAGAAGTTCTAAAGGTGGAATTGGAAAAAGAAGCACTAAAAAATCAAGAAAATAAAACGGATGAGAAAATGGATGTGGATGAAGATAATTCGGATGAGGAGCTATCCAAATTGGAAAAAGAAATTGATAAATTAAATGAAGACGAACGGAAAGCCTTGAGGCGTAAAAAGAAAAGAATGTTGAAAGAAAAACGAAAGAGAGCCGAAAAAATTGATCTAAAAATGATTATCCCTGGAGACATGGGACCGAAAAAAGAGGAAGAAGGCCTCTTTACGATTAAAAAACTAAAAACAAAGGAACATGTGGAAGCAGTGGAGGACGTCGATGCTAGCCAAGAGTATACTAATTCGGAGGATGACTCTGATGAAGATGGATCAGCCCCTAAGAAGGTTAAATATTTCAAAGAAAAGGGTGTTATCCATCAGGATAAATTATACTATAAAAACTCTGATGACGAAGACTCTGATGATGAAGAGGAAATGAATAATGATTCTGAGAATGAAGATTTGGACCTAAAGGAGGGGAAATCCGGTCCCGTTATTGGTGATGATGAAGCTGAGAAACTGAACGAGCCATCATCTAATCCTTTACTATTGGACTTGGATTCGTCCGATAGAACTGCGCGACGGTTCAAGAAATCTGAAATGTGGTTTGATAAGGATGCTTTTAAAGGACTACGGGATGACATTGAGGATTTAGAAGAAATTGATATTCAGAATGCAATTACAGACATTAAGAATAGAAATGGTTCCATTAAGGAAAAAGGCTCCACTATTAATTTGGAGAAAAAGGCAGAAACAAAAAAGTCTACTCATAACTCCGATGGTAGTGAGGAAGAAGAAAACGATGAGAGTGATGATTCTTCGTCTGACTCGGATTCTGATTATGAGGAGGTTCGAAACAACATGAAAAATGGGTTTCACGCTGGATCATCAGAGGCCGATGGCTTTGAAGTGGTCCCCATTCAAAAAAAGAAGAAACGGGAGGCATTGACTCCTGAAGAATTAGCTCTGGGTCAAGAATTAATTCGAACAAAAAAATCTAAAAGAGACATCATGGATGCTGGATGGAATCGTTACATGTTTCCAGATGCTGATAAAGATTTGCCAAACTGGTTTGTTTATGAAGAACAGTATCATATGAGAATAAGGCCTGATTTCGACGCAGAAGCCGTTGCCTACTATGCAGACAGACAAAAGGATTTGAATGTGAAGACGATTAAGAAGGTTGTTGAGGCCAAAGCACGTAAGAAGAGGCGAATGACAAAGAAAATGGACCGTGCCAAGAAACGGGCTGCTGCTATTATGGAAAGTGAAGATATTGGATCAAGAGAGAAGATGAAGGAGGTCAAACGTATCTATACAAAAATCAATGCTAACGAAAAAGCAAAGAAGGAGGTTACTTACACGGTCGCTAAAAAGTTTTCTGCGGCTAAGCGCCCTAAACGGCCCTCTGGTGTTAAAGGACTCTATAAGCAAGTTGACCCAAGGATGAAAAAAGATAATACGGCGAAGAGATCCAATGCCACGAGTAAGAGAACCCAGAAACGGAAGCTTAAAGGAAAAAAGACGCGACCCAATGCTTAATTGATATCGTTATGTAAATCTGAAATTCTCGTTCTAAATACATTCGTTCCTCTTGTTAGTTAGTTGTATTTTTTTTCAACGTATCATTAATGAATCGGATCTCTCTTTGTGTAATTTCCTAATTTACTGGTTATTTTTTATATAATATGTATAAAATGAAATAAAGAAGAACTGCACGGTGGAGTAGCGTAATATTTATTATTCGTAAATTTTGAAAGAATTCACTCGAGTTATTTTTCTTGAACATGTTTAATGATAATATAATATATATAATGCAAAACGAAAGAAAGGAGAGCCTAATTTCGGATTTAGTGTATGTAATATTACCTATGAAGTGTTATTAATCAAATATTGGTCTAAGGTATTGAATTTAAAACGTCTGATAAAAAGGATGCTGGAGTTGGAATATCCTCCAAAAGCCGGCATACGTCGGCTATTTCAACTACAGAACTCGCCGGGACTAAATCTTCCTGGAAAACATTCAGTAACCTCAGGATGGACTTGCTCAGTGTATCGTCATTGTGACGAATCCACTCACTCAACGCAACAGGCCACGAGTCCTTATCAGTAGGCACATTGCAAAACACAACTGAATAGAGTTGATCAACGAGAGCAAAGAACAGAACCATCTTTTTATAAACACAATACTCCTTCACTTCTTTGTCGACCAAGGAAGTACCCCCTGCATGATTTGGATCAACCTACGGAATAAAAGGGACACACTTGTACAGATCGTAAATTTTGATGATGCTGTATACTTACGGATCGAGTGTGGGCTGTCAATAGAAGTCGTTGTAACAGTTTAATTCTGACAGACTTCCAGGATGAGGGAGAAAGCACTAAGATAGCTATGACAGTATAATATATAGGCCCGTCTGGAATATATCCCGTATCTACCCATTGATTCTTGGGTTGATCCAGAAAGGAATTTAAGTTCATTTCTTCTCGAGAAGCTGCTCTAGTGGTATTGAGCACGTACAAGGCCATATGCATCAGGTAAGGGACAAGATGCATGTTGCTTTGAGGGCCTCCACCTCCGGATTCGTTTGAAAAACTTTTATCCTAGTAAATAATAAATATGATCAGTATACACTATTACCAATAAATACATTTAATGAACATACCTCCGCAAATCTAAGCAAAA
Organism: Lepeophtheirus nordmannii; assembly: GCA_963680855.1. Lineage (NCBI taxonomy): Eukaryota > Metazoa > Arthropoda > Copepoda > Siphonostomatoida > Caligidae > Lepeophtheirus > Lepeophtheirus nordmannii. The sequence goes on from OY804519.1 coordinate 2,019,127, forward strand.
GTAATTTAAGATCATGCACGGTAGAATGATATCCAATGTCCCTATGTTGAGTTGCTTCGGCTAAATAGTTATTATGTCGTGCTAAACTAGACGCATATGCTGACTCAGCAACTTGAGGTCCCCACAAAGGTAGCAGTCCATTGCATTTAGTATTTGCATTTTGTAGCAGAGCTGAATCCCATTCGTCCCTAGATCGAGCTTGACGAACCGCAGCCAAATGACAGTCTACGTGAACTAAATTAAAGTGGGTAACAGTTGAATATCCCATTTGCTTCCTTGAGCCAGACTCAAATTCTTCAAGATTGCAATCCTTGGTGTAAGTATAAATTGCAAGAACCTTATAGGGTTGGAATTTATAGCCTTCTCTACAAATGTTACATGACAATCCAGACTCCTCTGCTATTTCAACAAATTGTTGTAGTATCGAATTTTCAGCCTTCACTTGGCCTCGATCATTTGCTTTTAAACCTATGGCCTTTAGCTGTTTAGCTCTCATTGCCATAGCAAGTTTCTTCTTTTCAGCTTTAGTTCTTTGTCTAACTTCAATAACCTTGGTGTATGCATCAGGATGACTTTTTATGGCCTCCAAAACACTTTCAGCAAGGGATCCAACGTGTTCATCTGAAGAAACTTGTTCCATTTGATGTAATATACTGATACACTCACTGGACACAGCCAATTGTGTTGTGGGATGTTTAGCAGCTAGACCAGCCATTGCTCTCAAAATATATTTTAACGAGGGTTTAGTTACAAAAGCTTTCCAAAATGGATCATCCGCTTTCAACAAAACAGTTTTAGAAGCAGGTGCATTAACCTACAAATAAGGGTTATTTATAATGTGTGTGTTGTAAATATTAATTCTGATATATGTACAATACCTTAATATATTCGATGCACTGATTCATAATACCAGATTTGACCATAAGATCCTTCATTGTGTTTCCAATTTTATTTCTTTCAATCCCGTCACACATTGCCACAAATGTTTCCATTTTTGAATCTTCATCAGAACCATGTTCTTGATCAAATTTATCAAATTCAAGAACTTCCGAAAAATGACTAAGTAACAACTCCATTTTATCATCATTGCCATAGGTTAAAAATGGTAAGACTCTCATGAGTCTTGAATGAAGGGCAGTTCCAGATCGTAAATTGACGGCATGCTTTAAAAGAGCCTGAATATCTTCTGTACTAACACAATTCGATGCAAACTGACAGTAATCCGAAATGGAATTCCCAGCCGCAGCCTCAACTAATAAACGCTCCATGGCTTCTAAAATCATTTCATTAATAGAACTATTCGAATCGCTCAATGAGAGTTTCAAACAGTTTAACAAAAGAGGAATCGTTTTATATGTTGGATTCAAGAGCTTTTCTCGATTCACTTTTAACTGAAGAAAACATTAAAAAAAACCCACAAAGATTAGTTGAAAAGCAAATGAAAAAAGACGAAAAAACTTACCCTAATGGAGTGACTGAATAATTTAAGTAAAACAAGTAATAAAGGCTTTGAATATTGAACATCATGTATTGAGGCTAAACGCTCAAGCATAACCTCGAGTCCACCACACTCTGCCATGATTCCAGCCATTTTATATACCTCTTCTTCATCTTTATCTTCACCTTCTTTGTTATCAAGAGTTTCAATAAATTCTTCTGTTGCATCACCAAGTAAACCTCGCATTCTGTAAATCACCTTCATGGGATCCCCTTCATTAGCCTCAGGAGCCCATATTTTCTGATATACATCTTTCACAGGAAGATCAAGCGATACAATTTTATTGTGCACCAACAATTCCATTCCATTGTCATCTTCAAGAAGGGCTACTAATTCACAATCGGCACAAATCTTATTTTTGACATTTCTCATTAAAGGACCCAGATCAGGATCATTACTACTATAAGGGTTACCAAGCATTCGTCCCTACAAATGAATTTGGGTAATTTTTTTTTTAGAGAAATGAAATGAAATATATTACCTGCAAAAAGTCTTCTTGCTGTGGATCTTTATCCAGTGTCATAAAAAATTCCCCCATTTCTGTTTCTTCCGGATAAATCAAATTGCAAAGCCGCTCAAAAATAAACACAGGTGTTAGTTGATCATGTACAGGATATCTCTTGATGGTCTCAACACAAACAGCCATAAATGCTTCTGACTCCGCTTTTGTACCAGTAGTCATTATTTCTAACAACTCAAGTAACTTATCCTGAGTTTGATCCACTAGCTTAGTTCTTTGGACAACCAATCTTCTCAAAGATAAATAACCTTGAAGGACAGTAGAAATCAATCGACCTTTGAATTTATTCTTTATTTGATCTACAGATACGAATGAGGAAAGAATTTCTGTGAGTGTTTTAAGGGCAAAACCTTGGGCCAGATCCGAATTAAGAGTAGTTTGTTCCATATGATCTAAATTATCAATTTCCTTGGAAATTAAATCCGCAAGTTTTTTAAGTACACCCTTAACGGCAAGATAGTATTTGACTTGTTCGTCAGCAATTAGCTTTTGATAGAGTTGGACATATTCGTATGCTGATTCACCAGCAGTACCTAGTTCTTCTAAAAATGATGTAAGTAAGTCTATGATGTTGAGCCTTCTTTTCCCAGAACAAAATCCTTCCACCATATTGCATCCCACTTGACGGGCCATTTGTGAGGAGGAGTTAAAAAGAACGGATTTAAGCCATGAAGCATTCAATAGTGTAGACTCTAATTTCTCTGGATGATTTTTATTTTCCCTAACAATTGAAACCCACTTCTTGAAATATTTTTCCATCAAATAAGTATTTTTGGCTTCCTTTGAACTCTTATCATCATCCTTTGTCACTTTTTCATCAGCAATGGACAACTTCTTTTCCCAATCTTCAAAGTGATAACCGGGCTTATTTTTAAGCCATTCATCTACTTGTATATAGGATGAAGAATCCGGTACTGAGGATTTAGACCTTAAGGCTCCTTTAGGTCGAACAAGACCTTGAATGATCTTTAAACAAGGAAGTGTAATACATTCCATGACAGTAGGAGATGTTTTCCCCCCTTGTTTGATGGCTAAAATGAATATTTTTAACACACATCGAAGTCTAATTTCCCAACAGGAGTCCTCTTTTGCAACTGTGGCGGCAAGGAGAGACATCTCATGCCTTACAGATTCCACAATTTCAGGACATGAAATTCTTCCTTTTACTGCGAGACCAATCTTGCTATAAATCAACTTATTTAAATGATTGGTAGCTATCAAATTATCTCTAGTAATGAGACAAATAAGTTTTCGTACTTCTAATCTAATATTTGAAGTACCACGTCTCAGATTATACTCCATTAACTGCTTGATCAATCCTTGTTGATACAGCTCATTTCTATAACGGACTTTACTTGCTAATGCACGAAGTAGAGTCAAACAGTGTTCTACAGTTGCAGCAGCACAACCATAACACTTTCCAGACGACACACTCCGTCCGACGGTACTGGGGGACTTAGAAGCACCACCAGGCACATATTTGGCGTTACGAGCATTTTCAAAAGAAACGAGTTCCTTTCTTGTAGCCATCACTTTTTGTATAATCTTACTTAGATCTTCAAAAGAGCCTTTACATTCACTGCAATATTTGTTGGCCAATGTTTGGATATATTGGTTAACATGGTTTGAGCTCGATGAACCAGTCGATGATGATACAGCATTATTAGATGTTGTACCAATATTACCAGTGTTTGCAGCATTGGCAACACCTGTGGATGTTGCAGTTGAAAAGGAGTCAATAGTTCCATCCCCTGGGTGCTTATCATTAACAGACTCAGTTATTTTGGCGAGAAGATTCTCTAACGAAGGTTTATTTGATATCAAATTTCTGTAGACTTTGTCAGCTTTTTCTAAGAGAGAATTAATGGAGGTAACTGCTTTTTTGTAGTCATCTTCATTTTCAATTGGGTCGACAGCACAGCATGGTCGAGTATTAAGTGTATATTCAAATTTGGCATACTTGCAGAAGCCACAAGCATTGCAGAGGAAGGGGTCCTTCTCATCATAATTAATTGATCTACATTTGTGGCATTGAAATACGTTTTCGCCACAATTTGTACAAACTCCAGGATTAGCAGGAACTGAAGTTGAACATCTTGGACATTGAAGAGTCTCAGCAGAAGCTTGAATATTTTCATAAAAATCTGTATATTCGATCCGCAAGTTACAAGCAATAATTGGAAGAGGAAATTCAACTTTAATATCCGTTTGTCCAGGAGAAAGAGTGACTTTTTTCGCTTTATGCCAAATGGTGGATCTATTTTTGAGTTCGACAACGGCTTGAACACTCTTATTGTTATAATAGATGTTAATTACTCGAACCATTTTCTGTCTTTTCAGGTCACCAATTCTAAGATTGATCTTTCCAATGGAATGAGAACATGAAAGCTTTACAATTTGACTAGATGTTGTATATTTTGTATCTATCTTGAGAGCAGATAACTTTAGAGACCTGTTAGGAACCTCAGGATTATTACAAACTAAACAGGGATCCGACTCGAGGTAATATCCATTGAAATCAACTAATTGTGAAAGCGAACTGTAAATATTTGCATTTGGATGATTAGAAAGGATTTCATTTTGAGATTTAAGAATGGCAATTGCTTTGGAGACATACACATGGTCTTGAAGCTTGTCTTCCTTTGTGAGAGTCTTCATAGAGAAAAAACCCAAGAGATCCACGAATTGAGATGCTTTTCTTCCAAAGTATGGAAGTTTACTCCATAGTTTCCACATGATATTCAAAATATCTTCTTTTCCAGACTGGTCTGAGTTTCTATAGATGGTGACAAGGATACTATGGGCCTGCCATCTCACAGAGGTGCTATTGCATTCCAATAAAAATGTCTCAATAAATTTGAGGAGCTGAGATGGAGAATTGATTTGTTTTACGAGAGTAGACACTATGGAGACGGAATTACTATCATCACTCTCATTCTCTCCTTTATATTTTTTCTTATAAATTGATGAAAAATACTTCATTTTTTGATTAGTTCCACATAGAGCACTTTGAAGTAACTGCAAAACAATAGGATTAACACCTTCATCCAAGGAAAAACTAATTTGGAAGAGGAAGGCCAGTGCATTAGAATCCTTGTTCAAACAAAACTTTTGCCAATTGTTGGTATGAGAAGTGGCAATGTCAACACAGGCTCTTAGATGCTCAATAAGTTTAAGGAGTGTATCGTAAGGAAAACTTAAATGTGGAACAGAGTCTAAGGTCTTGGAACCGGTCGTTATTTCCAAACGAATAATTTCTCGAACTGAAGTCATATGGCTTTCCAGTGTATGCAGATCCCTTAGTTCTCTATAACGATCCTTAGTACCACAAATATAGAGAAGTAGTCTTCTCACTTGTCTACGAGCATAGACAGTTTGGTGGAGCATCATGTATTCACAAAGACTATAATGCCACTCTTCCCAGTTTTCCTTTACATTACTTGATCCACCATTTTCAAATATTTTAGTGGCATGGTACGGGATACGCAATGCCATTTCAGTAAGAAGCTGGGGATACGATTCAAAAACATCATGGGCATGGCCTTTAACATACTGTTTAAGAAAGAACGGACTCATATCCGGAGGGAAGCAACTAGGTTGAACTTTCAAGAGAGAGCTCCCTACCTTATTTGTATTTTCATCAACAGTATTCTCTTTCCAATATGTTAAAAGACTTTTCAAAAGCTGAAGACAATAATTGACAATTCCTGAATTAAGAAGGGTTGATGCAGTAGTTGAAGAAACGTAGTTCAATCCATCTGGTTGAGATGATTGCCAAGTTTTGGATCTTGACATTAGCACACCAAAAAGTCGTAGTATCACAAGTTGTAATTCTTTTTTGTTTGATCTATCTGAAATAGTGGAACTATCTTGTTTTTCTTCTACTTCTAATTCTTTTATCATAGAAGAAAGCATTTTCTCGAGCATTTTTGCATCTCTTTCATTGGAGCCATCTAAATCAGCAATTAAAACAATGAGGACTTGCATGTACGGTATACATCTTACACCACCAATATCTCTCAAATTTGGTAAATAACCAAGTAAATGGTCTAAAAGCGTAACTCTTAAAGAGTGGAGCTTGGCATTATTAGACTCCCATTCTACTTCCGTATTATTAACTAATTCTGTTTTTGCATTAATTCCTTCTCCTTCGTAGGCTGATGATCTTCCAGAAGGATCCCCAATGATGGATTCAACAGCACTAGCTCCAGATTCAGAGCCTGCTCCGGATCCTGGCCCATTATCAGGCTCTACTTCTATAGGAGGAGTTCTTAGGGTACTACCATCCATCGCAGCAGTGGATTCATCATCACTGCCTGGAGCAGAAGGCGTAGTATCTGAATAGTGACCTGCTTCCCTTTGCTGAGAATTTCCACTCATAGAAGGATTGTTGGGGGTAGGATTTGATTCGCGTGAGGGGGCAACTTGCTCACCAGATTCTGAATTGGGATCATGTATCGATGCGACGGCAGCAATGGTATCTCGAATTAAACCTTGGAGACCTGGGAATTCATTTAAACCATAGTTTGGAATAACTTGAATAACCTGAGGTATATCATTCAGCTCACCGCCTTGTTCCTGAAGACTTAGCGCTATTGCCAATTCAACCATGGCTTCGTCATCCACTTCTGGAGGTAAATCAAGTACAGGAGGAATATTGCCATTGTTTCCATCATTATTATTGGCAAGAGGAAGCAGTGCATCCATATTTCCAGCCACTCCACCCAAAGGTATCCCACCAGGACCCAAGTTAAGATTTTCATTTTGACGACTTTGCATCCTTTCATTTGATCTTCCAATGGCGTTGTTGTTATTGCTACCACTATTAGAAGGCACCGGAGGAGGAAAACCAGGATCAAACTGTCTTATTTCCTCGGCTATTGGAGCATTATTATTGTTGATGTTTCCTTCCCCTCCCGGACTCGGACATCTTTCAGGTGAAGGTACGTACACACGGCGACGACGAACTCTGGGTCTCAAAATTCTTACAAGAGCTTGCTTACAAGCAAAACTAACTTGAATATTTTTGGATAGTAAAAAGTCTGTATAAAGTTTTGCAATTGAGGAAATCATATCTACATCTGAATTGATAAAAGCATGAAATATATCGACAAGGGCATGAACCAAGGACTCGACATGAGTTATTCCAGATTGCCCTATTTTTCCCACGACAGAGTTGGCTGTTTTTGACTCTATAAGACTCCAAAACGTATTGGATAGATAATTGATGAAGGTGATTTTTTCTTCCAACTTTTGACCATTTTCTTGTCTTGTTTCAGCAAATTTAACGAGATTGAGGGGACGAGAAATTGATATACTCCTTGCAGTGAGAACAAGTCGTAAATAGCTTTCAATATCAATGGTCGTATCCTCACTCCCTTCCTTTTCTTTAGAACTTTCAAATACGTGTTTGGTTACATGTTTCATAACAGCAAAATCTTTATGATTATGATAGTCTACCTTACTTTGGAACAAGGACGAGAGAAGAGTTTTGGCAAAATAATTGATTTTTTGCTGCGTGGGTAGTGTTACCATTTGAGTACTAAGATTTGAGGCTTCCTTCTTAAAGATTTCATTTACATCACCTCCACCAAGGGCAAAACAGCCCTCGAGTAATTCTAAAATACTTGCCATTAATTTGTCAAGAGGAGTCAGAGGAAGAGGTTGAGTATCCATGAGATCTGAAGGCTCCTGATTTGTTGAACTAGACTCTTCAACATCTTCAGGCCAACCAAAAGTTTCTTTCGTCTTTCCATATACTTGTATGCTATCTATGATACTCACTCCACTCGTATCTAGAGAGGGCCCAAAGACAATAGTCATTTTCTTATCTGCAAGTAAGGATTCTTCTCGTGTAAATGGCAGATCAAACCATCTATTTAGTGTTAAGCTGACGGGAATACATCGCCCGAATATTTCAATGTAAGAAGGAACACGAGAACTATCTTGAGCTCCAAGCATTACACGAATTCCAACCATAACTTGATTTGAGTCATTATTAGTCACTTCCATGGAGAATCCAGTAGGCATCATGTTAGCAATATAAAGTCCGGAAGTGGTCAATCGGTACTTTATTTGATTCACATTATACACTTGAAGTACATCGTTTCCATGGAACTCTACTTCTGAAATTGGTGAACAGGACTCAAAAAAGTCAATGGGAAAGGTGGTCAAGGATGATGATCCTTGAGAAGAGGTTCCAACAGCAGAGCCATTACGCTTATTTTGTTGATTCTTTTTAAGTTTACGCGGAGGCTTTATTTGAGACGTTAAGGAAGGCATTGTATTCATAACGGGGTTTAACCAGTAGTCTGTTGTTTCGGGATTAGCCATATATATTTTCAAGCTTCCATCTTCACAGAGCAATATAAGAGTAGTTTTTTGATTCATTGATGCCCCAGAATAGATTGGCATAGAGGACAAGACAGAGTGACGAATGGCAACCATGTCAATTATTTTAGATTTGCTTCCAACTTTAAGCTCCTGAACATGAATCGATTCCGGCTTGACTAATAAGATGACTGGATTGTTTGATGTTTGAAGAAATGCAGTGATAAGTCCAGGATGACCCATTATTTCCCCCCATTGACAAAGAGGCTGTTGATGTCCACCACCAGATTTGTTGTTATTTCCACTAGCATTGTTCCCATTATTACTATTACTTTTTATGTTAATGGGGAAAACAATGGATAATTCTTCAAGAATGGACTTGAGAGGAGCCATAAAACTCTTTCCTTGGACATAGGAAAAGAAGAGACACTGCAGAGTATGACAATAGTAAATAGAAACTCCTCCATCACCAATTCGCTCAGAAGAGGAATGCTTGATTTCAGGATGGTCAACATCCATGATGTTAGTTACATAAAAAGGTCCATTGAGTGCCGAGGATTCCTCAGTCAGGGACTGAACATAAATATGTCCTCCTGAACTCATTATCAAAACATATCGGGTTCCATCTTCCATAAAGGATAATGTGCAATCCCGAACTTTACCCGAGGGAACCAAAAAATAATGTTGAGGGCTTAATACATCCACGCTCAAATCATAAATTTTCACAAAATCAGAAGTTACAAGAGCTAATTCTGTTTGAGAGCCAGGAACCCATATTGCTTTAATAATATAATTGGACGCTTCTAATTGAGGATGTAGGACAAGATGATCAGACACGGTTCCACTAGGATTGAAAGTCAAAACATGACAATCCTTCAAGCCTGATACAGCCAAAAAATCCTCATTTCTGGGATTTGATACAATAGATAGGACAGAGAAAGGAACTGGAGTTGAAGCTAATCTCGTTAAAGTCAATTTTTTTTGGCTTGAGTCAGCTTGTTTCAAGAGGGCAGATAATTGCAAAATTGTTATTTTTCCCTTCTCATGAGATACCGCCAAATGCTGCTTTTTTCCACTAACTCCCGTTGATATACAGCACATAACTACACGTCTAATCATATGACCAGTCATGAGGTGACGTATGGTTTGGCCTTGATCTCCAGAATAATTCATTTGAACATTTTCAAAAGCTCCTTCTTGTGATCCTATATAAAATGCAGGTAAATAGATAGTTTAATTATATACAAAAATAAAAATAAATTAGTAATATCAATGAAATCATAATTACCTAGTGTTGGTAACATTAATTGATCATTGTGATCATATTTTTTCTCTTCAGTATGTAGAACTTGAAAAGCTTTGTTGATATCAGCAAGTCTAACAATATAAGAATGTTTCACTCTGTTGAACTCAATCACTGGAAGGAGACATTCAAGCATTTCTAATAGTTTTTTGACAATATTGTTCTTCTCAATTTGACTGGAGAGCTCGTCTCTCCATTGAGCAAGTTTAACACTCAAATTGATACGAGTCTCATCTTCTCTTTTTTCTGCACCAGAATTTGTAGCACTGGATTGAGAAGAAGAACCAGCAGTCTGTTGAGATGATGCATTTTGATGACCGTTTGGAGGTGGACTAGAAGACTGATGTCTCATTATTGATCCATTTGACAAGTTTTCATCATATTTCCTAGAAGGTTCATTATTCATTTCTCGTGGTGATCTCTTCGTCATTGCTCGACAGGAGCCGTCTTCTTTAGCTCCACAATCACAAAAGAAGGATCCATGTTTAGAGTAAGTCACATCATGATCCGCATGACAAACTTTCGCGCATATTGTGCATACTCCGGAACCATCGACCATACGACAAGTGTGACAATTATACCTGAAATATTGTTATACATAGCTAGACAATAAAACAACATATAATGGATTGGCCTTACCAATGTTGGAACACAAATTCTTTTTGTGTTTGAGTGTAAGTGCAAAGTTTATTGCAAAGGCTATCATCATCAGAATCCTCTCCAGCGGAGTCTTCGTCATTTATTTCATCTATCCAATAGTCATTATCTGTGTCAACGACATTTTCTCCATCAAAAGGTGATGAGGGTCTAGCACAAGAGTCATTGTTGCTTGTTAACTTGAGAGCGATGATAACGTCACACATCTAGAAATAAAATAAAAATTTCCCCACTCCATTCTCGAATAAAAACAAAACAAAAACTATCTTACATAGCACATGATCTGACAAGTATTTTCCAACATTGTACCATGCTTCCCGTTCATAACTCCATCACTCATCTTCTCTAAAACATTTTTCTGACTTAAATAAGAATGACAAGTCACTAACCATTCAGAGCAGGCCAAAAATAAATTTTGATGTCCCTTTCCTGAGCCAGCTCCAGCCAAGGTACTCATAATAACCATAAGCTCGGTAAATTCCAACCCTTCAGATACAGGAGAAAGAAGTAAAGATCCCATAGGTATAAGACATTTCAAAATAGTAAACGCAACATCTTCTGACACAGAGTTTTCTTCTTTGACAATATAATTTGTTAATGACTGAAGTAAAGCACGATTCTCTTGCAAACATAAATATTCGTCTGATGATTTGACATTCTCCAATTGACAGTACATACCTAACATTCAGAGAGTTAAGTATAATAGTGAATAAATACAATCAATTATATAATGAATGACTTACCAGTAACAAGGTAATTGAGCCACTCTTCCAAATGCTTACTAGGTATTTCAGCCAATTTAGACAACGTAGAACATAACCTTTGAACCGAGCCCTCACTTGAATTCTTTTCATTTAGCTGATATAACTGATTAAAAAACTTTAGAACTTTAGAGGCAAAACGCGGTCCACGCGTTGATATAGACAATAGTATTTTGATGAGGTCGTTCTCTCTAAAAAATTTATCTAAAGTGCCTCTTCCCATGTGAGTCTCCAACATGATTTCCATATATTGAACAATGTCTTCCAATATTTTTTCATTCAGGGCATACTTTTCTGTTCCCTCCTCCTGCTCTTCTTTGGTGTCCGTATCAATATTTTCTGTATCTGGGAGCAATATGGGATAGGTATTTGTGAGAACGTGGTTATACACTTTAACCAAAAATTGAACAGAGTCAACTGCACCCACTAATCTCTTCAGATGCAAGGCTATTAAATCTGACAAATGGTCAGTGGTAGCATCAAGAATTAAAGGAAAAAGTACCCTGACAAGATCATATTGTAGTAGAGAGAAATCATTACACAAAGGAAGAAGGTCAAAAGTAAATAGAGCAGCCATATATAGATAATGTTTGAGGCAGTGAATAATGTTATTTTGACGAATTCCCGAGACGCTCACTGATATGACTGATGAAATGTAAGATTCGGAAGGGAAGCTAGGCGTATTATTAAACTGTGACCTCCAACACAAAATAGGTGGATATTCATCTAGAGAGGTCCCATTCCATTCTTCGAGAGCCGAGAGCAGCGACTTAGGATAATTTTCCTGAATGGGTCGGGGTAAACAAACTGTCTTAAGACACAGAACTCCTGAAACCGAAAGGCAACGCTGTAATGCCATAATATCGAATTTAGATCCCGAAATAGATTCGAGTACAAGAGACTTGGCACAAACTGATAAAGACTCCACCGTTTGTAAAACCAAAGGAACCAATTCATGAGCGGTAGAAACCACAATTGGTGAGTACTCAGGAGGTGATTCACTCTCAGATTTGGAAGAATTTGTTGATCCGGAAAATATTTTATCCAGAGAAATTTGTGCTTTAGCCATAACCGAGTCCAAAAGCAGAAGATCAAAGAATGATGGCATGTCCTTAGACTTTAATATTTGTCCACGCTTCGCCTCAATAAATCCCTTCTTTCCTTTTAATTTCTCAAGGAAACTTTTGAATAAGTTCATATCATAGTTTAAGGAATTTACGGTGGTGGATATACTTTTGATTAACGCTTCAGCTTTAGCAGTTGTTAAGCCTTGTTTAACGAGAGCATCTTTAATCCATGGTCCCAATACTTTATGACCCGTCCTTGGTGCAAGGATCAAGTTATGCATCGTACAAAGGTCATTCATCTTTTCAGGATTTTCATCGAGCTGATTTAGATATTCCACTGAGGGAGGTAGAGATTGTAGAGTTCGCCAACTTATGGTGAAGCAATATTCAATTGCAATCAATCCTTCAGTATCTCGGGACTTGTCAACAAGTTTGAGAATTCCTATCAAATCTATCAGACTTTGATAGAGGTGATTATATTTAAGTGTGTCATTTGTACCGAGAACAAAACTAAAAGCAAGTCCATCCAACTTGGGAACATCAGTATTCGACGTGCTGTTATATGTGGGCTCAGGAAATATATTAAAAAATTGAGGTCTCTTTTTGTTTAACTTTTGTTCAGGAAATTGTTGTTTTTTAAAAGGACAAAAAATAACATTAGAAATAGTTTCATTTCCTCGAGAAATTGTTTTTTGGGACTCCGCTGTATCCTTGGTTTCATTGATAACAATAGTTGTTGTATTAGCAACTGAAGAAATAAGCGCTGATGACACGGACGATGAATCCCTTGACTTATTATTGAAATGAAGATTGTGTTGAACTTGAGAGAGGAGAACCTCCGGTGGTTCATATAAATGTTTCATCATATATTCAAACAAAAGAACAATACGAGATACACCAATAATCTGAGAAGTTGTCAATACTTTATCTTTTACTTCTGATACTGTACGAATTAATGTATTGGAAACGTGAAGCAAGACTTGTTTTTTTTGCATTAGAGTTAATGCGTGAAAGAAAAACAGAAAGAGCTGCATTTGTTCCACATTGATGTACTCTTCAGGACTACTTGATTCATAGGCTTCAGTGATCTTTTTTGATAGAGAGACGAGCAGTTTTTCCCACATCACAATATACATATTCGTCGACTGTTTTTCAGACTGTCTTAAGAGAAGAGTCTGCGCCAGTAGACTGAGTGTAAGGGAGAAAACAGTGGTAGGCCAATTTTCGGATGTGGTTTCCTTAGGATTGACGTTTAAGACAGTGAGCAAGGATTCCAGTGTCTCATTGCTCAAAAACTTAAAAGCTAACAAATTGTGGAGAAAACAAAGGAGAGAGTCCGAAAATTCATGGTAAGATTGAGATAGAGATGAATCTAAGGTGTCACAAGCAAGGGTACGATCTAAATCTGGAAGGCAGAATGCAATTGTAGACGTTGTAGACTTGTTGAATCCTTCTTCAATAAAAGACAATGAGGATGAACACTCGTTAATTACAAAATGCTTATTGAAAAATCCGAGGATCTGAGTGGCTAATTCAAGAAATACGTTGGACTCTATACCACACGTCTCATCTTTACTCGAAGAAAGAGAATCTGTTTCTTTGACATTCTTTGGATATTTATCTGCAGATGGAAAAAGGATTTCAGACATCCATTTCCCTAGTATGAGGTCCTCTTCCGATTCTTTTTCTAATTGTTGAGAGTTTTTGATTTCGTTTTCCTCATCCCCCTCTTCTTCCTCTTCGTCACAGAAAGTCAATCCTATTTCGTTATCTGTAGAATTAATTATGTGTTTGAGCTCATAGCTTTCATTTTTGGGTTTACATTCCTCCAATTTCTCCTTTAACTGTGTTGTTTTGCTGTAAGATACTTTTATAATTTCCATGAGGTAGGGTATTAAATCCACGTCATGCAAAATATAATTCAACCGACCCGAGACTCCAACAGTATCAAACAAATTTAATTCAATTTTATTTTTATCCATTTGGAACCCATCGAAGCCAGTCAAGTCTTCAACCATAACAACAAACCACTCGAGAGCTTTAGAGCACAAACAAGCTGAGAGAGGAGTAAAACTCTCAAGTACCAAATGTGAAAAGATTATTTTAACACCAAAACAAAGGAAATTTTGAGGTACACAGCCTCCAATGCGAGTGGAATTCTTAAAAAGTTCTAAAACGGAAGTAAATATATCCACAGACTCGAGCAAAGTTTGTTTTTCACTCAAAGAGTGATTTTCGTCATATTTGGAAGCAGCAGAGCATGCCGCTTTGAGTGAGCCTAAAGCGATGGATGAAAGATGTTTGATTTTATCCTGATCCAGGGGTTCAAGAGACTTTTTATGATTGGTAAGGAGACTCCAGGCTAAGTGAAGGATTACACCACTTGAGCCCACATCCACTGAGAGAAGTTCTAAGAGATGATGGACTGAGGGTAGGGAGAAAAGGGGGTTTTGCTTGCGTTGAGCATCTTCCTTTCTCCAAGGGCTTTGAAGGTCCCCGAGGATGAGAAGAGTCAGATCCGTTTGTGGGGGACGGAGATCCAGATCCTCTCTCCCCTCATCTTTTAAGGAGTGAGGGGAAGTCTCCTCACGCAACAAAGAGCCGCCACCGCCTCTCTCTGGGACCGGCGGAAAAGGGAGAATTCCATTCGGGATTTCAGTTGAAAGGATTTTCTCCAAAACCCGTTCCTTCTCCAGAAGAGACGTATCCTTGAGACTACGGAGCAAGGGAGATGAGAGAATCACAGCTGCCTTGTAATGAAGATCCTCTTCGAACCCTCCACCAGATCGGATTGCCTCCCAACTCCCCAAGAGGAACTCCAAGTTTTGACATTCATTCAGATCCTCTGCGGAGCGAATCAACGCTCCGCAAAAAGAATCCACTTCCGTCCTCTCACTCATTCCCATATAACAAAAGAAATTATTCAATCACTACAATCCCTCCTTTGGGATCATCACACTTCCAATTCAATCCCTTTACCTCGTATTAATTATGAATAATGATGATAGGATTAAGCTCAGTTCGAAACCAGAGTCCACTCGATTTCACTATAATAAATCTCCTTTTCTTTTACTTTTTCTCTTTTTTTTTTTTTAGTCTCTTTCTTTTCTTTCTCTTTTGGCTGGAGCAGCAGCACCTCCACTAGCAACAGCTGCTAGTATAAGATCCAACTGCTAAATTCATTTATTTAAATTTCACATTGAATTGCAAGTCAGCTGAGTCCTATCTGTTTCAACATGACAGTTCATGTCGTCATTATCATCCAACACAACAGCTGAAAGAGCCGTCTATCATGACTCGGCAAGTTTCCATAGAGACTAGAAATAAAAATAATATCGTCTATGCCTGAGAATCATAGTTGAGCAATATTTAGTAGTATTTGTTGTCCAATGCGCCAAAAAATATTTTTAAAAATGTGTCATTATGCATATTAACTTTAAGAATGGCCAACTATTTTTCTTTAGTGCTCCATTTCATCATATTACGTCTTTTTAGTACTCTCAAAACTAAACAATTTATTTTCATATGTTGAGTTTGCACTTTTATGAGTATGAATATGTAATATTGCTAATATTTTGTATGACTTTCAAGTAAAGGTCGTCAAGATTTTAATAAGAATAGAATGTGAGTTATAACGAGGAGGAGATTTTGTATTTACTCATTCCAATGAGTATCTTTATAAAATGGTCAAGAAGCCCTATTTCATGCAAAATAAAAAAACTCTAATGAATTATGAAACATACAACAGTGGGATTCACCACTTTCTGAATTATAAAAATCAAAATTTGTGTGAGCCCGAATCACTTGACTACGGGTTCAACTGATCGAATGAGGAAGGGACGTGATGAAGGGGAGAAGAAGAAAAGAGAGAAAGAGTCTAAATAGAAATGTTCAGTAAAGACTACAGGGAGAAGAAAGGCGCAAATAGTTTAAAGAGAGAGAGAGAGAGAATGTCTTCTGTCAGCTGATATGAAACCCGGCTAAATAAGGCGAGGTGTGAGGGCAAAAACCTTCTGGAACATTTTTAAAGTTGTGCACTCGGAAAAATAATATGAATGAAGAAGGGAAGGAGGTCCCTTTACTGGTTCTGATCTCTATTTTTCCGATGAAGAGTAAGGCAGGTTTTGGAGGCGTTCTTTGTTTCTAGATTGGATTCTGTTGGGATGAGCGTTTCTTTGTGGTATTGTCTGCGTGTGTGCGCCCGTCTTTATCTCTAGTGCTGAAGCAAGTTCTTGGCTTATTAAAGTTCCTCCTCCTTTGGGATCATCGCCTCGTGCTAATCGAAGATCAAATTTGTCCGTCAAATCGCTGAAGAAGATCATGCCATCTGTTGTTGGGGTCAAGGGTGTGAACGTGGGTGAAGGAGGGAATGGAGGACTCTGCGAGGGCGGACCTCTTGGAACCGCCCTTACTATGGTGGACAAGAAAGTTCGGAACTTGGAGAAGCGGAAGTGTAAGCTGGACGGATACCGAGCGGATTCTCAGCGTGGGAAGGAGTTGAACAATGACCAAAGGGCTGCCATTGCCAAATATGACGAAGTGATCCACACCTTGGAGTTTGCGCGTGATTTGAGCACTCAGTTCCGATCCCTTTGTCTCGAGGACGACCGCATCAAGAAAAAGGCTGCCAAGCGGGAAAACATCGAAAGAACTCGCTCAGAAGCTTCCAAAATCTCTCAAGTACTCCGGTTTCAATCCGTCATTGCGAAAACCAAAAGCATATCAAGTTGGGAAACTCAAAGCGAACTCGACCCCAAACTCGTAACTGGAATCAAGGCCTTCATCGATCTCATGAGCACGGCGGAAACTTCTTCCTGTGCTGAACACTTCCTTGCTCTCATTGATGGGAAACCCGGGAAAAAGGTGGAGGGCGTGAGCTACGCCTCGTTGAAGGACGCTTTTTTGACTGTGGAAACCTGTCTGGAGACGCCTCCCGCATCCCCAGAGCCACCTGCATCACAAGAAGAAGAGGAAGAGGAGGTTGAAGTAGTTGAAGAGGAAGAGGAGGAAGATGTGGAACCCGTTGCTGAGTCTGTGGAAGAAGTAATTGAAACCCCACCTCCCACCCAAGAAGTGGTTCCCCCTCCGCAAGTTCAAGAACCTCAAGAGTCAGTTCTCCCTGTGAATGGGGATCATCCCGTGCCTCCTCAACAAGAATTTAACTTTTTGCAAGAATCCCAAATTGACCCAATCAACATGGATCCCGCTGTTGTAGTTGTTCAACATTCCCCTCCACAGGTCTTTAATCAGCAAGCCCACATGTATCCTATACAACAACAAGTACCCTTTCACCTAACGACAGCCGCACCCTACCATCCACCTCAGCCTACCATGAGCCACTCCGATCCCCCAGTGCCTCCACAACCTCAAAAAGAAACGCAAGAAATTGAAACCAAAGTTTATCCCTTTACTAATACCAATGTATCATCTAAAATATCTCATTCTAAAAATGTTGAGCTATATGGTCATGAGTCTAGTTCAGCACAACAACCTACTATTGAGGATTGGTCCGAAGAAAACGAAGTGCCAAGAGAAAATGGCGGAAACTATAGAGGGAGAGGTCGAGGCCGAGGAAGTTACAGAGGACCCCGTAAAGATAATGGTAAGGGCGGGTTTTACTATTGCCATGGATGTTGAACGATTTATAACGAATTTTGTTTTATTTTCTAGGATATCGTGGAGGTCGAGGTGGACGTGGTGGTCGATCGAGAGGGGGAGGAGTAGCCATGAATGGAAATCACTACAGAGGTGAGAAGGAATATCGAGGCCGTGGTGGACGTGGAGCTAGGGGCGGATCTTACCGTGGAACAGTTGAAAAATCGAATGGACATAACCGAGAATAGCCTACTACATGCTTATTTGAGTATGAGCCTGGAATATATACATCCGACAAAATTATATATATAAAAAAAAACTAAAGAAAAATTATCATAACATTTTATTCTTAAAATGGTATCTTCTTTTTTTTTTAATATTATAAAGGGTAATTAAAAGAAGAGCATTACCTAGCTTAGAAGCTAGAATGATAAATATATAATATTATCAGTATTTTTTTTCCCCTTCATTTTCTTTGTTTTAAAGGAAGCCAAAGTTTTGTATACAAAAACTTTTCAATGTTATGGTGTGTGGAGAAATGAGATAGCAAAAAAAAAATTACGTAAAACTAAACGATTAAGATCTTAATGACTCGGTAGCAATAGTAGTTTTAGCATACATATTCTTTTTTTTGTCCGGTTATTTTTTAAAATATTATTTGATCGTAGACCTTTGCTCTCTTTATAGTGTAACACAGTAACTTATTACTTCAGGCATTCCATAATTACTATTAATCTTACTCTTAATTACCTTTGGTTGAACGAAGCTTAATTTAGTCCATTTTTTTGATCAATTTTCTCCTCCCTCCTGCTACAAGGAAATTTTGAACGCAATAGTGAATTGCACATAATTAACTTATCAATCTGCACACCATATCCTTATCTTATAAATAAAAAAATCATTGATTGAAGAGTCCCTAATTTGATTAATTAAGGTTCAATTAAGCTCCTTTTTCTCTCTAGAAAATTATCTCATTGTATTCATATATATTTTTTTTAAATTACTTTCTGTTGTATAGAGGCAATTTCTGATTTTTCTTTTTTCCCCCTTTCCTAAAAGATTTTCACGTTGTAAATGTTCTTTGAATTGATTCATTCAGCAAACTTTTATTAACTTTACTTCATGATTGAACATATAAGGATATCCTCATTTTTCAAACTGAAATACAAATTGAATTGCTTGAACGACTTTTTGCGTTTTACCTTCTTTCTTTCTTTTTTTTCTCATTCTCTCTCTTTTCACCACTTCACAAGGATGTGGTTGCGTGATAGTTGTTGTTTTTTCCGCGTTGTCGCTGATTTTTTTAAGTTGAGTTGCTTTGCATCGCATCGCTACTACCTAGCTGCAGTCTCTTCAGTTCGTTACCCTATGTGCGTTTATAAATTTTATAGTTGCACCAAACATTGATACTACTTGTATCGATTGGTTAAGCATATGCAATAACTATTTTAATGGTGTATAACAGCGAGACGCAGGAGTTAGTTAGATGGATCAAGAGGGACCCGGGCCTCATGGCCTCAATCCCAAGGAATGTTGTTACAATGAAGGGAAAGTTGAATTACGTGCGAAATTCAAAAAAAGGACAAAGGTTCTTAAGGGAAACTATTCAGCGTCTCGAGGAGGCACCTATCCAAAAAAAGAATTGGGAATATTATCTTCATTTGTCAGGGTACTACTCTGCAGTTAAAGAGTTTCAAAGGGCCTTTGAGGCAATATCTGAGGCGGTGGACTTACTTCAGATTGACACTCAAGTAATAGAGTCACTGGACCTTAGGGAGTTTCTGAGTCATGTCCGTAAATTATCAGAAGAGGATAAAGAAGTGCTGTACGCGTTTTTTCGTTTGAAACTTCAAGTAGATAATAATTTTTTAGAATGTGGATTTGAGGTTGAAGTCGAGCCAGAGGAGGTTGAGGTCAGAGAGATCACTGAATTGAAAACAAAAGATTTTCATGGATACTATTGTCAAAGGAGAATTCCTGTTGTAATTAATGGTTATCCTGGCCCCAAGTGGACAGAGCAAACCTTGACTGAACAAATTGGATCCAAAAAAGTGTTGTTGAAAAGGTCTGAGGACTACTCTGATGAGTGGGCCTGTCTTGTCCCCTCTCAAATTGTAACAGTAAAAGAGTTTATAAACTCTAGCTCGGATAAGGAGTACTTATTTGATTGGAGCATACCCTTACATTGTCCGGACAATGAGTTAGTATTTCAAATACCCCGTATATTTCTTGAAGGGGATGTCCTTAAGAGTACCTCAGAGTCAGCGATGTATCATAAAAGTTGGCCGAGTTTGTTTGTTTGTAAGGCAGGAATGAGCTCTCAATGTCATGTTGATGCCTTTGATTCACACTTTTGGATGTACTTGGTAAAGGGAAAAAAGAAATGGACGTTTTTTAATCCAAAATTCTTGGCCAACCTTGGCCCCATTTATCACTCATCCCTTGATCCGAGCTTCATTGCTGCCAATTGGGATAACATTAAAAATATCCCTAGAAAGGTAGTCCATTTAGAACCAGGGCAACTACTCTATGTACCTCATGGATGGCCACACATAGTTGATAATTTGGAGGACTCCATTGCAGTTTCCGGCAACTTTGTAAATTATACGAATTTACCTCATGCCTTGAAACAACTCAAAATGATTTCTTTATCAGATGTTTGTTTTCTGGATTTTTTGGAGGAACTTCAACAGAGTGATTTGGCTCTTTAGTGTTTAATTACATGTTATTCCAACTTACATAACAGATACAAATATACGATCGTAAATAATTTAGCATAATATATCAATATATGTGTATCATTCCCGTCTTTGTTAGGATATCTAATTTCTCTATTTAGTAGTGCAGGACATTTGATCCAACAATGCTAGGTTGTTTTTTTTTCTTTTAGATTGTAAATGAGAAAAGGGTGTTTAATCACTGAATTAATATTTTGTATTCATAAAGAGACAAAAGTACGCATGTTGTTGTGTAGAATTGGTAGCTAGTATTTTCTAACAGGTAGCAAAACTTTGACCGGCACGCAATGAAAAGAGGGGTCGTTTATACTATTCCCTTTGGGTTCACAACCATAGTTCTTTTAAAATCATTTTTGTGTGAGGAGTTCATAATTCTGTAGACCTCAGAATGTCCAATGTGTACTGTAGTGTTTACGGATTAAGTGGGGCATCTGTGGCCTCACTTGTAGGGATCGCCTTGGTAGGAATAGCCTTCTCTACGGATAATTGGCAGCACATTGGTGTGAATCGTTCCTACCTAAGTACATTAAATATATCTGAGATTAATGAGGACATTAATTCGGATCTAAGGTACTTTGATAGAGTACGTGGACTCTTTAGAGTATGTTTCCCATTTGAAGTCAGACCCAAAATAGATGGGAAATTGTATTTAAATCCGGTGGAAGAATGGTGTACAAATGTTGATTATCAGATGAAAATATTGGATGGACCTCTTTTACCCTCCAGGATCACTCATAATGCCAGGTTATGGTTTCATTTCATTCGTACATCTGTAGCTGGATTTATTTGCTACTTTATGTTTACTGGTGTTGCCTGTGTGTCGGGACTTATTGGCTGTTGGAGAGCATCAGGGGATAATCTTATATCTACCTCCATTCTCATGTTTTTGGCATCCCTTACAGGTGGACTCGGAATAACTTTTTGGCACGTTGCTGAATTCTATGAACTTGAAAAAGTAAGAGAACTAATTAAAAATGATTATTATGGGTCTTTTGTGTATTTAACACACTCTTTTTCTCCCTATTTTAGGTAAAGGATGAAAAACTAGAGTTCTATCTTACATGGCCGGATTATTTACAAAAAGCAACGCGTTACTCTGTTGGATGGTCTTACTTGCTCGCATGGATTGGAGTGGCGTTCACTTTGATTTCTAGCATATTCTTTATTTCCTCTTCTTTTTGCATTCGTAGAGAATTGAAAGAGATTCGACGACGTAATGAGAACTTAGGTAACAAAAATCGTATTAATTTGGAATCGTATGCTACTCTACAAGCTGAAGGAGGCCTTCGTGGCTTTTATTTAGCTCCTCCATCTCAACCTCCTCCATTACCCCTTGTCAATTATTACTCTGGGCCCTTCTCACATCCTCATTCCAATTCCTTTGATAATATTAGTCATGAAGATATTTACATGAATGGACTATTTAAGCCGAAGGAATTGGCGGATGCAAAACTCTAAAATATTATTTATTTATTTTTGCATCGTCACCCTTGATCTCTATGACAATGAGTCATTTCTCTTTCTAAATATCTACCATCAAAAATTAATTTATTATTCTTTTTCGTACATGTTTTGAATTAAGTTTATTTTTGTTCTTATCTCTTAGTAGCAATTAATTAACCAATAGAATAATTAAATATAATTCATTTTACCTCTCCCAACATAAAAAACGAACAAAGTAAAGAAATTAAAAGTTTTTACCCCAAAAAAATCTTTTTAACTTTTGCATTTTTTTTTTTTTTGAATTAATTAAAATATTTTATAAATTTGTCATATTTTTACTCAAACCAAACCTTTATTATTATTATTTTTATTATTATTTTCTAAAAGATTAACAATTTTTTTTACATAGGTATACGTATAAAAAAAGTTTAATTTTTCCCCTTTTAATATAGGACCAATTATATTTTTTTACTTTTTTTTTGTTTTACCAAAAAAAAACCCTGCAATATGTTGATTTCAATGTGTTCTTAATTATTAATACAAATGGTTGAAATGTGTTGACACTTAAAGGAATCCATTTACAACTACAAACTACATATATCAGAGGCTAGCAAATTTATGCATAGCAAAAAACTAGACAGCAAAATTCAGCTTTGATATATTTAATAAATCAAAAAATTTTCTTTTTAAAAATAAGCTCTATTAAACAAAACGAAAAATGTAAATATTACATTTTTTTATATATAACATGTACTGTTGTCTAGGAGCAGTAATATTACCATCCTTTGTGAGTCTTGAGCCAGGTCCGCCACATAACTACATGTTGGTTACATGTAGTTTTGGACTGCCTTCCTAGTAGTAACGACTCTTTAATTGCAAATTGACAAAAGTTTATGGAGTAATTCAATGGGTATTCATATATGTTGGCCGTATTGGAGGATGATAAATAAACTATCAAATATTATGAATTTAAGATTTGCTCCTATTCCTATTTCTTGTCATTTTTAAACGCATGAATGAAATGTTTTCCGGAAAACTTGTCCAGTTGTTTTAATAACACCATATATTATCAATAATTAACCCTCCAACATGGAGTCACACTTTTGGTTTATTATCCAATCTGTGACGTAAATGAAAGTGCTCAATAGAGAAATGTGTACTCTAGAAGTATGTAATTATAATCGTATTTCACTTCTTTTGCAATGTTTGTAGTTTTACCAAGTCAGTTTATGAGCTTTGTATGAATTGATATATTAATGTATAATATGCATCCATAAATAGAATTATTACTTTTAATTTCATGAGCCTAATATGTGATAAGATAATAAAAATGTCACTCTCATTTCTTGTTAGTTTATATACGATAAAAAATGTGTCTTTTCCTTAATTTTTGAACGATCCATGGTCTATTTATTCATTTATCATAATGTATATTCTATTAAGAGAGCAAAAACTGAAACGAAAAAAAAATAATTTATTACCTTTCAAGTCAAGAAAATGTAAAGTATTTGGGATTAGGGATCAACTTTCAGTCAGCCCTGACATTTGGAATGTTTACTTCCATTGATATCATTTGATAGTAAAATGTGTTTATTGTTTTTTGTTTTAAATAGAGAAAGCCTTCAATTTTATTTCCGTTCTAAGTACGAGAGTACTTCAATATTTTATCAAAAATAAATTGAAATATTATTTTCACTTTTGATCAGATCTCTGTGAAGCATTAGTTGAGAAACACAGATCTAAACTAATGTCTTTAAAAGAACTATTAAAATTCTGTACGTTTTTAACAACCGATAATTTATAGAAATGAGACTGATTTTAACTTCCATATTAAGAACTGATAAACGGAGGGGAACATTATCCAAGTCTTCTTCAGGGCTCATTTGGTTATTATTACATAAAGTTAGAAAAATAAGTATATATGTTAAATGGAAATGTTTATTAACACGCTCTAGAGGTCAGCAATAATTCCCTTGAGTCTAAGCTTTCTCTGTTTTTTCAAAGTTGATAAATATTGTAAATTACGTGAATACTATGTACGTTTTTAAAAATAACTGGATTTGATATCGTGTTAATGAACTCTAAGGCGACTAACATAACCTTTAAGCCTAACTGCTTGTTTCAGCAGCATATTTATAAAACAATAAAAAAATCAGCTTAGATATTTTGATAAAACAACCCAAACGGATAATATTTCAGAATAAGAAAAACGGGAAGGCTGAATGAAATTTGACGTCTAGTAGACGTTTGGAGATCGTCCATGTTAGAGAAGGCCTCGGAATACCTAGCATGGATAGTGTCTACGTATGATTTGATCACTTTTTTCAACTGTATTCCATAACTAAACATATACTTAGAAGTGGAAAAAATCTTTTATCAAAATCAGTGGATTTATTTAAAGATCGTTCGATTCCCAGGCTGAAATTTAAATACTTAAAATCCTATTTTTCAGGGGATGTACGCATAGTACCTATGTAGTGCTCAATCAAGGAGGAATATTTTTTTAATTGATATTTTCAAATTTGATCTATTATGCTTATTTTGAGGGCCGAAAGCGAGAAAAGTAAGTTAATTCTAACATTGTTTGGTTTCTTAAAATTCCCTCAACTTTTTTAACTTTAGCCCTTGAATACACAAACGTGCCTAATGCAGGCATTCTTGTAAATTACCTTCTGTTTAATCTTTTTACTAAATATTTTTTTACCCTTAGAGTCAATGTAGTTTAATAAAAGTGTTATCATTTTTAACATGACGAGCTTTTTTGTCCACTCTCAACCTTGTATCTCAAAAGGGAAAAGAAAAATTTAGAAAAAAAACTGGTAGCTATCCTTCCGTATTTTCCTTGATGCCAACTTTTTAATATTATCCAGAATTTACTATTGAGATATACTATAAATTGATAAATTCTACCAATTTAAACCAATCTTTAATACATGTATCATATTCGAAAATTCAAAAAATAGACGCGCAACCCTTGATTAAATATATTTTTATATATCAAAATAAAACCCTTTTTGAGGTCATAACACGTAGACTCAGCTGCTTTAAAACAAATGAGTCAATCCAAGGACATATATTTCTGGAATTATGGTAGATCAGTGATAATGAAGAAGATACAGAAATTGTGTTTATTTGTAATACAATTAATTTGATATTGAAAAATATGTCTGAAGAAAAGTTGCTTAACTAGCTTTGAACATACGAAGTTACTCATGATAATTAAACCTATGAAAATTTTAAAGTTACCTAAAATCAACGATGTTTGTTGAAACTATTGGATGTGAGGGAAATTTTTTTACATGTCTTTGACTATTTGAAGATCAATAAGATGTACAAAAGGTACACGTACATGACGAGATTTTTTGTCCACTCGCAACCTCGACTCACAAAAAAGGAAAAATATGGAAAAACAACTGGTAGTTACCCTTCTATATTTTCCTTGTTACCAACTTTTTAATATTGGGCAAAGTTATTATTTAGATGTACTATACATTGATGAATTATATCAATATACAAATCAATCGTTAATATTTATATAACATTCACATATTCAAAAAAAGGGCCTGCAATCCTTGATTTAATATATTTTCTATACACCAATATAATATATAATAATAATACCCTTTTTGAGTTCATAGCACATAGTGTCAGCTGCTTTATATCAAAAGAGTCAACTGGTGAAAAACAGCTGAAGGGACAATGCATAGTGTTTATGTTTATCCCAAAAAGCTCGTCATGGCAGAGCTAGGAAAAATATATTTTGCAATTACTTTTTTAACATAAAAAGTTTTTATATTAGTCAATATTAGAGCATTCAGCTCTACTGATAGTTCTAGGAAGATTGCCTGCAGGATACCCATTTTGGGATGTTGTACAGGCCTTTGAGGTATTTTAAATACCACCATAGGTGCTTCAATGAACCTAATATACTCGTCAACACATATACCTACCTTTTTAAATTGGAAACTTTGACAGTTCCTATCTATATTCAACAGTTTTTCTGATTTTTTCAAAAACGCGGAACATAAATAAGTATTTTTATGATGTAGTTATTATGGGATAAAATTTTCGCATTGACAACTTATTTTAAAAGTTTTATTTTCTTTCATTTAGTCTGTTACTTGTTTGAAGGCTTAGTCTCTCCAATCCCAAGAACCTAGTACAAGTTACTTTTCATAAATTTATAACATAAATATTTTCGAAGGTAAATATGAATAATTACTTCTGATTATGTAAATTTTTCTAAGGCCAATTTTCTGTGCACCTATGAATCCATATGGCACTCATACTACACAGTTAGGAATGTAGATAATATGCAAATCGGGCTTGTAAGAATGAAAGAAAGAGAAAATCATCCTGGTAACTCTGACAATTTGATGAATGTTGAGAGGGAAGCAGCTTGAGCTGTCATGACGTTTTACTGAGCTACAAGCTGCTATTCTCCTTTATATATACAACAATAAATAATAACATAGATGAGAGGCAGAAAATTAACTGAAATTGATGTCAGGAAATTATATATTTTTAACCAATAATTATACGAGGACTTGAGCCATTTTTGTGTACATTTTCTTTTCTTTAATAACCTTAATGCATATATTCCTTCATACGAGATCTTTACTATCAGGTAGATGTTCTCCCCTCAGTAATAAAGGAAAAATGATAACAGCTTTGAAAAACTAAAAGTACTGTTCGAAGAGCCAACTCCACAAAGTCTCGCATTCGGCATTTTGCATATTATTTACATTCATATAGATGACCTTCTCCCTGAAACAATCTAACAAGAAATGAACATAATTTCCAAAAAAAAACGTGTCAAGCGTTTTTCCTATTCTAATCACAAAACTGTATTTTTTCTCTTGAAAAGTCGCATCCCTAGATGTTTCTAAGAATGTATGTATTCACAGAACTACATCATTTTGAAAGGGATACTGGTTTAGAGTGGAAGATTATAATATGCAGGGTTCTTAGAAAAAACACCCCCCCCCCCCTTCCCCTTGCTTAACCACATCCTTATGTCTGAGAGCCGTTTGATGTATGAAACTCACCTTTAAATTAAAAATCAAGTAACGTCACTCATTTGATGAACCAGATACCCAAATTAATCTTTTGGCTCCGACTCCTTTGCAAATTATTTAAAGTTTTGAGTAACAAGGATTTGAAGCGTTCTGTGTTTACATTAATCGTTAAATAAATAACACTTTAATTAGTCAGATAGCGATTGATTTGCTCACGGAACCTCGACTTATTTATCATAAGGATAAATACGTCTGTTCAAATCTATTTTAGTGATCAGTTTCCATTCTTTCTTACAGAATCTGTCCTTGAGAAGAAAATTACAAAGACGTAAGTTACATATATGTATATGTAGCTAATCTTTAAAAGAATCCTCCTACTTTAACGTTCTTTTTTCTTAGTCTTATTAGAGGATCTAACAAATGCATTAATAATAGCTGCATCAAATATCCGTCAGATGCATTTTTGATCTCAATCCCCTTTTTTTATTATTATTTATTCAAACTAAATCATACCTATTTTCAATAATATCGATGTTTGATTGTGAAATATATGGGGAAAAAAAGATAATTTTTCAGTCATTGACTTCATCTTTTGCAACATCGCTTTAAATTGTGTACGAGGAAGTTTGAGTGACAATATGTTTTCATCATAAATATTGAATGGTGGAAGCACTTTTTGAATGTATTTGAAGTTGCTTAATGAGCATGAAAAATACCCGGGAAAATTTAGTTTTCTATTCATTAACTCAGTCATGGCGGATGAGACGTTTTAAGTTTAATCAAACACAATATCTATTGATCACACCACTCGAGACCAAGACATTAAGGAATGGAGACCAAGAGAATTTTGGTCTCTAGACATGACATTGAAACTTTGAAGGGGTCGATATCAAGACTTTGATGGGTCGAGATACAAAGAAGAACCAAGATGGATTAGATCCCAAGGCAAATTCCTACACAATAATTAATTTTGTGTATCACTAGTTTCGTGTTCCAATCCAGAAAATATTATATCTTTTCCCTCAAAAGTCCTTCACTTAAAATAAAGTAACGTCACTCATTTGATGAACCAGATACCCAAATTAATTTTTTGGCTCCGACTCCTTCGCAAATTATTTAAAGTTTTGAGTAGCAAGGACTTGAATCGTTCTGTGTTTACATTTATCGTTAAATAAATAATACTTTAATTAGTCAGATAGCGATTGATTAATTATATTGTTGACAAACTTGGATAAAACTCTGTCTTAATTTGTAAACTATTGAATCACTTATTATTATTGTTTAAAATGAGATATTGATTGTGTCTCTCGACATTTTTTTTTCAAAAAGAGAAAGAAAAAAGATCCGAACATCTTTAACTTTTTTGTGCACTCGCAACCTCGACTCTCAGAGGGGGGGAGGGGAATGTGAAAAAATAACTGGTAGTTACCCTTCTGTATTTTTCTTGTTGCCAACTTTTTAATATTAAAACATTAATATTAAAATAACAGTGTTTACGTCGCATAATGTATAAACTCTTGTTTTTTTTGTCCCAATTTATTATTGATATCCGATCGTATCAGATAAGAATTCTGAAGTAAGTCCTCAATTGTTCACTCCAATACTTATATAGGCGATGAATTGTGACTATACTCAAACACAGTAGGTCACAAAAAGGCAAATTAATTTGCCACAAAAACCTTTTCCAACATTCCACACACTAAACAAAAAGAGGAACGAATTATCTTCATTCGTTAGAATGAAGATAAATTATTTAAAAACTTGAGAGCCGAGTTAAATGACATCATTACATACTTTTTCAACTTCAGACGCCGAACTATTTTCAAAACTTGAGAAACCTAATCACTCATAGCTACATGTTTGTAGATTAATTTTGAAAATGATACAAAGTTATGAACATAAAAAACCCATCTTCTCCTTTGATATTCCAGTTACTTTGCTATAGATCTTAAAATTAGTACTTGATAAATTATCGATTCGAATCGTTAATTTTCTACTCGACTCAAATTACGAGTTAATTTTAATTTATTTTTGAGTCGGTTTCGATTTTTAATCACTCATCCTAAACAAATTATTATAATAATAACTCATTAAAAGTTTAAGTACGAAATTTTTTACTTCAAAGTCCTATCACTATTTTATAAATCACTTAATATTAGGATCAAACCTGTTTTATATTACTAAAATATTATAAATTAAAATTCCAATAAAATAAAGACTGTCCAGAATAAGTTTTTCTCGGCATAACCTGAGCAAGTTTGAAGACTTTGGATTTTATTTTTATTTGTAATGGTTATTAAATATAAGAATGATTATGAAAAGACTCCAAGATTCTCTCAAATGGTTTTTTTAATATGAAACCAAACATACGACCTATTTGGAAGAGCCAGAAATGTTTGACTGGGAGCTTTAATTTCTATTATAAAATAATTCGTGTTCCATTTTCTTAAAACGAGGCAAACTGTGTTATACTTTATTTCTGTATTGTTTTACAGAATCCTTTGGAAAGATTAATTTGGAACATTCATTTATCTCCCGTTACCTAATGACTAACACATAATTTAACTCTCTTTAAAAGCAAAATTACATTTGTACGGATCAAATATTGGAATATTAGCGATAGAAATAACATAATTAGTTTTTTTTAGTAACAAAGTCACCCCATTACTAAAAACAACAACTTTACTTTGCTTTGAGAATAAAAAAACTTTTAACATAACGTATTGTAAAATTAGGAAGGTCCAAAATCTCATTTATTATTTAGTAAAAATAAAAGTTGGTTAAGTAACTACTACATAGTTACACGTACTTCGTTACTTTTCCTAAGTTACTTGCCCAATTCTGGTTGAAATATAATACTTATTACCTCTTTGTTAGTTCCAATGAACTAAACTCTGGATATTATTTGTAGACTGATAAGGTGCAGTTTCCAGGACAAAGGATATGGATTCACCCATTGAATGCTCAGATTGTTATTGTAATGTATTACAAAAAGTACAAGGGGGAGTTGTCAGATATGTTCTTTTGATGAACATATCTCATCAAACGTAGAGTCAAAAGCTGACAAAACATCATCTAAAAGGAATTAATAGTGTATGTACAGAGATAAAATAATTGATGGATTCAAAGCACTTTTCGACATTTCGACACGTATTTTTCTGATGAAAATTAGACTCGGTTGTCGCTATACCAGAGTTCATTGACAAGTAAGGATCCAAATATTTCACAGAGTATCATTATTCATTCGTTAGTATCACACAAATCCTCATCTTGAAAACATATTCCTTTGATTCAACCAAATTTCGCAATTCCATGCTATTACATATATCTCACCCTTTCCTATAATCTATTTTGTTCTTACATAGATATTTGACCATAATCCCATTATAAAACTTAAAAGATCTATAATCACGTCGAGCTTTTTTTTGCACTCGCAACCTCGACTCACAAAAAGGAAAGGAAAAATTTGGAAAAACAACTGGTAGCTATCCTTCTGTACTTTCCTTGTTGCCAACTTGTTAATATTTGGCAGAATTTATTATATAGATATACTATATATTTATAAATTCAACCAATCACAAACCAATCGTTACTACTTGCAATATATTCAAATTCAAAAAAGGGCGCGCAATCCTTGATTTAATATATTTTTTATGCATCAAAATCATAAATAATAATAACACCCTTTATGAGCTCATAACACGTAGAGTTAGCTGCTTTAAATCAAAAGAGTCAAATGATGAAAATCAGCTGAAGGGAGAATACAGTGTGTTTTTGTTTATCCCAAAAAGCTCGTCGTGAATATTGTAAAAAAAAAAGAAGATACTTACAATTTATTTATGACGTATGGGTTTATGACTTTGAAAAGGGAAGGAAAATGACGTTACTCCGTAGACACCATGAGAATTTTTTTATTCCTAATTTAGAAATCATGATATTTCCCTATATTTATTAGGCAATCTGGAACAAAAAAGTACATACAAAAAATAGCACCATCTTTTAGCTCTAAAGCTATATAAAATAAGTTGTTTGATAAAATAGAAAATAAATTCCATCAATATGCAAATCATAAACGTGACCCTTACCTTAGTTATATGTATATTTTTTTAAAGACAGAAGAATAAGAGAGGGAAACAAAAAAAAGAACTTTACGCTCTAGACGCCGGCGACCACGTAAATTTTTTTCCCCATTTCCAATAATT
Source organism: Lepeophtheirus nordmannii (assembly GCA_963680855.1). NCBI lineage: Eukaryota > Metazoa > Arthropoda > Copepoda > Siphonostomatoida > Caligidae > Lepeophtheirus > Lepeophtheirus nordmannii. The sequence continues at coordinate 2,050,259 of OY804519.1, forward strand.
GGTTTAAACACATTTTGTAGAGCACCCTCTATTGTAGAATTTGATACATATTTTGTCCTTCAAATACCCTTGAAGTCCTCCTGTATAAATGTATAAATTATAATAAATAATAATAGATGTGTAAGTACATTTATCATCGTCAATGTACGTCCCTATGTATGTATAGTAGTGTGTAAGTACAAAATACAATATACAATATAAAAAAAGAAGTTCGCTACTGCATTCCTGTTCTGGACAGATCATTTTCTAGTTGAATTATTTCTAAAACATTATGTGTATGTGTGTATAACATGGTCGGAGTAAGGCAAAGACAGAGAGAGAGAGAGAGAGAGATGAAAAAAAGGAGGAATAGGGAGATGGAGAGGGGGGGGGGGGGAAAACAATTTTTTTCCCTTTTTCTCCTGGATTTTTTTTTATTATATTTCAAAAAATCATTCAAAAGCAGAAATCAGGACTCTGTTTCTAAATACATATTATTATATTATATAAATGTATTATTATAACATAATATATATTGTACATAAAGTAACATTCTAGAATTGATAGGTACCATGTTATTCTACTCTGTTGTTCTTTTTTTAGGGCTAGATCCTCATAACTCATAAGTCCCTCCGTAATCCTTAGAAGAATGCATGGAACACACGTCGTCTCTTTGTGGTTGACATCATGGATAAGGTATATTAGAGTAGTTGCAAGAGATATATTCACTTGATTAAATACTTTTTTCATTTGACTTAGGGAGCAAGAAGAGGAGGCAGGAGCAGCTGTCCAGGACCTTCGTATATACATATAATATATTAACTGTATAACATTTCTAGGATTAATTTCGCTGGAGGGCAACTGAATATTTTGTCAAAGCAACATACATACATACATATATATAAATGTACATCACCGAAAACAAGAGCCTAATATATGTAATGTGTACATATTACAACATATTATTTATATTCAAGTTCAATGAAGCGACTTTAATTGTTTCACACATTGAATTTGTAATCATGTCTCACATCTCTGTAAATCCCATGTCAACCGTTTAGAACTTGCTCTAGAGCCCCATACATTTACAACCATTTAAGGTGCTTTGTATAATGGAAGGCACGTTTTTTTAAAAAAAAATACGTTTACCTTTAATATAGATACATACATGTACATTTTTGTCTTGAATGCAAGGATGTCCTTGCGTAGACGACTCCCGTAGTTACTTATCACTATTATTATGCACATTATGTATTTACAGATCTGGATGTACATCAGCTGTAGGATTCTTTCAAAACTGAATAGGGAAACTAAAGCGATAAAGAGACCTCCTCCTGTTATATATTATATTATATTAGTCTTAATTGTTATTATTATAACAATGCTAATAAAATTGTGATGGATGGGACTGAATGGTCAGATCTTACAAAGAGGTGTGACGTGTTAATGTATATATATATATATATATATATATGAAACTCATGTTGTAATAAAGAAAAGTAGAAAAATGAGGTGAGGACGTAAAAGGACTATCAATGAGATGAAGTTGACTTTGATGATGGATCCGTTTTTCCTTCAGAAAATGGCTTTGTATCAAATTTAGTATGAGTATTTTTTGATATATATATATATATATATATATATATATGTATATTAATAATAATTGTATCTAAGACGTATATATATATATATACAATATGTTAGTGATTGATTGAATTCAAGCTTTTAAATAACAATTACATAATATATTTAGGTATATGTACACATAATGGATGATTACAACACATGAATCACGACGTGGATATATATATATATATATATATTAATATTATATTATGATAATTAATTTATATACATAGAGAGAAGGATTCCCCATGAATTATTCCATCAACGTCTTTTGAGTATCGATCGATCCCTTTGAGGTTATTGAAGGATGCAAACACGTTCCTTGGCTGCTCGAGAGTTCCCTGTAAATAAAGAAAGAACGGCGTAGGGTAAGAATAGGGAGAAATGTATGAATGTATATATATAAATAATAATAATAATAATACTATGTATGGTTGGTTGTATCTGGAAGTGACACATTCCATTTTAACCACCACCACTACCAACGATGACAACAACTACTACTCCTCACGTTTAGCAGTCGTTGTATATATATATATATATATATATATATATATATATATATATATATGTATTTATGTATGTACATTGAGTAATAATAAGGAGAAGAACAACAATAAAACCAATCACATCAAATGTTATTATCCTTTTTATTGAATGGAATGGGAGCAGTGTTGGACACACGTTACTTAGGAAAAATAATAATAAAATGCACTCCTTACTCTATAGTTACTTGGCCAAAAGAGTAAAAGTATTTAGTTACTCGTTTGTTTGTTTTTTTACTCAATTATAAACAAAATCTGATTCTGAACCTTTTATTGGATTTAATATATTACATATCACCATGAAAAAGTTGTAACGAGCAGAATGAATATATATTATATATGACATACGATAAATCATTTATTCAATGTTCTTTCTTTCTTTTTTTTTCGCAACACGGTCTTATAATGGAAAAGAAATCAATCGAATAAGTTACTCCGTTATAGAAAAGCGAATCCTTGTTTATTTGTACATATATATGCATTTTAATTTTGATCACTTGCCTTAACTCTGATGTATTCAAATGATACTCAATGAAATATAATTTAGATGCCCTTTACAAATTGGGCGCAAAAGTCGTGTCATTGTGGAGGAATCTTTGCTAGTTGACGTAATTATAAGTAAGTATGAGGTACTGACTTCATCACCAGTCAATCCCATCTACATACATATGTTGGAAGTACGGACATAAAATGTGAATATGAGTAATATATAATATGTAATTTAATTAAGAAAACTTGCCTATTCTCGTTTCATGAAAGATACCTTTAAAGTTTTATCAAAATGAAGTATTTTATTACTACATACATACATATATATATATATATATATATATATATATATATATATATATATAATATCAGTAACAGTTTTAAAATTCGGAACGCTATTGAATAAGGGATGATAGCAGAAAGGAAGTCTCATAATAAAAACCGATAACACGCTACTTTGAAGTATAACTCTTGAGTATTTGAATAGAAAGCTAAGCTGACTTCCAACTAAATATTATGTAATATCTTTATAACTAAAAGAAGAAAACAAATTAGTGTTCTCAGTAGGAGTCAACAGGCTTTATATTAATGCCTAAAAAGAATAATTACTTATTCTAAGAAAAAACTCTGGAATGAAATATGTATTGATTACTGTACTGGCAGCTAGGATTATCATGATTTCTGCAAAAAAACAAAAAAAAAAAAAAACACTTGGTACGACAATTGCTGACAAGAATGACCTAAAAGTAACTGACGCTTAAAATTAATTATTTACATTATTTGATATTCGTTATTCTACTTACATATATTTATAATTAATTCATAAAACTATAAAAGGAGTCGGCCTTTTTTTTAGGATGAGTGCAAAAAAAATTATAGCTACTTAAATTTTTTATATATATTTCAGTTAAAATGACTCCTCAATCACTCTATGTATCTTTAAAAATATGATTTTAAAGAAAATATGTAAAAGAAAAAGCAATGACACCAAACATAAGTCGACTCATGAACATTCTTTTCAGACAGATTAGGAATTGTAATGGAAATCATATTATTTTTGTACGACATAATTGTTCATTGTTTTTTAATTGCATAAAAATATCTTTTTATTTCTACAGAGATTTTGAATCTTGGTCTTTTGTGTATAGATCAGGGGTGTCAAACATACGGCCCACGGGACAGAACCGGCCCGCAGTATAATTTGAAAATGGAAAAAATACATAAAAGACATGGATTAATTTTTTTAATTAAATGTAATTCATGAAGACATGATGATATTTTGGTTATTTATAGCTAAGTATGCTATAATTTTAATGGTCCGGCCCACGATGTCTACCAAGGGGTCGTATGTGGCCCACGATGTGAAATGAGTTTGACACCCTGGTATAGATGTTACGTCAGAGCCAATAGATCTCTCATTCAACTGAAACAAGTGTTATTTGTCATAAAACCAGCAATTTCATGAATAAATATACATATATAATGATATGTTCGAACAAATGAAAACCCTGGTATTGGCACTTCCTTCGATAACAATAAATAATACTTAACGGTCATTTGAATTCTTACTCGACCAATGAAATATACATCGAATGAAATAGTGAACTCATGTTCTGAACCATATTTACATATTATGTACATATTTTGATCAAACACCCCTAAATTGAACATGCTTTGAAAAAAAAGCCAAAAAAACCTTTTTATCATCACACTTGTGTACTGTTTCTCAAGCAGCTGTTTTCTTTCTTAATGCACCATCAATTGATTGTTGTATTTTAATATGTAAAGGAAAGAATGACTTGACTCTTTGTACACATCTGAATCCAGGTTCTTTTCTTCTCAATATGATGGGTTCTATTTTCATTCTTTATTATATATACATATATATAGTTGGTATTATTATTATTCAGATCTGATAATGACACTCAATGAATTCATTGGCTCCAGAAGATTTAACCTCATTCCTGTCAAAAACAGAGTCTTAGACACTGAAATCTGCTCCTCTTATTTTGGCTAGGAATAAATATATGTATACACATTTATGAAAGTAATGATATATTTTTAGTAGAGAGAGAGAGTGAATAGCAACCGAATTTAATTATTATTACTCCTATCAAATAAATGAACAAAGAAAATAATAATAATAATAACGAGAACAGGAGGGGAAAGGAATCAGATGGTGCAGCTACTCAGTCCTCATTGTTCTAGCTAACTTTTGATATCCTCCCCCAACACTCTTGATGCAACATGATCACGAAATTCAAATGAGATGAGTAATCCTAATGCAAGACAATATGATCCTATTTGACTCTCTCAACCTTTCATCCCTGAATTAGCTGGTAGATACACGACGAGCTTTTTGGGATAAACAAAAACACACACTGTATTCTCCCTACAGCTGATTTTCATCATGTGACTCTTTTGATTTAAAGCAGCTGACTCTACGTGTTATGAGCTCAAAAAGTGTATTATTATTATTTATGATTTTGATGCATAAAAAATATATTTAATCAAGGATTGCGCGCCCATTTTTTGAATTTGTGAATATGATACAAGTAATATTAGTATTGGTTTTGATTGGTAGAATTTATGAATGTATACTATATCTAAATAATAAATTCTGCCTAATATTAAAAAGTTGACAACAAGGAAAATACAGACGGGTGGCTACCAGTTGTTTTTCCTAATTTTTCTCTTCCCTTTTGAGATTCAAGATTGCGAATGCACTAAAAGCTCGTCGTGAATGCTAACACAAGACGATGTGATCCTATTTGACTTCTCAACCTTTTATCCCTTAATTAGCTGGTAGTTAGTATGTAGTAGCCAATTTTTTTTCTCATTCAGGGAACGGTTCTTCATTTAAAAGTATATCCATGGATTGTATCAAGAGTGCACCATGTTGAAAGAATAGAGTTATTTATCAAATAAAATGGACAAATTTTCAAAAAAAATCTGAAGGAAACATCAACTCCAATGGCTTTCAAAATAAAAAGAAACTAAACAACTATGTACAATGTATAATTGTACAACTTTATGTCAAAAGAAAACATTGATATTTGAATAAAATGAAATGAGTATGCATTGAAAATCTCTATGAAATGACTATATAGATTATTAAAATTCATTTTGTTCTGAATGAATTAGAGTCCAGTAATGAGGAATTATTGGAGATAAATAATACTTTGCAAAAGATAGTAAAAGGGAAGAAGTCCTTTTATTTGTGGGATTCATTCTGACATTCAAATTGCAGAGCAGGTATTCACCATTTTCCTAAATCTTAATAGATTTGTCTGTTTATGCTTCCTTCAAGATAGCTGACTTTCACAATGATCCCGTCACATGTAATATCTCTGTACTTACAACATAGAAAAAATATAGAGATTACAAGGATTTTTAAGTGACTCCTTGGCTAACTTTGGGTAGAGAGAGACTCAATATTCTGATCTTAAAATGTTTGACACAGCCGTTGTGCTTGGTCTACTTTTAATAGTAATCTAAATAATAAATAGTCAATAACTGTTAGGCCTATTAAATTTATGTTTATTTTGGTGTAGAGGGTCAATACTAAAGCCCAGCCTTTTTCATGCGTACTCACACCTCTATATTCTTCCTTCTCTATACTTATTCAAGATCAATTTAGATCACTAATTAGAATGAAAAAACTCATCAATGGTTGAGCAAAAATAAACACATATATTGGTATGTTAATGGAATAAACATCACACCAAGGAGTTATGACGCCTAACAAATACATGATTCTAAAATTGCATGCAATAAACTCATTTTTATCAAAAACGTAGGTATTCATTGGAGGAGATGAGGTAATAAAGAATAATATTTAGCTCCTATTTGTGGATGATTGAATACTTGTACATACATACATATATTATTATTATTATATTAGTAGAATGATGATGATGTAAAAATAAAATAAAGAATGAAAGAGGGAATAGAAGCGAGAAAGAGAGAGAGAGAGAGTAGTCAGCTGAAGGGGGGGGGGGAAGATGAAGAAATAGCAGTAATAGTAATAATAATAAAAGAAATTGAAGCAGCTTGGCGAATAATATTTTTATTAAATTTTGTGAACATATTATTTTTATTGCCCTCAATAAAGAAAGGGTTATGATTGTGGGATGAGTGGGTTTATTATTATACATAAATAAGGAGGGACTCTGACGTAGGGCTATGACGTCATATCTCCATTAAGAGCATGGATGATGCTCTTTCTCTAATATGAATGACGGATCATTATTATCCGTATTATTAAATGAGACTCATTTGATGAGGAGGAGAGTATTATGAAGAAAATGAAGGGAAGGAGAGAGGGGGAGGGGAGGAATGTCTACTGAGATTATAAAAAGTAGTATTCACGTCGTTTCTACTGTAAATATGCAACAGCGGGTATCAAAATTAAAAAATAGAAAGAGAAAAAAAAAACGAAGAAGATTCTTTCCCCACCAGTTGGTGTTGACAACTTTGTATACCATAAAGAAGACGATAATGATATTTTCTCTCTCTTCTTCTTCCTCTTCTTCAAAAGGAAGAAGTAAAAAAGTAGATAAGATAAACTCAAAAAAACAAGAAGAAAAACATGATTTCATCAACTTTCTCTCTTCTTTATTCCTATCCCTCCCCCCCCCCCTTCCTCCTTCCCAACTCCTATCTATTACTATAATAGTAATAAAACATTGAAAAAATAATAAGTCAATTACACACATCTATATATCATAATAAGAGAAGTGAAAAAAGAGTCATTCCCAGTGAGCGTAAAAAGCACGCCTGAGATAATGTTGTATAAATAAAAATATCTACTGATATGCTGTTGAGGAGGGAATAGTAAAGCTATTATCTCTGTGCTATTATATCCCAGAGTAGCTTTTATTTAATCCATTTGGGGCACATTGGGGCAAAAAAGAAGTCATTTCCCAGTTCATTTTTGTTGTTGTGTGTGGCATCTTTTCATTTAAACACTCAATTAACTCATTTGTAATGTTAAAATGTATCCATTAAATTTAATAAAGGTGTTGTTCCCTACGCAAATGAAAAAAAAAATGATGACAGCTTGAATAAACAAATAGCTATTAATAATACATGCAAGCATTTGTGTGTGTGAGAGAGAAATGAGCTACTCTTTCTATTTTACTCCTTGACCAATGGTTATTACATTGTAATTATGTATACCATTATAGTTCAATGGCATTTTCAAAACATCAACTTTGTACTTTTTCATTAGTTGTCAATTTTTTCTATCCCTCTGCACTTTGCATTTTTAATTTATTTGTTTTGGCCTGGATTTCATGTCCCAGACTTTGAGGGCTCAAATTGAGACGACCTCAGCACACCTTAAAAATTAGTCTCTAGAACTGATTTTGAGAACCACATGACCTAACCCCTACTATTAAATAAAAGCAATGGGAAGGAATGCTCCGTAATTAGGTAGTTGATGTTTAACTTCACACCTTTTTTTATTTATCTGTTTCAGGATGGATTGAAAGGTTAAGAGAGTCAATAAGGATCAATTCCTGGTCCTCATAGAGAATAATTTATCTTTATGGGTATTATTTGTTGTAGATTTGATTGCATCCCTACTCCTACTACTAACCATTAAAGTGATATAAGGTAACTTTATGTAACAATTTTTAGACATGGGCAAAATGTTGAGATAGTTTTGAGTTTAAGGAAGAAAAGAAAAATATCAGGTGGTACTTTCTCCTTGAAAATAAATTTGAACCCAGACTTCTCAGTATCGTTATAATTTCTATAATACTAAGTAGCTCTTATGTATCATTTAATATTGTCAAATAACAATCAGCAGATCCAATGTAGAGCACCCAAATAGTAGTTGCGGACGTGCTTTCTCACCTCAACAAAATACCCATCCCTAGGAATGTAAATATTATGCAAAATGCCGCGTGCGAGATTTTGTGGAGTTGGCTCTTCGAACCAAACGGCAATTTTTTTAAGCGTGCGAGTAGTTCTCAAAATGCCTGTTAGTTGAAACTCTATACAATATTTAGGAATGTGAGTAATATGCAAAATGCCGAGTGCGAGACTTTGTGGAGTTGGCTCTTCGAACAGTATTTTTAGTTTTCCAAAGCTGTTATCATTTTTCCTTTATTACTGAGGGGAGAACATTTACCTGATGGTAAAGATCTCGCATGAAGGAATACATGCATTAAGGTTAATAAAGCAAATAAAATGTAAACAAAAAGGGCTCAAGTCCTCGTATAATTATTATTAGTTAAAAATATATAATTTCCTCACATTAATTTCAGTTAATTTTCTGCCTCTCATCTATGGTATACATAATGTTATTATTTATTATTGACGTCTTCATTTGTAGATATAAAGGAGAATAGCAGCTTGTAGCTCAGTAAAACGTCATGACAGCTCAAGCTGCTTCCCTTTCAACATTCATCAAATTGTCAGAGTTACCAGATTGACTTTCTCTTTCTTTTTATTTTACACACCCCATTTGCATATTATTTACATTCCTACCCATCCCTACCTAATACTAGCTATTATTAATATAAAGTAACTTTATCTTATTGTCATTTTATTTTATGTTAGGTTCAATTGTACAATGACCATATTCATTGTACAATGACCATATTCATTGTACAATGACCATATTCATTGTACAAGTTACAATCCAGAAAGAAAAGAAACTAAGAACTGAAATATTTTAAATGAATACCTCAACAATACAAATGTAGCCTGAAGAGTCCAGATAACGTTTAATTGGTCCCGCTGGATCATGAGTGTAGTTGACTTAGAGGACGGTCATGGATTTTTTGTAATCCCAAGAATGTGTCCCCCTCCTAAGATTTATTTGATTTAATTATTGAAATTAGATGTTCGGGAAGCTAATGGAGTACTTTTTGGACTTGTTTGATGACAAGAACTAATTCCATGACATGTAACAGCTAAATCTTAATTACAATCTTAGATATATATTTGTGACCCCTTTGGGGGTCATGATAATTTTCAGTAATGGAACCATTGTATTAAAGTATTTAGTCTAGAATTCCGGGGTTCCCCTGTAGATTATGCGCACTAAAAAGACTTACTTTGTCAAATACTCTATGTGGCCCCCACTTGAAAAAGAAGAAGACAAGTAACTTTATAACTCAACAAAGAGAACGAAACTGTTTACATTTCCATTGTTCCTCAAACCTACATAATTTGTCTCTGTTGTTTCCCTACAACACAAGTAGTATATATACATAATACATTATTTAATCTCCCCTCTATACATATTATATATATATATATATAAATACGTATGTTCTCTGAGTACAGACGGCTTATTTTTCTAATAGTCGTATAATGTGTGTATTTATATATGTATATATAAATATAAGGGACTATAATAACACACACATATACATACATATATTTATATGTGACTCTAAGCAAATTTATATTTCCAATTCAATAATAATAAAAATAAAATTCAATAATCTATATATATATATGTGGAATTATTTTATTTCTTTTTGCATTTTTTTTTCTCTCTTCCCCTATTTTCTTTCTTTTTAAAATAAGGAATAAATTGATTTTTTTTAAAGAAAATCATAACAGGAAATAAATTTATACCTACGATTTACATACATATTATATATGTGTCAAGTCAACAAGAAAGCAAGTTTGTGTTTTTAAATATTGAAAAGGTGAAAATCCACTTTTAGTAGTTTTTTTACTTCATAAATATAACGGCCAAATATTTATGAGTCATTTACAGACCTATACCGCACGGTTTTTGCTAAAATGTCACTTTATATCGAGAAAGCAAGGATTGTTGTCAATCGAACAAAATAATCGGATAAATGTGTCGACTGCATGTGGAGTCGAGTTGGTCCCTGAAAGAACGTCTATCTTCTTCATAGCCCCAGAGATTTATTTAATGGCTGTAGTAGATTTTTGCCTCTAGTACAGTTGCAATTATTGGAGTCATTATTTAAATAATCCAAATATACTATTAATACAAACGAAAGAAAATGTCTTCAAGAATATGAAGTCAGTTCTAACTCATTTTTGAAATATTTCAGATAAACTTGGTTTCTTGTTGACTTGAATCATATATTTTAAGTAGTACAAGCTTGGATATATAATAGTTTATACATATCAGTAAGTCTCAGAGCGTTTTATTTCATTATAATACGAATCAACTACCTACATATAATAAATTGATGTGATCATTGAATTTTGATCCATTCAAAATGACTTTATTATTTCATAATTATGTACATATGTGAGCTCTTATAACTGTATAACGTACAATAGAAAAACTAAACTTTAAATTTGACATTTATGTGCAATGTTTTATACCATTTTTAGAATACATTTTCTTATCAAATTGCCTATAAAACTTGGCATTTATTTAACAATTGCATTTAATTTAGTATGCTAGTCAGTGACTGTGAAAAGGATATTTAATCAGATAAACAAATCTGCAGAGTCTTTAAGTTAGAGATGTAGTTTTAAGATCGATATCGACTCTTTCAAAGTTTGTTTCTTGGTGTACAGGCCAAAGCAAACGTAACATTTTTTTAATAAATTCATTGATCTTAAAATCTTGGTATTATCTTGGTCTCAAACCCTCAAAGCCTTTGTCACGAGGTATGTAATCTTGACTACAATACCACTCTAAGAAGTATCAAGGGGCTCTGAACTATAGTATAAATAATTTGATTTTTGATTTCTTATTTGGAAGCTTCTGGAGCTAATATTAGATATGGGTACTGGATTTTGAGCTAACATTTTATTTATATCTTTTTTTCCATTTCATCTCACTAATGATGGAACTGGTGTCCTCTAAATATTTTAATACAATGGTTCCATAACTGGAAATTATCATGACCCCTAAAGGGGCCACAAATACATCTCAGGTTGTAATTAAGATTTAGCTCACAGGTGTCAAGAAATGCTCATTAATTAGTCCCTGTCATTCAACAAGTCCAAAAAGTACTCCGTTAGCTTCCCGAACATCTAGTTTTAATCATTCTACAGTAAATAAAATAAATCTTGGGGGAGTAAGGGGGGGGGTCGAACATATTTTTGGGATTACAAAAAATCCATGTCCGTCCCTATACTCATGATCCAGCAGAGCCAATTAATAATAATCTGGGCTCTTTAGGCTACATACATATCTATTATTGAGGTATTCATTTAAAATACTTCAGTTCCTCGTTTCCTTTTCTTTTTGGATTCCAACTTGTACAATGAATTTGGTCATTGTACAATATTTTAAAATTATTATGTAGGGATGGGTATTTTGTTGAGGTGAGAAAGCATGCCCACAATTACTATTATTTGGGTGCTCTACATTGGATCTGCTGATTGTTATTTGACAATATTAAATGATACATAACAGCTACTTAGTATTATAGAAATTATAACGATACTGAGAAGACTGAATTCAAACTTATTTTCAAGGAGGAAGTACCAACTGATGTTTTTCTTTTCTTCCTTAAACTCAACACTATCTCAACATTTTGCCCATGTCTAAAAATTGTTACGTAAAGTTACCTTATATTACTTTAATGGTTAGTAATAGGAAGGAGTAGGGGGTGGGGGAAGGGAAAACATTTGATACTCCTGTAGTTAGTTAGTATCATTACATAATTTATTATTTAGTTACTTTAAATGATGTACATATTATGCATAAGACTATAAGAAATAAATGCAATGCGAATCAATAGCAATAAGTATGTATCTCATAATAGTACTCTACTCCTTCTTGGATGGATGTTGTTTTTGATTCTTTTTTGTTAGATGATATTATTTTATTATTATTATTATTACTATTATATGATATGAAAAGAATATAAAAATAAAAAATCCCGCACATATCCAGATAATTTATTATCATTTTTTTTTCCTTCTCTTTTAAGACCATAACTTGCATATGACAATCTTTCTCTCTCTTTCTCTCCCCACCTACCCTCACTCTTTTTGGTTAAATTCTAATACAACCTAATATATGTATGGTTGTAGTTATACCATTAATATTAAATCATAGGGACTCTGTCTAATTGCTCCCCCATAAGGTCCACGGAAAGGTCCAAACATCCCCTTCTATTAAGGAGTTGACTCTATGTGAATATGAATGAGATTCTATACATAGAGCACTAGTTAGAAAGAAAGAAAGAAAGAAAGAAAGGAGTTAATTACTTCATTGATTTACGATGGTATGAAGAATTTATAGAAATTTATTAGTTTATGTAGAGATTACATTACATAAGGATATGATTGTAAAATAACGAGACTTCTTAATGTCTTCACGTAGAAAAAAAACACACACGTAGTTGGGTAGAACATAAATTTAAGGGTAATTAAAAGCACCTGAAACACACCACAGTTTGGGTCAAATAGATTTACTTTTTATACTCATATACCATTATTTTTTTTCTTCTTAAACGACTTTTTTAGCGAGGAGGGGGGGGGGAAGGTATTTTATTGCCTACCAACCTTCCAATTTTGAAATGCCCAAAAAACACATCTCTTTTATCAGACCCTGAATAGTAGGTAACAGTCTATGCAGTGTTAAATATTCTGATGTTCAGATATATGTATTGAGCGATGTAATTCTGTCTCTGTGGAGTAGTCCTGAATTGGTCACATAACAAAAAATTGATGACAACATTGATTGTGATTTTAAATGAAGGAAAACTTTACTGAAATACCCGGGTTTGTAAAAGTTGATTTAAAATCATTATTTGAAATTAAAGCAATTTTATTCCACAGTAGGATTTTGGTCAATAAATGAGTTACACTTTTACTGAGATCAAGACAGTATTCAAAACTTATAGGGTTTAACACCATGACGAAACTCAGGCTTGTAGAAATTGATCTCGAGAACCAATTTACTATTCCACGGTCTAAGACCGAAATATCGATCAACAATTGTAGATGTAATTACTTCAGTCCGGATCACTTTAGAAAAATCAGACTCAAATCGAGTCTCAACACTTCAGAATACTTACAACCAGTATACTTACAAACATTTAAGCCGTATATAAACGTACATATAATATATATGTATGTTCATATGCTCATCAAAAGAAGGACGATTTTTATTATTATTGTTATTGCTGTTGTGTTAATCATTATTCAAAAGCCATTCCTCTACGGATGGTTTTTTTAGCCTCTTTCTCTCTCTCTTTATGGTTATGAATGGTTGAAAGTCTCCGCCTTGCGGAGAGAGAGTTTAAAAAAAAAAGAATAAGACAGGAGCGGCTCTCGACCAATGAAAAGGAGATAGAACCACCACCCAATGGTTGTGTATATGTTCTACTCACCATACTACTACTACCATAAAGAGAGGGAGAAAAAAAAGAGGCGCTGAAAAATAATACCATTCATAAGACAACCACTTGGCTACTAAAAAAAAAGTAAATTTTTAAATCAGATTCCTCATAGTTGTTAACCAACTGTGATCCCGTTCTGAATGATGTTCCCAATTTATCAGTCAATATATAAGAGTTTAAGCTATGGAGAAGCCTCTCCAGTGGCTAAGAGTCAAGTTTTGAAATTGGAGCCTTCGTCAGAGCAAGGCTCACAAGACGAGGAGCCTCCGGGGGATGATGAGCGGATTCCTCCTCCTGGTGGTGTTTGTGGACTCTCCTCCAGTTCTTCACACCCTGGTAAAGAGAGTCCTGCACCCTTTTTGAAATTTAGTGTGAATGCCATACTCTCTCATTCCTCATCCTCCTCGTCCTCTTCAGCGGGGATCAAAAGTCACAAGTCGGATGACGAAGAAGAGGAGGAAGAAGACGAAGAAGAATTAGAGGAGGAAGATGAGGATCGAAGTGCGGAAAAACAGGCGGAAGAGGAGTTGAAACGAAGGATCAATTCATCTTTTTTTAATACTGGTAAGTGAGTACTGACTATGTCCTTGCATTGAAATGTAGAGAGTCCTTGAAACATTGTTTTGTTTTGAGTTAAATCAAATTTGAGTAAATAAACTTTAAGAGGAAAAGTTTGAAGAACTCTTGTAGTTGTTGTTGCTACTCGTGAATCCTAGTATCAAAACCAAGATAGAAAATCTCACTAATAAGGATCATGAGTACTTATTAGTCACAGGATTCAAAAAGTTGAGTTGAACTTGCAACTCGAATCAAAAGCAAAAATGAATTTAAATGACTCAACATTTTATAGTTGTTTTATGAATGAAGGTCTATGAATCGAAAGAACTTTTAACAAGTTACTTGACACGATTGGTAGATTTGCTCCTAGTTCTGTGACTCAATTCCTAAGCATCTCTACTCTCTATTCAATTTATTTATTTCGAGCCAAAGGTGTAAAAAGCCACTGTTGATCTTTATTGGTATTAAAAAAAAACCAAAAATATCTTAATTAGTCATTAAGTCAAACTCTTCCTCTTCTTTTTTCCCCCCTTTCTCTCTCTCTCTCTCTTTCTTTTAAGTGATGATATTTTATTTTTTTGAAGTGTTCTTCAAATTAGAAGTGGATTATTTAATATACATATATTTTTATTACACTTTTGTTTTTATTCATAGTATCTAGTCCATTCTTGTCATGCTCTGCTGTGGTAAATCCCATACCAAAGAAACCATTTCCAAATCGACCTCCACATTCTTATCTACATCCCAATAATCCCTCCTCACGCCCATCCTCTTCCTCCTCACCCTCACTTGCATCCACACATTCCCTTCAATCCCTCCTCTATCGACATCCTTATCTCACATCTCGTAAGTACTCTTACACTCATATCAAATCCGTCAGAAATATCGATTAACGCCTCTCTTTCAGCAGCACCCACGTCAACCCCCTCAATGAATCTCCCAGGAACAACTGTATTTCCACTCCCTGGATCCTTCCCCTGGGCAGCCGGATCTCGAGGTAATTATATTTATTCCTCATTTTGACTCATTCATTAACCTCTGGTCATAGCTCCAATTAAAGAAAATCAAATCATTTTCATGACAGCTCAATCCCTTACAGGGAAACCACGGAGAGGAATGCTTCGTCGAGCCGTTTTTTCAGATTTCCAACGCAAGGGTCTTGAGAAACGCTTTCAAATTCAAAAATACATCTCGAAACCAGATCGCAAAAAACTCGCAGAGAAATTAGGACTTAAGGACTCACAGGTAGGAGATATCCTTGTTTGTTTATTTATCTTTAAGCCGCCATAACTATTAAAACATGTTGAAAAAAGGAAAGAAAAATATATAAGTTGGTACTCCTACTACCTTGAATATCAATTTGAATTCAGTCTTTTCTGTATCGTTAAGTCTCGAGCTTGACACAATTAACTATTATAAGTAGCTACTATTGAATATTACTAAATAATAATCAGCAGATAAAATGATTCATTTAGTAATTGGAAGCACGCTAATTCACCTCAACAATATACCCATCCCTAGTCATAACTCTACCCTCTCTAATCATTTTATTAGGTAGCATAAAGCTTTTCAATTGATCTTGATAATTAGTTTTTTTTTGTTAATTTTTCTTACTTGTGAAACTCTTGAAAAACAAAAAAAAATGAAGAAAATATTAAAGATATGTAATTTTTAATTAAAATATTTTTTTTTTAATCAAAAAAAAGTTTAAATATCATGCGTTTGAAAGATATATTTATATATAAAACGTTTTCTCTTTAATTCTTCTTATCTCTCTACACAGAGTAGCAATGATATTGAAAAGAGATATCTTAATTAATCTTTATATATTATATAATATAAAAACTTTCTTACCTCCCCCCCCCCTCTCCCCCACTTTTGATTACTTTATCATGAAGCTGTCAATGAAGCCATCATAATTAATTTATAATGAATATACATATTTTATATACATGGACAACTTTGTCATATCATCTTCTCAATATTTTGTTTTTCTTCTCCTTTTGAAGACAGCCCTCAATTGAAAGGTATTTCTATCATCAAAGGCATTTAGTATGTTAATTTTTTCTGTACAATTTGACATGTTCTTCAAGTTTGCAACACTAAAAATAAAAATGAATATTTTATAGTATTGTGCAATGATTGAAGTCGATAAGGAAATGACATATAGAGACAAATAATGATCTAATAAATAATTAAAATACATATGTAAGTATAATATTTGGTATACTTCAAGGGTCCATGGAGCTCCATGAATCCAGAGGGAATAATAATAATGTATACTCTGTCTTCTCATATGACGTCATCATACTGGAAATTCGCCATTTTAAAGGGGGTATAAACAAACAAATTTATTAAGAATGAAAAACCACTCTACCTATGCGTAAAAGAGTTTATTTTTATAGACAATAAAGAGAGAGAGAGAGAGATTCAGAAAAGGGTGAAATAATACGTCAGAGCCTATCAATGATGTATTTTCAAAGAAATAAGTTCAATATGCTTAACATATCCACACATTTACATATGTAACAACTACAAATGGCGTATTTGGATGCTTTCCCCCCCCCCCCCATAATACAATCTGTCATGTCATTGAAAACACTTTAATCCTCGATCAAAATGAAATGAAAGCAGTGTAATTAATTGTTAATAATAATAATAATTATTAAAATGGCTCATATACTTCTTAGATACGACATTAATCACAACAGATCATATCTAATTACTACATATACTAGTTGTACATTGTAATTAACCTGCAGTACAAAAAACTAACTTGCCCATTACTTATTTATTAATATTATATATCTATAAATAGACCGTGGTAGATATTCATAGATCTCTGATCAATTTGAACTCATTATGAGTATGTATGTAGAAGAGAATACGTTCCCTCAAGGAGTGAGTGATTTTCATTCTAAAAAGTCATCAAAAAAAAAAATTGAAAATTGAAAATAATGAGAATTGTGTCAACATATCACAAGTTGTTTGTAGACTCTAAATTCTCTTTACTTCAAATACTTTACTTTTAATAAATGCATTTATATGTACATAGTATAAATGAGGTTTGACTGCTATTGTGATGATCCTCTTTTGTTGTATATATATATGTACAACTATAAATACAGTTATATATACATACATTACAAGAACAGCAGCAGTTTAAGAACGAAAGAATATTATAAGAAATTCAACATTGTTTTTCTACAACCTACAAAACTACTACGCCTTTCTCTCCCGTCTTCCCTTCTTCCTTTCCAAGAGTCTCTCTCTCTCTCTCTCCTTCTACAGAGAGTAATAAATCCTAATGTCAACTCCAGATGATGGGCTACAATAAAAGACGCTATAATAACGTATATACATATATATATATATATATATATATATATATATATATTAAGAGAGAGAAAAGCAATGTGTCTGTGTATATAATATATATATATTTTTTAAATACTTTCTTCTTAAAAAAAAATATATATATATAAATAAACTATTTGTGTTCAGTCATTTAACTTTTGATTGACTACCGTGATGTTTATATATATATATATATATATATATATGTACAAGAGAGAGATTTATTTGAATATACATATAGTAACAAAATTTCATCTGCCTCTCCCACAAAACTACTACTCCTTGTTTATTTAATATATAGTTACAGATTACTAAAAAGAGCAGATGATGTTTTTTTTTAAAAAAAAATAAAACATATATTGTACATAGAATGATGATGATGATCCAATAACCTCCCCATAATTGAAACAAATATGCGATGATGTTTGACGAATAAGAGAGAAAATACTACAACAACTACTCTACACCAATAATAATAATAATAATAATAGTTACAAAAAGTCTTGCTATTTAATCTCTTAAAGCAAACATGGATGTCCTTCTCTCTCTCCATCATGTTTGCTCATTCCATGTAGGAAGTCTATAGGAAATACATTGTAAATACATGTATGTAGTTAGCTAGCTCATAAGTGGCCCTAATGTCAATATTGTGACTTTTTATTTTTACTACATACATACATATGTATGTATGTATGTACATACTCAGGGAAGAATGTGGACATTCCATTTCGCACTGATATTTTTATAATATGTAGATTGAACTTTACATACATATGTGAGTGAAGAGAGAGTCAATTATGTATCAAAGTTCTAAATATGTATACTGTTCAAAATACATATTAAAAACTGCTAAATAGAAAAAAAACGTTATTTATATTATGTTATATATATATATATATATATATAAATATATATATAACTATTTGAAATAACTTCCTCCTTATTATTATTATATAAATACTCTGTGAAAAGCAATAAATTTAATAAATACGTATATAAAAAAATTAATTCATCATTTAGGATAGATCCCTTTAAACATACTTTCCTCTTAATGATCCTCTGTTTTTTTTGTTTTTTTTTGTTTTTTGAGAACATATTATTTTTCAATTTAATAACAAAGGAAGAAGAAAAAAAAAGGTAGAGAAGGAAGGGGGGGCTTTCTAGAATCATAAAGGTACCTCTACCTATGTATATGCCTCTTATAAATCATTTAATAGTAATAAAATACCCGTTCTATCTAGGAAATTAAAGTATCATTACTTGCTTCTTCTTCTTCTCCAGTATGGAGTACCTACTTACCCATTCAAGTATAACACTCAAAAAAAAAATATTAAAAAAAAATCCAAAACAATCAATCCTTGCAGTATAATATCCAGACAACAACAAAAACCCCGTAGCAATTATCACACCTGGTTCTTCTCTTTCATTGTAAATGACGAATAGAGCATTCATCAATTATCATTTTTTTTTTTTTTTTTTTTTTTTTTTTTGTAATCTGGTGTCAACGACAAAGCAAAATCAAGAAAAGGAATTTTCCCAATTTATATATTACAATGGGCAAAAAATATCGGGGATCCAAAAATCTTTATTTCATCACGAAGATCCCTTTCGTCTCCCTCAAAATAGTTTCCAATGCAATGCACATGCCACAACATTTTTTTTTTTTTTTTTCAAATTTTCAAAACATTTTAAAGAAATTTTATCAAGTCAATAATAATAATAACACAGGTCAATCCGTTGTTTTCTAATCTGTAAATTTTTATTTTCGAGAGTCCAAGGGATTCTGAGAAATCGGACACTACTTGATTAGCTTTTTTGGCCCATTTTCCAACTTCAGCTTCAACTTAAGCCATGGAGGATGCTCATTTTGTGCATGATCCGTCTGTGTATTTAATGCAAATTTCATTTCCAGTATTTGTTTGGAACAAAAGGAACTCCTGGAGGCATAGGTGGCGGGAGTAGGCCCAAAAGTCTGTCAAGTCATTTGTACTTAAATAATTTTTATGAATATGTATTACATGAATGGATTAATGTATTAAATAGCTACTAAAAAACAAGTACAATAGACTGAAGTAGTAGCTTGCAGAAAGATTTCAGCTTATTTCGTAATTCCTCTGCACGCTATAGCAGCTCTACCGAGTGTCATTGATTTCCAGCGAATTTTTTCTCGAAATTGGATGAAAATTTACACACTTAGATGGAAAATTTCTTCTTAGTTAGGGATTCTTATCGGGCGCTTGACATCTTGTTTGAAAGCTGTGGGTCTCAGCTCTTTAATGCATTCCTTATTAGTTCATTTTATGTAATATTCAAGGAGTTAATTAAGTACAAACGATTCGGTAGACTTTTAAGCCTTACTCCCGCCGCCAATGCTCCAGGAATCCCTTTAGGTCAAAACAAAAACTGGAAATAAATTTTTTTTCACAGATTTGAAATCAACGTGTAAAATCAAATATATTTTATTTATACTTGTACACTGTTGAACAGTGTAATTACTGAACAATAACCGATCTGTTTAAATATCCTATTAAAATTAAAATTATCAAAATTTCAAATGAATACAGTCTAAAATATTCATTTTAACTTTTTTGGTTTGATGAACATTTCTCTAATTTCTTGCATTTTAGTCATCATCTTTGGGATTTTAGCTCTTCACAAAACATGTGATACGTATTTTAAACACTAATGAATATTTTGATGTTTAAATTGGCACAAATGTCAGTGACGGGTGTGCCAACTTAAAAACAAAATTTTATCTCTATCTCAAAAAAATTAAATTCAAATTTCCTGGTTTTTTTTGCCCTAGATTGGAAAAATATTCCAATCAATTTTGAGCTTTATATTCAAATGCATGGGATAGATTGAGATACCCAGGGTTACTAACTATATTTTAGAGGCTGTTTTTGATTCATTAGACTTTATTTGACGCCGAGATTATGATCTTTGAAAAGGAATTATCATATTCCATCAAGTTCATTTCCCTTTGATTCTGACTGGGGATGTCATTTAATTAATTATGAAACACATATTCTATTATCTGGGATAAGTTGCTATAGTTAGAGAGCCTTTATTCAGCTCTCATATGCTCTCTCCAAAGAGGTAGGATCCATCATTATATTCGTTTTTGTTAATTATTATGACTTAAATTTTTTTACAACTTGTGACGTCCTTTGAATGATTAACTATATATTATGCAGAATAATCCATTAATAGTTATGAAAGATAATTAATTAATTATCTTATAATCCAGAGGAAGTAACATAAAAAGAGTTATATCGACCTCAAATTAACTCAAAATCGGAGGTTTCATTTTTATTAGATATATTTTTTTGTTAATTAACATATTATGAACTAAATTATGATTCGAGCAATTTATTGATCATTATTATTAAGATATCCATATATACCTATGTATGTAAAGGTTAAAATAAATTTGTTCATTGAGTCATTTGAAGGTCAAATTGCGCAAAATAAGACTTGCAAACCTTCTTTATTTGTAATTTTTCGCTTTTTTTGTCTTTTTACTTTTTTTTCACACAAATATCAATGAATAACTATTGACGGATTAATTACTGATATACTAGCAAGCATTTCAAAAGAAAGAAAGAAATGCAATTGATAAATAATGCTATTAATTTCCTTGGTTCTTTGTTGTTTTTAAAGACACACGTTCCCTGGAAGACGACTGAGGCTCTTGTGATTTATCTTCATTACTCTATAGATGCTTTATAATGTGTTAGTATGTATGTATTGTAATAATAATAATAAAAAGTGGAGAGAGTAGAGAAGTTATGGTTGTGTGTTCCTATCATTCTCTCTGCGACAGATTGTACAATTACATACATGCTAGCAAGAGAGAGAAACGCAATTATAACGAATATAAGATATATATATAAAAACAACTTTTATGGCTGATATATATATATATATATATATATATTAAATAATTTGTTCATAGAATATAATATGACTGCCATAGGAATTCCCCCTTGAAAAGACACTTTTAAAAGTTTGATATGTGAGGTAATTTGCATGTAGAAATCATTAAAGAAAACAACACACACACAAACAACAGATTGTACACCCCCCCCCCTCTCCCACATATCATTATCATTAAAATTATTATTATTATTATTATAGTCGTCGTCATTATCGTCATTTGCATGATGGCTACTAACTACGTCTTCTCTTCTCTGTTAGTTTGATTAAATACTAAATTCTTTTTCTTTTTTTCTTTTACGTATACAAAAAAAAATAAAGGTAAAAATATGGTTCCAAAATAGAAGAATGAAATGGCGAAACTCCAAAGAACGAGAGCTCATTGCAACTGGAGGATGTCGAGAGCAAACTCTTCCTACAAAACACAATCCTAATCCAGATCTCTCAGATCCCAAATTACCTCCTCCCCCTCCTCCCTCAAGTAGCAGTAACAACAATAACAACAACAACAACAAACGGAAGCAATAAAGGATCTCCTTGGGCACCCACTTCCAATCACGCACTCTCACTCCTAGGACAGCCTCAACCATCACACCACCACCAAGTAGTAGTAGTAATCAAAACAGCTCCATCCATCGTTCCGAAGAGGGAAACTATGAAGAGGAAGAAGAGGATGATGATGATGAAGAGGAGGAGGAGGGGGAGGAAGAGGGCTCCGAGGATGACGAGGAGGACCAAGAGATACACGTGACGTAATAGAATAAGAGTCAAGTACAGAGGGATGGAAGGAAAGTCTTGTCATTTTTTGTACACAAATCTATTCTAAATACATAATAATATTAATAATAATAATATGTAATATCCTTGTACATACTTAATCAGCTGCAACGAACAAATAGAGATAATAATAATAATAATAATATATTATTTACCAATAAAAAAACAACTTTTTTGATTCTGAGTCTTGCTA